>VZQC01011677.1:347521-668868 GCA_009823505.1 Rhizomys pruinosus | reverse complement strand
CCCCCCCCCCCCTGCTGGATGGTGGGACCCATGAGCTGTGTGGGTTTGGGCACAACTGCTTGCAAATTGGTTTTACATGAAGGATGCTTGTACTCACAAATTATCACTTATTGTTAAAAAAATGAAAACCAAACAAAACAAAACAAAAAAACAGAGAAAGATGCAGAAAAGTTATGGCAGAATGCATGATCTGGGATGGATAGGGGGGGTGGGGGGAAGGGAAAGGGATATATGCCTGAACTGAATTGGAAAATGATGTATGAAATACACAAAACATCAATAAAAATAGAAAAAAATCAAATATAAAATAAATGGTTTAGAAAAGTAAAAAAAAAAAAAGAAAGAAATCATAAGAGGCTTGAGAGATGGCCTAGTGGTTAAGAGCACCAACTGCTCTTGCAGAGGATCCGAGTTCGATCCCCAGCACCCACACGGTGGCTGAGAACTGTCTTTAACTCCAGTTCCAGGGTAATCCAACACCCTCTTCTGACCTCTGCAGCATTGCACGACACGGGTGCATAAACCTATATGCAGACAGTACACACATACACATACAAAATAAATAAAATTAAAAAAAGAAAGAAATCATAAAATTATAGATAAGTAGATGGAATTAGTAACTTTTGTACTAACTGAAGGGGCACAAGACTTGGAAAAACCAGAAGGAAATGTATTAGTTCACAAGCCTACTGAAAAATGCACATAGTATATATATTATATATGTACATGTATGCATATATACATACGCATATATGTTTATATGCACGTATATAGTTGAAGGCTATATAACAAAAACCACAGTGCCAAGTAGGGGAAACCTCCCTTCAAATTATTGGGCATAGTAGTCTAAGAGACCCCTAAAATAACACAAGATATTGCCACAGCCCCAGTTGCCTCCAAGAATTTGAAGGGAAGACCCTATTGCTGAAATAGGACATAGTTCAGACACAGGACTAGGAGCAATGGAGCTGGAACTGATCTGGAAGCCTCCTCCCTGAAGACAAGCTCTTAGAGTATAAGAAGAAAATGAATCAATGATTCCATTTGTAAAGTCTATGAACCACAACATTGACCAACCCAACAAATAATCTCTTCCTGTGTAGTGATGGCAATTTTATCTTGGCAGTATTCAACAGCTGTTGGTATTTACATCTTTTTAAATATTATGCTTTTATTGATATTTTGTGTATTTAAGTCATCATTTTTCAGTTCAGTTTAGACATAGTCCCCTTTCCCTTCCCCCCACCCCACCCCAGATCATGCACTCTGCCATAACTGTCCTGCATCTTTTCTCAGTCTTTTTTTATGTTTAGGAATTCACATTTTCCTCTTTTAATTTTATATTACTCTAAAATATGCGTACACACTTTTCACTCATATACAGTAATTACAGAGTCTGAAAGTAAGTGGTGGATCGATTCTGGAGCCCATTAAGAGATCTACATTATAACAACAGAGTTGCTTTCAGATAAACAGAAATATAACAATAATGTTGTTC
Organism: Rhizomys pruinosus; assembly: GCA_009823505.1. Classification (NCBI taxonomy): domain Eukaryota; kingdom Metazoa; phylum Chordata; class Mammalia; order Rodentia; family Spalacidae; genus Rhizomys; species Rhizomys pruinosus. The sequence goes on along the minus strand of VZQC01011677.1, from coordinate 667,370 downwards.
AACTTCACTTTCATCTGGGAGGATTTGGTGTTAGCATCCACAAATGAGGGAGACCGTTCACTGCTTGTTTTCTGGGACTATGTTACTTCATTTAGCATGGCTTCAAGTTCTATCCATTTATCTTCAAATTTCATGATGTTGTCTTTCTTTACCACTGAGTAGTACTCCATTGTGTAGATGTACTACATTTTTGTCATCCATTCGTCAGTTGAGGGGCATTTGGGTTGGTTCCAGCTCTTCGCTATTGTGGAGAGAGCTGCAATAAACATAGTTGTGCATGTATCTCTGTGGTAGGATGACTCTTGTGGTTATATACACAGGAGTGGTATGGCTGGGTCAGGTGGTAGGCTCATTTTGAGTCTTTTAAGGGTTCTCCACACTGCTTTCCATAATGATTGTACAAGTTTACATTTCCATCAGCAATGGATGAGTGTTCCCCTTTCCCCACAACCTCTCCAGCATTTGGTGTCTTTGTGTTTTTGATCTTAGCCAGATGTATTGGAGTGAGATGATATCTGAGAGTGGTTTTAATTTTCATTTCCTTAATTATTAATGATGTTGATCACTTTTTAAGATGTTTCTGCACTTCCAGAGGACCCGAGTTCAATTCTTAGTAATAATCCCTGGTGGCTCACAACCACCTGTAACTACAGCTTCTGGGGGATCTGATTCTTTTGGTTTCCCAGGGCACTATCACCACAAGAAATTACACATAACTGAAAATAAAAATGCACCTTAAAATTACATTAAAAGTTAAATTCTGCAGCTGGTGAGATGGCTCTGGGGTTGAGAGGGCTTGCTGCTCTTGCAGAGGACTCGGGTTTGATTGCTATCACCCACCTGGTGACTAACATCCATAATGCCATTTCCAGGAAACCCAATGCCTAAAAAAAGCAAAAAGCTGTTTCTCAGCCATCTTTACTTCCTCACTGGTGAAGTCTCTGTTCAGTTCTTTACTTCATATTTTGAGTTGGTCATTTGTTTTCTTACTTCTTTGTTTTTTGAGTAGTCTATATATTCTTGACATTAAGGCTCTGTCAGATGAAGCACTGGTGAAGATTTCCTCCCATTCTGTGGGTTTTCTCTTTACTTCCTTGATTGTTTCTTTCACTGTACAGAAGCTTTTGAGTTTGATGAGGTCCCATTTGTCAAGTGTTGACCTTATTTCCAGTGCAGCTGCTGTCTGATTTAGAAGATCTTCTCCTGCACCTATGTCTTGTAGGTTGTTACTGACTTTTTCTTCTATCACCGTCAAGGTTTCAGGTTTTATGTTGAGATCTATGATCCACTTGGAGTTTATTTTTGTACAGGGTGAGAGGTAGGGGTTTAATTTTGTTCTTCTATGAATGGTGATCCTGTTTTTCCAGCACCATTTGCTGATGATGCTATCCTTCCTCCTCTGAGGATTTTTTGCCCAAATATGAGGTGGCTGAAATTGTATGAGCCCAAGTTTGGATCTTCAATTTTGTTCCTTTGGTCAATGGGTCTGTTTTTATGCCAGGACCAGGCTGTCTTTATGACTATGACCCTGTAATATAGCTTGAAGTCTGGTAGAACAATCCCCCCTGTATTACATTTTTCACTCAGGGTTGCTTTAGCTATTCAGGGTCTTTTGCTTTTCCATATGAATTTAAGGTTTTTTTTTCTAAGTCTGTGAAGAAAGCTCATGGGGTTTTGATTGGGATTGCATTGAATCTGTATATCAATTGGGTAAAATGGACATTTTTACTATATTAATTTTTACAGTCCATGAGCATGGGAGATCTTTCCATCTTTTGATGTCATTTTCAATCCCCTTCTTCAAGGGTTTAAAATTTTTGTTGTAGAAATTGTTGGTATCTTTGGTTAGGTTTGTTGCCAGGTATTTTATTATTTTTGAAGCTATTGTGAGTGGGAGACCATAGTGGAACAGGGGGCAGAACTAGTACTAATGCATCTCTCAACTCTCACCAGAGAAGCTTCTTCATGCATCAGATACTGATTAACTCAGAAAGCCACAACTGGCCAAAGTACAGAGAATAGTAGACTGCAGGGTGCTTCTCCATGAATAGGACACCAATATCAAACCTTTGTTACCCAAGGCTCAGGGACCATTGTGGAAGAGGGGGCAGAAAGATTCTTAAGAGCCAGAGGTGGTAGATGACTATAAATATAGTTACAGCTATGAGGTTACTCATATTAACCTACAGGAATAGTGAAAGCATGCACAAGGCCCAAGGGAGCTTAAGACAGGCAAAAACCCAGCATAGAAGTGAGGAAGTAGGGGGCTGGAGAGATGGCCTAGCGGTTAAGAGCGCCGACTGCTCTTACAGAGGACCCGGGTTCGATCCCCAGCACCCACATGGCGGCTGAGAACCATCTGAAACTCCAATTCCAGGAGAACTCCAGCTCCAGGGGAATCCGACGCCCTCTTCTGACCTCTGCGGCATTGCATGACACGGGTGCACAAACTTGCATGCAGACAGTGCATTCATACACATACAGAAATAAATAAAATTAATAAAAAAAATTAAAAAAAAAGAAGTGAGGAAGTAAGGGAAAAACCCCAACCTTAGCTGAGGAACTGTTTGTAACTGTTAATTACTGGGAGAGGGAGAGTTGATTTCCTTTAAGAGTGTGATGCTGGAAGAAAATCTAGATCATGAATTAACATACCATCCAAACATCTGTGTCTATACCAAAGTAACCTACCATAACAATTAGTACTGTTTAAATACCTATATATCTAATTGTGTGTGCTTCATTAGTAGGATAGAAAGGCTATATATTATAATGTTTAAATACCTAAATATCTAATTGCATGTGCTTCATTAGTAGGATCGAAAGGTTATGCCTGGACAAGCTGGCAGCCCATGAAAGAAAACAGCCAGAATTGACTAGAGACCAAGACATCAGCTCCAGAGAAAGTAGAGTGTTTTGCTTCTCATCCACCTGTGCCCCTTTTCTAAGCCTAGGGAACAATCTGCGGAAGAGGGGGTGTGGTAGAATGTAAGGGCTGAGATTGGGGTTAATGGTGAAACTACAACAATATAGACTGGACACTCATTTGATCAACTTGATTGAACATACAAGCCCCCCCTGCTGGATGGTGGGACCCATGAGCTGTGTGGGTTTGGGCACAACTGCTTGCAAATTGGTTTTACATGAAGGATGCTTGTACTCACAAATTATCACTTATTGTTAAAAAAAATGAAAACAAAACAAAACAGAAAGATGCAGAAAACTTATGGCAGAATGCATGATCTGGGATGGGTAGGGGTGGGGTGGGGGGAAGGGAAGGGCATATATGCCTGAACTGAATTGGAAAATGATGCATGAAATACACAAAGCATGAATAAAAAAAAATAAAATAAATTGTCTTCTTGAGGCAAAAAAAAAAAAAAAGAGTGTGATGCTAGATAGGTTAACTAGTCTTCTGTGTGTGAATGCGCACCAAAGGACAGTTTCGGACACAAACTTAGCTCAACAGGCCTTATGAAAGAGTACGTGAAATTCAAAGAAGGGGGTGCAGATAAGAGAGAGGATCTAAATATGATAAAATATATTGTATGAAATTCACGAAAATCTAATGACTAAAATTTAAAAGAAGAGCTTGCCAGTCAGCTTGACTTCCAAAGGAACTTGATCTTTAAGTCCTTATAGCAAGAAAGTCTATATCTTCCTTTTTTAAATCTCCTCTTTCCTAGACTGGCATTTGTTGGGAATCAATACTGAAGATTAAAATCCCCGAGCAGCCTGAGGGACAAACCCAGCTGCATGATGCAATGAAGGTGAAATCTGACCATGGAGCTGCCACTCTCTGGCATGAGTCTCTGAGCCCCACTTTCCTTCAATGACTACTCCAGTTTAAGCCTCTCCAGAGCTGCCTCTGATTAGCTGGCTCTCCTTTGTCCTTACTCTTTGGAGCACTGGCTTCATGTAGGACCTCTGGATCTCACTCAGCAAGCATACTAGTAATTGTCACAGTGATGATGGAATATTGAATCAGGACTTACCATTTCTGAAGGCAGCTTGGCCTTCAGCAAGCAGTTTGGAGAGTTCAGAACAGGTTTGGACTACAATAACTTCCTCCTCCTTCCTGTATCTTCTCTTCACACTCTATTACATGGCTCTGGGAGATAGATTTCTGATCTCATCTGAGGAAGCCTTCTGAGGTACCCATGGGCACATGCATGGTTTATTGAGACAGCAATCTTTGGACAGTCAAGCAGTCAGGGTCTGCGTCTCCATCACTTATGTTCAACTTGGCAAGTATGGGACAAAGTTCCACAGAGAATTAGCTTTGTGTTTGCTCAGCTAGTTCAGAGCTCTCAAATTTGTTTCCCCAGGGTTGTTTTATCATTAAAACAGCCTGGGTGTAAACTCAGCTAGAACACCTATATGCTTTTGGTCTATCTCTTCTCTTTGATAGATCTTGCAGTGCCCATATGAAAGATATGTATATTAGGCTCAACAATCCAAGGCTGTTTCCATTCCAATGTTCTATGCTTCACATTTGGAATGGCCAGAGGAAGGATAAACACTGGGTGTATTAGCTTTCTAGGGCTTCCATAACAAACATCATAGACTGTGTGGTTGAAAGAATAGAAGTGTATCTTATGATTTAAGAGGCTTCAAGTCCAAAATCAGGGTTTCATTTTATGGTCTTTTTACTTGGTTTGAGGGTAGAGGTCATTTCACTGTTTTTGTATGGATTTTCTCCTGAATATATGTGTTTATCTGTGTCTAAGTCTCTCCTATTAATGTACTGGTCATACTGGATCAGGGTATCTAGGAAACATTTTCCATCTCTTTCATGTATACATGCACACATATACACATGCACAAATACATACATACACTTATAGACTTACCAAGAGGCATTGTCATTGTTCCTTGATCCCTTGGGCTGGGTGTTATTATGACTCTTCTTTCAATGATCCCTAAATGGGATCATAGAAGTTTAAAGACATGGTCATAAATCAGCTCATTCCCACAAGGGCGGAACCAATTTCTAGTGAAATTTGAACCAAGATCCTGTTGCCTCTTATCCAGAACAACTCTGCAGCCCAAAGAAGGAAGGGCACATCTGTTCCCAGACAATGGTCTGAGCCTCTTGTTACCACATCCAGCTCAAGTTGGGTTTGGTCTTCTGGGAACAGCAAAATGCCTGGCCAAAGCCATCCCCGTCATGCACCTTTCCCCTCCTCCCTCTCTCCATGGAGCCTTGCAGTAGGTTTTTCTTTTTTTATAATTATGATGCTCAAGTGTGTAGCCAAACACATGGTAATTTTACATGTTTTCTGTAGGGACACCAAGTCTTCATCACAGAGTGGACTGTCATACACAGGCTTGTTAGAGACATGTGCACGTAGCCTTTCGAAGGCATCTGGCAGCTGGAGCTAATGGTGATGGTGCAGACAGCTGCAGGGAAGAGTGCTCCAAGCTGGCCAGGGAGAGGGCACATGGATGCCTGGCTGGCTCAGCTGGAGCCTGTGTTGCCAGGAAAAGGACTTTAATGTGGCCAAATATGTGTGTAGCTGGGCTGAGACCTGAGTGAATCCAATGGGACCAAAGATCTGAAATAGCATTTGACAGTTATTAGTTCTTTTGTTATTTTTTGGTGTCTGTTCATTTATTTAATACTAGAGTAACTGCTTCAGGTTAAGATAATTATAAATATTTTTATGTTTTATTTATATGAGAAGTACAGATTTGGTAGAGGGCTAATTGAATCTCTGCACATTAAACTGTCAAAGCTGGGAGGTCTCCCAGAGATTGTCTAGTCTGATTTCTCCTCTTTGATGTATTCAAAATCGGATCCTAGAAAGGCAAAATGAATAACTCAGGATCACTCAGTTTGGTTGCTTATGGGACTGTAGCCACCTGTACCTGCCTGCAGTGGAGTATTGGAGCACCCTGAACACAGCTGGCATGAATCCAAGGTTGTTTTGAGTAAGCCATGGTGGTTGATTGAGAAGTGTCACCTTGTTGTCAATAGCCAGAGGCAAAGGATTATCTGGGTAAAATCATCTCAAACAGATATTGGTGCTGACACTCTCCTTACGACACTCCGTTCTCACTACACACACTTCTCTCTGCTATCAAACGGTGTGCTGCAGGGTTTAGCTGTACTTTGTGGATATCTTAGGAGTAGGGTGGTTATATGGATTCCCAATGAAAGGGTATATTTGGGTCCCTCCTCTCACCTACATATTGGGTCCCTCCTCATCACCATGCTATGATGTGGCTCCTTGACCTTGGACTCCATCTTCCAGAATGGTGAAGGCTGCTGCCTTTTGTCCTGAGATGGTACAGCTAGAAGGCTCTTGAGAGATCCAATTCTCTTGATCATGGACTTTCCAGGATATGGAACTGTAAGAAATAAATCTCTACCAATTACCCAGCCTGGGTTGTGAAGCTGTACAGAACAGATGAAGACATGGTATTTCCTTGAGATATGTAAAGCCAGTTCCATACAGTCACTAGAGGTACAGCTGATTCACTTTAACTCTCTTCCTCCTGGAGCATACTATAGTTTTCCTCTTCTTTAGTGCCGGCTATACTCTTGTTGGTCCTGACAGAGTTCTAAATCTTCCACTCCAGGGATATTGACCTTAGTAAGTAGGGGTGTCAGAACTTCATAGCAAAAAGATTGTCGTTTGGCATTTTAACATCTTAGTCACCCACCACATTATGTTGTTTCTTATCTTGGTACAGGAGACCCCAGGCTGGTACTTCTACCACCTCAAATTTCAGCCCTTTAACATTTTAGTCCTATGCTCTTCATCCATTTGAGACCAAAGGATGATTCTAGGGAGAGTCTTCCTTTCTGTGCCCTCTTATTTCTTGTAGACAATTCTGAGCAGCAACTTAGACCTTGACCTCTGAGTCAGTTTGATTTTTCTTTGTGGTTTATTGTCCTTCCTTTGGTCTCAAGGCGGGGCACTCAGTTGTCTCTAGCTGAATAGTTGTGTCTGTCTCTAGCTGAATAGCTGTGTCTGCCCTGTCATGGAAAGGAACTGAGGTCCAGAGGTAGCCAGTGACTTTGCCATCACCCAGTGAGTCATGTAAGCATCTTCCTTATTCCTCTGGGCTTGTTTCAGGGCTCCATCTTCCTTGTGGCATTGAAGACTTTTGTGTGTGAGAGAGCAAGAAAGGAGAAGAAAGGGGTGTTGAAAGATGACGGCCAGCACGGTGTCTGTTAACTTGAGTGTGGCCACTTGTCACTGTTGGTTTAGTTCAGCCACCTCTGGGGCCTGCCAAGCAAAAATCTTGGATGGCAATAAATAGAGCCATTTGACTGTAACACACAGGGTCCCAGGAGTGGGGAGTCATGGGAAGGATTATGGCTCCAAGGGGCTTCTGGCATGCCTGGGACTGGGTAACATGCTCTTTCCCTCTGAGAAAACCTGATTTAGTTGTGCTGAGCAGTTGGGGAGCTTTGCCTTAGATGCCTCCTGTGGTCCCAATGCCCTGGCCAGCAGGCCTTGGCCGCCTTTTGTCTGATTGGCTCTGGGAAGCCTGGTTGAATGACCTCGGGGCCTTGCTGTGCTGGAGGTGAGAACTCCATGTCCTGGGCCTGGCTTGCCCCAGTCTCACGGATGCCAGCTTTTGACTGGAGATCCCAGGAGCTTGGATCTGTAAGCTAATGTTGCTGGACTAAATTCAGTTCTTCACACTTATCGGTCCTATGAAGGGGGCACAGACAGTCGCTGTGGTGAGGCTAGGTGGATTCTGCTGGGGATCAACAGGAGTAGCCACTAGGTGCTGCTGTTCTTCTGGGCAGTAGCCAGGTCCTGCAGTTTATGACCTGGTGGAATGTGAGGACCAAAGAACCCTTGGGATCAGAAGGCCTGCCTGCTTTGAATCTGCAGGAGAGATACCTGGGGCTCAGATTCAGGGGCCTGTGGTTAGCCCGAGCCATGGGGGTCCTGTTCGTTGGTTGTAGTTGACAACTGTTTCTCCTAAAGGGACAAGTGTTTTCTTTCTAGCTTAATGTTTGTGTACCTTCCCTTCCTCACACCCTGCCCCATCATAGCCCACACTCCTTGACCATTCCTTACAGGCATACTGTACCTCAGGGCTTTTGCTTGGGCCATTCCTTTGCTTACAACAGGTCTTCTTTGTGTCTATTTGGTTTATTCCTTGATTTCTTGTAGTATCTTCTCATTCTTACCTTCTCAATGAGACGTGCTCCAACCACTCTGCTTCCTTTCTGTTCCTCAGAGTACATCTGTTTCCCTTTGTTTACCAACTCCATGTTGCTTCTTATCTTAGAACATCAGACAGAAGGAATTGGTTTCATCTGGTACCTGATAAGTACATCACATATATTTATTTTCAAATGTGTTTTTCCTTCAACTAGGGTGTACATTTCCTGAGGATTCATTTTTAGAAGAATGTCTTGTAGATAATAAGTGCTCAGACAATAAATGAATCTTTCTAGCCTCACAGGCTTGGGAGAGGCAACTGAACACTAAAGTCTGTGAGGATCCACTGCTGAGCATCACTCTCCAAGTCTGGAGGTCCATCTCTGTCTGATGTTAGAGAAGTTCTGGAGGCCATAGTGGAGGGGAGGTCTTTCTGGAATAAACTGGGGACATAAGTGCACTAGTGGTTCAATTGGTGGCACCTGCTGTGTTTGGCACCAGGCTCTTGTAGGCTGAGCTGCAGGTGTTTTCTTAATAATGAGCACCAATGAACAGAAGCATAGAGCTTCTTTGCCATCACAGCAGCATGCTGGAATGCAGCATGACCATTGCCAATCCCAGCTGTGTCATAGCCTACAGACCATTTGAGAGTCCATGCAAATTAATGATATGTTTAGAGACCAGAAAAATGTTGGAAAATATCTTCCTCTCATGGATCCTGCCTCACGGGCACAGTGCTGTGGGTGAGAGTCCTGGAGTGTGCTGGATAGAACATGAGAGTCCTGGAGTGTGCTGGATAGAACATGAGAGTCCTGGAATGTGCTAGATAGAACATGAGAGTCCTGCAGTGTACTGGGTATAACAGAGTCCTGGAGTATGCTGGATAGAACATGAGAGTCCTAGAGTGTGCTGGATAGAACATGAGAGTCCTGGAGTGTGCTGGATAGAACATGAGAGTCCTGGAGTGTGCTGGATAGAACATGAGAGTCCTAGAGTGTGCTGGATAGAACATGAGAGTCCTGCAGTGTGCTGGGTATAACATGAGAGTCCTGGAGTGTGCTGGATAGAGCATGAGAGTCCTGCAGTGTGCTGGGTATAACATGAGAGTCCTGGAGTGTGCTGGATAGAACATGGGAGTCCTAGAGTGTGCTGGATAGAACATGAGAGTCCTGGAGTGTGCTGGATAGAACATGAGAGTCCTGGAGTGTGCTGGATAGAACATGAGAGTCCTGGAGTGTGCTGGATAGAACATGAGAGTCCTGGAGTGTGCTGGATAGAACATGAGAGTCCTGGAGTGTGCTGGATAGAACATGAGAGTCCTGGAGTGTGCTGGATAGAACATGAGAGTCCTGGAGTGTGCTGGATAGAACATGAGAGTCCTGGAGTGTGCTGGATAGAACATGAGAGTCCTGGAGTGTGCTGGATAGAACATGAGAGTCCTGGAGTGTGCTGGATAGAACATGAGAGTCCTGGAGTGTGCTGGATAGAACATGAGAGTCCTGGAGTGTGCTGGATAGAACATGAGAGTCCTGGAGTGTGCTGGATAGAACATGAGAGTCCTGGAGTGTGCTGGATAGAACATGAGAGTCCTGGAGTGTGCTGGATAGAACATGAGAGTCCTGGAGTGTGCTGGATAGAACATGAGAGTCCTGGAGTGTGCTGGATAGAACATGAGAGTCCTGGAGTGTGCTGGATAGAACATGAGAGTCCTGGAGTGTGCTGGATAGAACATGAGAGTCCTGGAGTGTGCTGGATAGAACATGAGAGTCCTGGAGTGTGCTGGATAGAACATGAGAGTCCTGGAGTGTGCTGGATAGAACATGAGAGTCCTGGAGTGTGCTGGATAGAACATGAGAGTCCTGGAGTGTGCTGGATAGAACATGAGAGTCCTGGAGTGTGCTGGATAGAACATGAGAGTCCTGGAGTGTGCTGGATAGAACATGAGAGTCCTGGAGTGTGCTGGATAGAACATGAGAGTCCTGGAGTGTGCTGGATAGAACATGAGAGTCCTGGAGTGTGCTGGATAGAACATGAGAGTCCTGGAGTGTGCTGGATAGAACATGAGAGTCCTGGAGTGTGCTGGATAGAACATGAGAGTCCTGGAGTGTGCTGGATAGAACATGAGAGTCCTGGAGTGTGCTGGATAGAACATGAGAGTCCTGGAGTGTGCTGGATAGAACATGAGAGTCCTGGAGTGTGCTGGATAGAACATGAGAGTCCTGGAGTGTGCTGGATAGAACATGAGAGTCCTGGAGTGTGCTGGATAGAACATGAGAGTCCTGGAGTGTGCTGGATAGAACATGAGAGTCCTGGAGTGTGCTGGATAGAACATGAGAGTCCTGGAGTGTGCTGGATAGAACATGAGAGTCCTGGAGTGTGCTGGATAGAACATGAGAGTCCTGGAGTGTGCTGGATAGAACATGAGAGTCCTGGAGTGTGCTGGATAGAACATGAGAGTCCTGGAGTGTGCTGGATAGAACATGAGAGTCCTGGAGTGTGCTGGATAGAACATGAGAGTCCTGGAGTGTGCTGGATAGAACATGAGAGTCCTGGAGTGTGCTGGATAGAACATGAGAGTCCTGGAGTGTGCTGGATAGAACATGAGAGTCCTGGAGTGTGCTGGATAGAACATGAGAGTCCTGGAGTGTGCTGGATAGAACATGAGAGTCCTGGAGTGTGCTGGATAGAACATGAGAGTCCTGGAGTGTGCTGGATAGAACATGAGAGTCCTGGAGTGTGCTGGATAGAACATGAGAGTCCTGGAGTGTGCTGGATAGAACATGAGAGTCCTGGAGTGTGCTGGATAGAACATGAGAGTCCTGGAGTGTGCTGGATAGAACATGAGAGTCCTGGAGTGTGCTGGATAGAACATGAGAGTCCTGGAGTGTGCTGGATAGAACATGAGAGTCCTGGAGTGTGCTGGATAGAACATGAGAGTCCTGGAGTGTGCTGGATAGAACATGAGAGTCCTGGAGTGTGCTGGATAGAACATGAGAGTCCTGGAGTGTGCTGGATAGAACATGAGAGTCCTGGAGTGTGCTGGATAGAACATGAGAGTCCTGGAGTGTGCTGGATAGAACATGAGAGTCCTGGAGTGTGCTGGATAGAACATGAGAGTCCTGGAGTGTGCTGGATAGAACATGAGAGTCCTGGAGTGTGCTGGATAGAACATGAGAGTCCTGGAGTGTGCTGGATAGAACATGAGAGTCCTGGAGTGTGCTGGATAGAACATGAGAGTCCTGGAGTGTGCTGGATAGAACATGAGAGTCCTGGAGTGTGCTGGATAGAACATGAGAGTCCTGGAGTGTGCTGGATAGAACATGAGAGTCCTGGAGTGTGCTGGATAGAACATGAGAGTCCTGGAGTGTGCTGGATAGAACATGAGAGTCCTGGAGTGTGCTGGATAGAACATGAGAGTCCTGGAGTGTGCTGGATAGAACATGAGAGTCCTGGAGTGTGCTGGATAGAACATGAGAGTCCTGGAGTGTGCTGGATAGAACATGAGAGTCCTGGAGTGTGCTGGATAGAACATGAGAGTCCTGGAGTGTGCTGGATAGAACATGAGAGTCCTGGAGTGTGCTGGATAGAACATGAGTGTCCTAGAGTGGCCTAGGCAGTAAAGCCATTCCACTGGAAGGGCAACCTTTGAGGAGTAATAGGGAATGGGCTGGCATGGGGAATAGAAAGCGTGGCTGAGCATTCAGTGCCGTTGGCAGAAGTGGAGCTAATGTGTGGGGTAAGGAATTTAGAAAGGCCTCTAACTCGGCCCTGGGAGTGATTGCCCTTGAAATCCCCTGAGGTAGGGAGTGAAGGGAGACACAATGGGGGTGGCCCACAGGTGAGGGAGTACAGCAGAGGGTATTGGAGAGACTGTAAGAGGAACCAGTGACATTAATAAAGAGGCCACAGGGGGTCGCCAGAGGTAACCCCGTGGATAGGTTGGAGAAGTAAAGGGCTGGGAAGGCAGGAGCGTCCTGGGAGACAGGTAAGAGTATCAGTGGCAAGGGAATGAAAGCCCAAAGGACATGAGCATAAGTAGGAGTAAGGAGAGGGGAGATACAAACCAATACCATCAGGAAGCTCCAGAGTCCGGGTCCAGGCAAGGGCGGATGTTTCTAGAGGGGATCCATAGTGGCTTCTCTGAGGTTTCTGGGAAGATACAAGCAAAGCCTCAGACTTGGGTTAACAGGGGGTCAGGGCCTCTCCATTGGCAAGATAGAAGTCCTTCCACCATACAAGGGAAGTGGGGTGGAGCGGGGGACAGAGCCCCAGGGCTTATAAGCTGGGGAGTTGCCCTGTTCATCAAAGGTAAGGAAGTTAAGGGTAAAAAGGGTTTCGGTAAGAAGGAGGTGGGGGTCCATGGGGACGGGGAATGGCAGGAGCCTTGAGAGGTGTTCCTTAATGTTAGAGAATGTGTCCACAGTCACATGAACGTATTGGAGTTTTCCAAAGTAGGGGACATGGGTGACGTCCATTTGCCACAAGGAGTTAGGGGTGAGGCCATGGGGATTCACCCCTTGATGTTGGAGGGGTCCCAATGGGTCCAGAGGGGCACAGGAGGAGCAGAGTGAGATCGATGTTTACATTTAGGAGGGACAGGTCAGGGTAGAGGCAGTGGAGTGTGTGGGGGGTGAAAACGCTGTTGTGCCCCGAGCCTGCTCCAGCAGGGGCCAATGAGCGGTCATGATGAGGGATCAACGCTCGCATTACCCTGGGCTATAACGCCCTTTAGGCCATGTGGGAGCAGACATGTTCAATAAACCAAGGGTGTGCACGGTGTCCCAGAAGGTCCTTGATAGTAAGTAAGGTGACATCTAAGGGGGAGTTAGAAGCATTCACAGAGGCGACAGGCAGAGATCGGAGGGTCTGAACAGCGTATTGGCTATCTGAAAAGACATTCAAAGGGGCATTCTGGACACGGGAGAATACTTGGGCTATAGTCAGGAGCTCATCTAATTGGACAGACCCAGGATTGGGCCGGAAGAAGACAAGGGGGGCCTCACCATTGTAAAGGATGAAGCCGAAGTTGGTCTTGTTAGCATCGGTGAAGGCAATGGGTGCGTTAGGAATGGGCTGGGATTTAGAGAATGAATGACAGTGAAAGTCAGCACAGATAGAGGGGAAGGTCTGCAAACGTTTGTCACATGGGTAGTGGTTGTCAAGTGTCCCAGCATAGCCCCACATCAATGTCTGAAACAAGGCACAATCCCTCCACAAGGAGTTAAGTTTGACAACAGGGAGGGGCAGAACAATCTTGTCGGGTTCAAGATTGTAAATTCGGTTGAGGTAGGACCTGCCTTTAAACGCAAGCAGGAGGAAGACTTCAATGGCTATCACTGCGTGAAGGGTGGAGCCAGAACAAGGCGCCATCCTGCCAGATGGCCCCAAAGACCCCATCCAAGGTCCCTAAGACCAGGACAAGGAGGGACCTGTCTGGTCGGAAATGGTCTGTGGACAGGGAGAAGAGGCTGCTGCTAACCTCATCAATGACAGCCTTGGGGGGGTGTCAGCGAAATGATGTCAGAGGGGGAGTCATTCCCCTTCAGGAGGGAGAAGAGGGGGTCAAGCTTCCCAGGGGCTAATGGAAGAAAGGGCTTGAGCAAATTGATACTACCACAGAGCTTTTGGAGGTCATTAAGGGATTATTTATCTTTAACATGTATATGGGGATCAAGGGGTTGGATTGTCTGGGAGATCTGATAACCTAAGAACTGATAGGGCTGAGCAAGTTGAATTTTATCAGGGGAGATATGCAAATCGAGGGATTCCAAAGATGAGACCAGTTTTGTAAGTAGGAGGTTAAGGGTTCAGGGGAGGGATGGGCTAGGAGGATGTCATCCATGTAGTGGGTGGATTTGCCTGATGGAGGGAGGACGTTGAAGGTTAAGGGTACAGGGGAGGGATGGGCTAGGAGGATGTCATCCCTGTAGTGGATGGATTTGCATGATGGAGGGAGGACATTGAAGGTTAAGGGTACCAGGGGAGGGCTGGGCTAGGAGGATGTCATCCCTGTAGTGGATGGATTTGCATGATGGAGGGAGGACATTGAAGGTTAAGGGTACCAGGGTAGGGCTGGGCTAGGAGGATGTCATCTATGTAGTGGATGGATTTGCATGATGGAGGGAGGACATTGAAGGCTGAGGCTACAAAATTTTGGCAAACAGTAGGGATATTTTTCATTCCCTGAGGCAGTACTTTCCATTGGTATCTATTGGCTGGTTTGTGTACATTGGGCTCTCACACTGTAAATGTGAAGTAAGGGTGGTTCTGTACTGCCAAAGGAATGCTGAAAAAGCAGTCCTTGAGGTCGAAGACTGCAATGTGCCATGATGGAGGGATACAACTGGGGTGGGGAAGTCCGCCCTGAACAGAGCCCATCTTTTTCATACAGAGGTTGATTTGTCAGAGGTCCTGTAACAGCCTATATTTTCCTGACTTTTTCTTAATAACAAAAATGGGGGTATTGTGAGGACAAAGGGACAGTTCAATGTGTCCTAATCCAAGTTGCTCATCAATTAAGGACTTGAGGACAGTGAGTTTTGGTTCAAGTATAGGCCACTGCTCAACCCAGATGGGATCATTAGTGTCCCATTCAAGACAGGGAGTTAGGGGAGCAGTGGCCCTTAAAATTGGGGGTAAAGGGTCTGGTTAGTAAAGGGATTGTCCCTGCCTGAGAACCCACTCCTATCCTTGCCTATGATGTCCTCCAATAGGGTGCTATCACCTGTAGTAAGGACGGCTCCTATACTGAATAAGATGTCCCTTCCCCAGAGGGTGTGGGGGTTGTTGGCAACGAGGGGCTTGATGGTCCCAGAATTACCATCCTAATCTTCCCATGCTACCCCACTGATAGCTGTTTAGTGGGCTGCTGCCCACAAACCCCTTTAATGGGGGGCCCAGGTGTAAACCTCCAAGTGGAGAAGGGGGCAGTGTCATGGGAGGTGATAATGGTGACATCTGCTCCGGTGTCTATGATCCCTTTAATGGGGAAGCCGTACAATTTAATGGACATCTGAGGGGGGGTGGCCATAAATGGGTATAGTCCAGAGGACTTGAGGAGGGATCCCTCTTACTTGCAGGGCTGAGGGGTGCCCTGAGAGGAGTTTAAAGGACCCAAGGACATGGATCTGCAATCCTTAGCCCAGTGAAAACCTTTTTTTACATTTGGGGCAAGGAGTCTTAGGCCTAGTTGTGGGACCAGGGCAGGAGTGGTGTAAATGGCTCCATTTGCCGAAACCCCAACATGTGGGTGGGTCAGAAGAGCCGTGGTGGAGGGATAAGGCCTGAATAGAGGCAATCAAGGCCTCAAAGGGGGCTGTCGCCGGGTTAAGGTCACAAGTGGCAGTGATTCATTTATGGAGGTCTTCATTGCACACTGGGGCGACAGCATTACAGCACTGAGAGTTCATAACCTCCCAGGCAATTCCTTAACCAAGGCATCATGTGCTGGGTGGGGGGGGGCAGTCAACTTCAGCAGTGACCCTGGTGAGGAAGTCTGAGAAATGCTCCCCAGCATGTTGTACTAAGTTGCAAAAGTAGGAGTTAGGTTTTTGGGGAGTACAGGATTTAAGACTTTGAAGGGCCATATCTTTAACCTGATCAAAATATTGTGGGATTCTAATGAGAGACTGACTCACGGGATCAGTGAAGTTGCCATGGCCGGTAAGCATATCTAAGGTAATAGGAAGTTGATATTGAGTATTGGTACAGACTTGGCCTTCAGCCATGTCGTCATAAGCAGCCCTCCATTGAAGGAAAGCAGGTGGATCAAGGCAGGCTTTAAGTAGAGTATACCAGTCATAATGTGTTTGGAGATTAATGGCCCAATGGGTGAGGACCTGTTCAAAGTAAGGGGAGTCAGGCCCTGACTCTCTCACTGCCTTCCTGATGATGGAAAGTTCAGGCAGCGGGGTGGGGATCCAAGGTTGAATAGGCATTAGGCCCTACATTGACTGGGAAGGCATGCAGGGTGGGGTTGGTATGCAGAAAGGGATTGTTAGAGTGCGGAAGTTTGGGAGCAGGAAGGGGGGAGGATCCCTGCTGATCTCCCTCCAGGGATAGATAGGCTGAGAAAAATGGGCCTCAGCAGGGAGTTTGGGTGGGGATGAGGGGGCCATTGGGGTAGGCGGTAGGTGGGGGGGCTCAGTCTTCTTGCAACCTTCAAAATCAGGAACACAAGGCAAGTCCAACTTTTCCTCAGTATTTTTGTGGCAGGCAGAGTTATGCTCATGGAGGACGTCCTCAGCCGAGGAGCCTTTAAGACTAGCGATAATGGCTGGGAGAATCGGGACAAATGGAGCAGGGGGAAGGACACGGATGAAACCTTATGCTTATGGGAAAGATAAAGGACCCTCATCCAGATGGAGGGGTCTCAAATGTTTTCAGGAGTGATCCAAGGGACAATGCATACGGCCTCCTCCCAAAAGGAATCTAAGTCCTGAGATTTCACTTTAAGGCCGCGTGCCTTGGAGGAGAGCCTTAAAGGCAGCTCTGGAACATGAGGAGGGATGTTCCCCATGAGGGCAGGAAATGGGAAGGGAGGTAAAGTGTTAGAGGGAAGAACCAACAAAGTAGAGAGAAGGAGAGGAAGGTTGGGGGAGGGTAGGGGCCAGGCACTCACCCTAAAGCCTGCAGAAAATCAAAGAACAGGAATGGGGCCTCCTCACTGATCAAGGAAGGGAGTGCCTCGAAAAACCAACAGTGGCTGCCAGATGTTGACAATCTCCCAGGCCTGCTGGGGAATTTGGGGGTCTGACCGGAGGAATGGGGGTGAGAGGTGCAGAGTCATAACACAGACCCTGGGAGTTAGGTGAAAGCAGATAGAGGGTGAACTGTCACGGACTCATTTATTGGGGGCAGGATTAGGGGTTAGGTACTGTTCACAATCCTGCTCTCCTCTTGTCGTCTTCTGATTGGTCCAGGTCTGCAACGCTGCTTGCAGGTTAGGTTGACAAGGGACAAGCTCTGCACATGCATAATTCTCAGCATACTGGCTATACTACAGCAGGGCTCCTAATTTCTTTCTCGATTTGTGTGTGTGTGTGTGTGTGTGTGTGTGTGTGTGTGTGTGTATGTGTGTGTGTGTGTAGACAGCTCTGTCCTAAGGCTGAGGAAATGGCTGCTGACAGCCTTGGACCCATGTGCTTCTTACTTGACACAAGACCAGTCTCTAAAGAGATTTCTATGTCCCAGCTTATGCAGAGAAGACAGCGTGGTTCTGTGTGGGTCATTTGCAATCATCAGACTCGTCTCAGTGACCAGTAGTCTCTGTCATGGAGGGCATGTTGGTGATTCCCCAACAGATAAAGGCCTGTGGCTATGGAGTCCACACACAAAGGAGCCACAGCACTCTATCTCCTCACCTGGACAACTAAGTATTCATATTTTATTTTATTTACCATGCCCAAGGCTGAATGTTACCAGTGTTGTGTTAGAATGAAATTTTACTAGAAGAAGTGCAACTTTTTTCTTTCTTTAAAAAATTTAGATATGAACAGAGAGTAATCCTTTTCACAGTTCTATGTCTATTAGTCAATTAAAGAAGGCAGTTTTACCAGTTTTATAAGAGATTACCTCTATAATAGTTGTCTCCAATTTACAGTTGGAGAGCAACCCCATCATCGTCATATTTCTCCTTGTTCTGGGGGGGAGGCAAGAAAGTCTCTCATATCAAAACCTTTGTGGCACCTAGAAAGTAAGTTTCATCAGGACCCACTATAAATAGTTGTTACACAACAGTGAATTATATCTCCATTTAACTCGGAGGCATTACCGTTTGTATCAGAGTCTTTAAAACAATGTTGTTTAAATGCACATATTTACTTTTTAAACACGAAGTCCTAAGACACGAGGTATCCTGTAGACAGTGTCTAGGTAAAACTGGGTACTTGTTGAACTCATGTCAATTAAATATGCATTAATCGAATATACACCAGTGTCCCTCACCCACCCCTCCCCCCCCTTCCCAATTCCACCATTTTCGTCCCTTTTCTGATGCAGTCCCCTTTCTGTTGGTGTTCTTTTACTACGCATCCCTCTCCATGAGAAATGTTTTAATCTGGGTTATTGGTACTAGCCTCCACATATGAAGGACAGCCAGGTTGTCGTTTGTTTTTCTGGGACGTGTGTTACTCACTAACATAATGTCTTCCAGCTCCATCCATTTTTTACCTGCAAAGTTCATGAGGTTGTCTCCGCTTTACCGCTGCATAGAACTCCATTCTTTAATTGACGAATAGACATAGAACTGTGAAAAGGATTACTCTCTGTGCAGAACCAAATGTAACACTAAAGTCCTTAAACTATGCGCTGAAGCAAAATATATCAATACAAAAGCTCTGACATCAGTAATTTGATTTAGTCCACCAGATGAGATGTTGGCCAGGGGATCTAAGGCCACACAAAAGGTAAAGCTCCTTGCCTCTAAACGGGGATATCTGCAGGGAATAGAGGCGATAAGGCCCCGCTGCTGAAGACTCTGATGTTAACATGGAAAAGATGCAGTGAGACCAACATGCAAGTGTACAGATGGCCCTGGAATACCAGAGAGTTGTTACCAAGGGCCACTAAACCAATAAAGCAATACGGGTGCCTCCTTGAGTCAAGCAGACTCCACCGTCAGCACCGCTACACCTCACCTGCCTGGAAATAATGTTGGGCATAGAGGCCCATATGCTTGGAGCTCCCAAATCTAATTTGGCTATTGGCTCTCTCCTTGGAGGAGGACCCATGGCTGATGCCCACAAGCTTACATTCTCTACAGTTAGGTTAAATATGACCCCGTCATATTTAACAGGAAAAAAATGTAGTTCGTGGATCAACATCTCTTCTAAACATATATGTCGATAACAAAGTAACCTACCAGAACTATTAATGACGGCTTAAATACCTATATAGCTAATTGGTTGTGCCTTCATTATAGGATCGAAAGGTTATTCCTGTACAAACTGTCAGCCCATGAAAGTAAACAGCCAGAATGGACCAGAATCCCCCCAAAAGACAGCAGCTCCAAAGAGAGTGGACTGTTCTGCTTCTCATCCACCTGAGGCCTTTTCTAAGCCCAGGGAATAATCTGCGGAAGAGGGGGCGTGGTAGAATGTAAGGGCTGCGATTGGGGTGAAGGGTGAAACTACAGCAATGTAGTCTGGACCCTCATTTGATTAACCTGATTGAACATACAACCCCTCACCCCCCGCTGGAAGGTGGGGCTGTGGGTGTTTGGGCACAACAGCCTGCAAATTGGTTATACATGAAGGATGCTTGTACTCATGGATTATCACTTATAGCTAAAAAATGGAAAAAAAACTGAGAGAGATATGCAGGACAGTCATGGCAGAATGCATGATCTCAGTTGGGGTGGGGGTGGGGGTGAAGGGAAGGGGAGATATGCCTGAACTGAATTGGAAAATGATGTATGAAATGCACAAAGCATCAATAAAAAAATGTTGTGTAAAAAAAAAATTTAGATATGCTGTACATATTGGAAGGAAACATCTGAGAAATTGTTATAATTCTTTTGTAGCAATGAATGGCCTGTTTCCCTCCTTTGAAAACTGATCTGTATATAACTGTCAGATGATACCTGTTCTACCATGGGCAAGAGGGTCTGTAGGTAGAGGCAGGCCACCTGTGGCTGCATTGTCTTAAATTGCCTGCCTGTCATCCCACCTGCCCCTGCCCCTAGGTGAAAATGGCTTGTATCAACTTCTGACTCACTTGTGACCCAAGCACATGATATGGGGCAGAACAATAGTAAGTGATTAAACAGGGGGCATGATGCAGAGGTCTAGGATTGGTTGAAAGAAGTGACATCATTCTGTTTATATAAAGGATATGGTGTATATAATAAATTAAATCTAGATTTCCACCTGACAAGATTCTTGGATTCATTATTTCCACACATGTGTAAGTTTAAGCCCATCAGGCTTGTGTTTGAGTGTTGAATGTTAGCAGAGTTGGTTAGAAAAAGATCTGTCTGTCAGATCACCAACAGAGGGAATTGAGTATCTAGTCGTTGACAGGGATTTGACTGGAAAAAGTCTTGCGGGAGTCGACCAGTCTGAGGTTTCTGTCTTGGGGTGTTGTTAATCCCCAGCAGGTGAAATTAATATGGCCATAACAGGGTGGCAGTCCACTCCCCAAGGCCAAGGGTCTGTGGCAGGCAGATAGCCAGTCCAGACTGGGCTTTGGGGTGGAAGTTCCCATAGCCAGCTGGCGGCTCCTCCCCCCTTTCCTCCTCTTTCATCCAGCAGACAGGTGCTACTTCTCTAAGTGTGTGGGGGCATTAGTATCTCTATTGGAGTCAATAATGTGTTACTCTTGTTCTCAGATCTTTATATTAGGGCACCATAGAACCATACGTATGAGACATTTGGACTTGAGTAAGAGGAAAAGATTCAGATGTCAAGCTGGTGCCCAGGGTTAGACCTAGGAATTTGGGGGACATTCTAATTTGTGTTCAATCACTGTGACAAGACCCTCTGACCACCAACTTGGGGAGGAAAGGGATTCTTTGGCTTATATCTCCTAGGTCATAGTTCATTACTGAGGGGGACCAAGGTAGGAACTCAGGGCAGGAACCTGGAGGCAGGAGATGAAGCACAGGCAATGGAGGAACACTGCTTACTGGTTTGCTGCTCCAGCCAAAGCTCAGCCTGCTTTCTTATACAACACAGGAAAAACTGCTCAGGGGTGGCACTGTTCATAGTGGGCTGGAACCTTCTGCATCACTCAACAATCAAGAAAATACCCCAGAGTGCACAGAGATTAGATCAGGGATTTCACAGGACCACCTGAAGCACAGAAAAGAGCTGAAACCAACCCAAGTGCCCCTCAACTGACGAGTGGATAGAGAAAATGTGGTACATCTACATAATGGAGTTCTATGCAGCAGTAAAGAAAGATGACATCATGAACTTTGCAGGTAAATGGATGGAACTAGAAGGTATCATGTTAAGTGAAGTAACACAGTCCCAGAAAAACGAATGATGAATGGTATCCCTCATCTGTGGATGCTAGTGCCAATTACCTTGTTGTAAGGCAAACTGAGTAACATTAATGTGATCTGAAAACAACTGGGCTCTTATATCATGAATCCCTTAACAGGTTCTAGAACTAAGCTACCATTTATTTTCAGAGTTAGCAAGTTTTGGTATATGGATGAAGGATACATATGCATATTTTAGTATAATATAAGATCAACGGAATGCAGAAAAACTAGTTTGTCATGACATTATGTCTAACCACAGTATTTATTTTATGGGAGTGCTTCTTAGTATTTCTTATACAAGTCTGCTTGAGCTTTTGTCCAAGCATTTTCTAAAATATTATAGAGTAGTTAAAAGTATCAGGCTGGTATAACTTAGCCTTTCTGGATGCTTAATGACCATACTTAATGCCCATACCAATTTGGCTGAGGGTCTTAAGAGATAACTTCGTTCCATGCCCTCAGAGGTCAACTAAGTCCCAGGGGACTATGCATGGGAGCATCTCTTGAAATGTCCTGCAAATGTGAGTCACCAGTCTTCCTGTGCAGCGAGGTCTTAGAGATCCACTAATGGGACTTCAGCCAGTGTCCAGTCTATAAAGACGAAAGTCTGCTTATGTTTCGAAAAGGGAAGCCTGGGGGCTGGAGAGATGGCCTAGCAGTTAAGAGCACCGACTGCTATTGCAGAGGACCTGGGTTTGATCCCCAGCACCCACATGGTGGGTGAGAGCCGTCTGTAACTCCTATTCCAGGAGAATTCCAGTTCCAGGGGAATCTGACCTCTGCAGCATTGCACAACACGAGTGTACAAACCTACATGCAGACAGTACATTCATACACATAAAAGAATAAATAAAAATTAAAAAAATATATACAAAAATGAAAGCCTGGTCTAGCAAGACCTAAGTTGGTCCTCGAGTGGATGGAACTGGTGATCAAAATGCCAAAAGGAGCCAGGGGCTCCCCCCGCCCAAAAAAAACCCTGAGTGACCCTTGAGGACCAGATCCTCAACTGACCTAGAGAAAACAAAAAGCCTAGGTAAATCTGGGCTAACTGTGTGGCCTTAAACATCCAAAAGGAAAGTATAACCATAAATAAATAAATAGTAAGTCCTGAGAAATTATACTTCAGGTATAAAACTTGAGATCTTAGTAAAAAGACAAAAAGTAAAAAAAAAAAAAAAAAGAGCACTGTTTTCCCTGTCTTAGTGGCAAGTGCAGCTACCCTGTGGCTGCCACTGCTTTTGCCATCCTTCAAAGACATGAGACACAGCTTTTCAACCTTCCAATATGGACTGAAGACTCATGTCTCTCCAAGAATCCTCCAAACCTTCAGTGCCAGATGGGGACTGCAGAGACATCTAACTTGTGGACTGAGCAACTAATGGGGTTTCCACCTCTTCAGAGTGTAGACTGCCATTGTTGGACTACACAGGCTGTATCATGGAGATCAGTACAGGAAGATCAAGACAGGACGAGGTGCTTACTGGACCTCATTTGGTGACCATGGGAAGGGAAAACCCCAGTGAGGAGCACAAGGGCAGAGCTGATGGTGGCTTGGATTTGCCAAGGAGGAGACTTCAAACATGACATCTTTCAGCCTAATAAAAAAATCATAAGCTGAAGATGCTAAAACCTATGATATATGTGGCATGCATATGTGCATATTTTGGAGTGATGGATATTGGAAGGAACAACAACAACAACAAGAACAACAACAACAACAACTGAAAAGACTGTGTCAAAGAATTGACTGAAAAGGTGAACTTCTGCTCGAAAGAACATAAGGGCAGAACTGATGGTGGTTTGGGCTTGCCAAGGAGGAGCCTTCAAACATGACATCTTTTAGCCTAATAAAAAAAACCATAAGTTGAAGATGCATATGTGCATATTTTGGAGTGATGCATATTAGAAGGAATAACAATAACAACAATAACAGAAAAGACTGCATCAAAGAACTGACTGAAATGGTGAACTTCTGCTCAAAACAGTAAACTTCTGCATCGAGAATTTTGAGAGAGACTGAGAAAAAGATGAAAAACATGTTTGGCAGAATGCATGAGCTCTGGTGGGGTGGGAGGCAGGGGGGCATGGGTCTAGATTTGATTTGTAATGTAATTTTGTATGAAATGCATAGAGCTTCAGTAAAACATTGGCAAAAAAAAAAAGAGAAAATACCTCACAGACATGGCCACAGGTCAGTCCAATGGAGACAGTTCCCCAACTGAGGCTCCCTCGACTCAGGTGTGTCAAGTTGACAACAAAACCTATCCAGCACAGGGGAGAATATGGGGACATTTTGCAGGTTGGCAATATGTGCATGCATGATGTATGGCAGGGCCCATTGCCAACAGATGCTAGAACATTATTTCCTAGCCTGTGTGTTCTTTCTGAAGTGTGATTGTGCTGGTAAGTTTTAACTGTCAGCTATTGGCATGTCTGTAGGGGATTGTCTTGATTGTTCATTGATGTAGAAAGACCTAGCCCACGTGGGCTTCACCATTCCCTGGGTGAGGGGGTCTTAACAGTATAAGGCAGGAGAAAGCTAGCTGATGCAAGCAAGCAGGCAGGCAGGCAGGCAGGCAGGCAGGGAATAACGCATGTATTCTCTCTTTGCTCTTGACTGGGGATGTGATGTGATGAGCTACTTGAATTTCTGTCCCGACTTCCCCTCAATGATGGACTGTAACTTGGAGTTGTAAGACAAATCCTTTCTTTCCTAAGTTGCTTTTTTTCTCAGGGTTTTTGTTACATCAAAATAAATGAAACTAGACATGGTCCTTTCCAACCTATTTTTAAGAATCTGTGTCCTGGGGCTGGAGAGATGGCTCAGCAGTTAAGAGCACTGACTGCTCTTGCAGAGGACCCGGGTTTGATTTCCAGCACCCACATGGCTGCTAAGACCTGTCTTTAAGTCCAGTTTCAGGGGAATCCGACACCCTCTTCTGACCTCCACGGCATTGCATGACACGGGTGCACCAACCTACATGCAGACGGTACACTCATACACATAAAAAATAATAAATAAATTAAAAAAAAAAGAATCTGTGTCCCCTCACCTTGAACCTGAGAGGGATTTTTCACTTGCTTTACTCCATAGAGCATGGTGAAGCCATGTGGAGCGCTCCACAGCTGGGTCATAAAGGTTGATGTAGTCTTGGTCTGGCTCTTCTTTTAGGAAACTTGTTAGAGGGAGCCCAGGACAGGTGGAGAGGCTAAAAATAGGTGTTTTGGCTATAGCAACAATCACCATATGGGTGAGTGAGGACAACTGATTCTGACTGTCTGTAATGGTGAGAGAGCCTCAAAGAACCACCACACTGAGTTCAGTACATCCATAAACTGTGGGAGCTGACAATTAAAATAATACCAGTAATATTTGTTTATATATGACTATGTTTGGGGTTAGTTTTACATAACCATAAAAATGGTGGTGGTTGATCTGGAGATTCTAGGGGAATTTTATCTGTCTATATACTTCAGAGGAACTTGAGCTATGACAACTTTTGTCCTGAAATACATTCTAAGAACAAGAACAGGTGGCCCTGTAAATAGGGTGTATTTAGGGAAGTCAAAGCAGGCATTGCCTAGGTAGTTGGATTTTTGAGGGGGAAAACTAGAAGTAGTGGGACCTTTTAGTTAACAATGGCATTAACAATATTGTCCTAAAGATCCAATGTGGCTTGGGAATGTCTCTTCTGAGGGTGAAGATGTGGGGTAGAACTGCCAGATCTGTATCCCACATCACTCCTGATGAAGTCAAGGTCAAGCTGTGGGGAGAACTATAGTTATAAGAACCTTGAAGGTACCATGGGGCCTCACAGGCGGCGTCTTATAACTATGGGTCCTGACAGGCAGTTTCTCATAACTATGGGTCCTCACAGGCGGCGTCTTATAACTATGGGTCCTCAAAGGAGGCGTCTTATAGCTATGGGTCCTCACAGGAGGCGTCTTATAGCTATGGGTCCTCACAGGAGGCGTCTTATAGCTATGTCCTCACAGGAGGCGTCTTATAGCTATGGGTCCTCACAGGAGGCGTCTTATAGCTATGGGTCCTCACAGGAGGCGTCTTATAGCTATGGGTCCTCACAGGCAGTGTCTTATTACTATGGGTCCTCACAGGAGGCGTCTTATAACTATGGGTCCTCGCAGGAGGCGTCTCATAACTATGGGTCCTCACATCTTGCCTGATAACCTTTCAAGTCCCCAAGGACGTCCAGGCCTTCTGGTATTACCCTGTCTTCAGTCTCTCTGCCTCTGTGCTGGAATCTATGTCATGTGATTTAGTGCTTAATGTGGCATTTCCTGCTCTGTACCCAGGACAAACGCCTTAGACCCGGTAGAGCAGGGTCAAAGGGTCCCTTCCTTGCACGCCACCTTTCAAAAGAGCTTGTGGCTTCATGTGGATTGTCATTATCTTGATCTATGGGCCTAGTGTCAGAAGTACTTCCCCCTCTTCTCTTTCCTTCCTTGGAACTCTCTCTGGACTTCCACTGCTTCCCACTGGAAAACACATGCTTTGACCCCATGCCTACCCGCTTCATCTAGCTCATCACTACTCTCCTCCACTTGTGTATTAAGCTCCTTCCTCCTGTGGTGCAGGACTGGTCTTGGCCCTTCCTTCCTCCTTCTTCCCTTCTCATACACTTACTCTTTGGTAGTTGTCTGATTGTTGGTTCCCTGTACAATGTGGCCTTTCTGAAGGAAAAGACTGTCCTTGGTTCATCTAAACATTTTTTTTATCAGTCTCCAGTCTGTCATTCACTGGGAACTTCCCATAGGCAGGAAAGAATTTCATCTCTCTTTCCCTCTCAAGGCTGAATTCCATAGAAAGCATGCTGCCTGATTGACAAGTGAGCATTCTGAGACCTGATGTTGTAGGAATCTGCCAGTTTATCTAATAGGCACAAGTGTGGGTTCTGGAGTCACACTACTGTGAATTACATATCATCAGTGCCTCCTCCATGACTGTGGGAAGCTCCAATTTTCTGTGAAAGGAGACCCTCCCTAGTAGAGGAATTTCAGGGAGGGCCAGTTGCTGGTGTGGCTTCCAGTGGTAGCAGCCTTGGGATTCTTTGAATAAGCTCAATTTTTTTCTCATGCTGAACTTCTGCCTCAGCACGGTGGGGAATGAAACGGGGTTGTGGAGTGGATGGGGGCTGTTCCTTTGAACTCATGGGACCCCCTGTAGACAGTCTTTGCACAGGAGTTCTCTGTTGGGCATTGGGGTCATCTCAGATAAACACTCAGATAGGAAGCTCTTCTGATCCATCCCATTTCACCTTGTCTCTGCTCTCACAGGTTATAGACCCGTGTTGCACTCTGAAGGTCTGCTGTTACTACTGCTACTCCCAGTACATCTCTCATGCTTCCAGTTCCCATTGGCATTGGCTCTCAGAACCATGACTGACATATCTGTGACCTTCCTTAGTCACTATCTCATTTTCCTCATCCATAAAGTGGTCTTGTAACAGCAATGGCTTCATACTCTAACAACAAGAATCCAATTAAACAGTACATGTTGTGTTTACTGTAGTTTTTGGCACATAATACTGAAAAATGCCAGCAGCTGCCATTTATGAGACCTGTTACTGCTTACCTAGTTAGTCCGGACATTTCCTAGAAAATGTCTGCTCTGAGCACCAAGCATCCAAGACCTGGAACATATCAGGTGCTCTGTTAAAGGTCAATGGGAGGTGGGAGACTGTGAAGCCAGAGAAGTCTTCCAGCCAGCTGAGCAGAGGTGACTGCATTTGAGTCATTCTCTGTGACTGAACCTACTTTTGGAGTCACAACCCACCCAAATAAAGATTCCCACCTGCTGAGCCAGACTATAGACATACCTAAGTGGCCTCCTTTATTGGTTAATTTAACCAGCAGATAATTTTCCAGATCCTAGAGTTGCTCCATCATATGGCAAGAAGCAGAGAGTAGGTCTCAGTGGGAAGAGTCCCAGATCTCCTTTCTAGAAAAGGCTAACCTCCTCGTGCTCTTATAGTACGCTGGGTCAGGCCAACTGTTCAGTCTTAAAGGGTATGGGCAAGTGCATGAAACTCAAGATGACACTTGATCCCCACTCAGAGTCTTTCTATATTCATGAATTAATTACTTTAAAGGCTCATCTTTTTAGGGAGCTAAAAGGCAGTGGTCAGAAGCAAGACCAAGAGAGGCCTTCTCATTCTTGAAGTCATAGGTAGTGTGTGATGCAAATACTTCTGTGGCCCAGGATTTCTGAGCCCAGACATCTGTCCTGCTGATGATCTGTGAGCCCCAGGAGAGCAACACCCATGTACCCAGCCTTAGGCAGAAAAAGCCACACACCTAAGTGGCTTCAATTAGATATCCTTGGACAGTCGATTTATGAGGTATACATTTGCAAGTGACCTTTGTTGAATATAGATGCTACAAAAAACATTTTTCCTGGGAATATTTCCTAACACAAGGGACCAGAGTTTTTTTCAAGCTGATCCCTATGACTGAGAGAAAGAGATAATTTTCTGTCTGGTTTCCTTGGATCTTAGTGCTGAGTCTCAGAAAACCACTTAGTGACAACATAGCTACCATTTCCTCAAACTTTTCCTGCATGGAACACTGAGGCTTCATGGACATTGCTCCAATGGATGCTCCTAGAAGCTCTGTGAGGGATACTCTCTGCACCTCCACTTTACACCCGAGAAGCTAGCTGAAGATTGAAGGCAAAGTGACTTGTGGAGGCCAGATAGCTAAGAGAACAAGGATTTGTTAATACCTGTACTGGACCAGCATATAGTATCTCATCTGAGTTCACTGCCTCTTTATCTTTTCAGAGGTTGAGGGCTCCCACCCCTGTGAGGTCGACAATCTATTATTGTGAGTTGGGACAGTGGCCTCATGGGAAGAGAAGATGACTGGCTTCACTTTCTACTTCCTAATTGGGACACGGTGTGAGGGTCTAGTGAGTGTTGAAATGGGGTCCCAGCAGCAGATGAACTGCATAATATGAGCCACCAGTTGGGGCCTCTAGGTGTCTGGCAAGTACAGCACTTGGTTGACCAGTGTCCCTGTACTTGAGAGGTCATGAAATTAGGAGATACAAAAGCACAATCATAAAGGTAAATATTTTGATAGTGCTATAGCTGTGCCTAGAATTCATTAAGAAGTCAATGGATTACACTTGGCAAGAGACAGTTTCCTAGATTACAGGCTATGTATAAGAAAGGAAAAAGTTAGAATGACCCATGTTATAAGAGATTAGTGTTGGAGATATTAGTATGTACTTAATATAGATAGATATGTATAGAACTATTTGGAGGTGACTGGAGAGATGACAGAGGACCCAGATTCGGTTTCCAGCACCCACGTTTCAGCTAAAATCCATCCTTAATTCCAGTTTCTGGGGATACAACACCCTCTTCTAGCCTCTGTGGGCATTGTACACATGTGGTGTATTACATATCAGCAGGCAAAACACTCATACTCATAAAATATAAATAAATACATAAATTAAGAAAACAAATGTATGGATATTTATAGATGTACATATTAGTGTAATCATTTTCTTCAAAACTGGGAATTGAACCCAGAGCCTTGTGCATGGTAGTCAAGTACTCTACCACTGAGTTACATCCCAGCCTATGGTACATGGGTAGGGGTACAGACTAGGTTATACAGCATGGGAGCAAAGACACCTCAGTAGGAATGAGCACACTAGGATCCAGATATTTGTTTTGAATTCCATTCTCTGGGAAAAAGAACCATGTCTGATTCTGGAGTTCAGACAAAAGTCAAGATCTATGCAAGGCAAGCTTGGAACATAATCTAGGGACAGAAAATAAAGCAACCTATAACTAGCAGGGGTAGTCTATCAGAGGAGTAGAATGTTTAACAGAAGGTGCTCCCAATGGCTAAAGCTGAAATAATTGAAAGAAGAATATAAACTAAGAAGTAATTAATTATAACTCAAAGTATAAAACAAATATTTATGGACAAATTTAATGAAAACAAATGATTGAATTTTTGAGATATCTTATGTATAATATCACATTGTCTGCAAGTAGGGATAACTTGACCTCTTCTTTTCCAATTAGTACTCTTTTAATTCCCTTTTCTCATCTTATTGCTCTAATAAGAGTTTCAAGCACTGTATTAAAAAGGAGTGGATGGGGCTGGAGAGATGGCCTAGCGGTTAAGAGCACTGACTGCTCTTGCAGAGGACCCGGGTTCAATCCCCAGCACCCACATGGTGGCTGAGAACTGCCTGTAACTCCAATTCCAGGAGTACTCCAGTTCCAGGGGAATCTGACACCCTCTTCTGACCTCTGCAGCATTGCATGACATGGGTGCACAAACCTACATGCAGACAGTACATTCATACACATAAAAAAAAAGGAGTGGACATAGTGTATAGCTTTGTCTGGTTCCTGATTTTAATGGGAATGCTTTGAGTTTCTACATTTAGAATGATGCTGGCCATGGGTTTGTTATGTATACCTTTAATTATGTTGAGATATGTTTCCTCCAGCCCAAGTCCATCTATGACTTTGAAAATAAATGTGTGTTTGAGTTTTTCAAATGACCATGTATGTGATTTTTGTCTTTGAGTGTCTTTGTATGATTTATGACATTTGTTGACTTATGTATATTGAATCATTCCTTCATCTCTGGAATAAAGCCCAGTTGATCATGGTGGATGATCTTTTTGAAATGTGTTTGTTTGCAAGTATTTTGTTGAGGATTTTTGCATCTATGTTTATTAAAGATATGGGTCTATAAGATTTCTTTTTTGGTTATGTTTTACCTGGTTTTGATATTAGGGTGATGCTGGCTTCATATCTTTTTGAATAATTTAAGTATCATTGGTTCTAGATCTTTTTTTTTTTTTGTCTTTTTGAGACAGGGTCTCCCTGTAGTCCCAGCTATCCTGGAACTCACCCTGTAGACCAGGCTGGCCTTGAACTCACAAAGATCCGCCTGCCTCTGCCTCCCAAGTGCTAGGATTAAAGGCGTGCGCCACCACGCCCGGCGGGTTCTAGATCTTCTTAAAATGTCGGGTAGAATTCTGCTGTGAACCATCTGGGCCTAGAAAACTTCTAGAAATGATTAACACTTTTAGCAAAGTGGCAGGTTACAAAATAAGTCTATAAAAATCAGTAGCTTTTCTATGTAACAATATCAAGCAATTGGAGAAAAAGTACATGGAAACTTTCCCATTCATCATAACCTCAAAAAATTTTAAATCTTTGAAAAAAGATATTTAGGAAGACACCAGGGGATGGAAGGACCTCTCATGCCCATGAATTGGAAGAATTAATATTTTGAAAATGACCATCCTACCAAAAGCAGTCTTTAAGTTCAGTGGAATCCCAGTCAAAATTCCCATGACATTCTTCACAGAGTTAGGAAAAAAAATCATAAAATTGATATGGAATCACAAAAGACCTCAGATAGCCAAAGCAATCCTGAGCACATAGAGCAAAGCTGGGGGGATTACCATACCAGATATGAAATTATACTAGAGAACTATAGTCATAAAGCAGTATGGTACTGTCACAAAACCAGACACATAGAATGGAGGATAAAAGAAGACCCAAAGATGAGTGTACTCCACTTCAGCCACCTGATATTTGACAAAGATGCTGAGGATACATACACTGGAGGAAAAACAGCATCCTTAGCAAATGGTGTTGGCAAAACTGGATCTCCACCTGTAGAGAGTGAAACTAGACCCTTATCTTTCACCTTGCACATAAGTTAACTCCAAATGTATCACAGACATCAATATAAACTCTGAAACTGTTAGACGAAAACATGGGTAGTACCCTACAAGATATAGATATAGGAAAGGACATCAATTGCTCAAAAACTAAAGTTAAAAATCAACAAGTGGAACCTCATTGCATTAAAAAATGCATCTGTACATCAAAAGAAACACCAAGGAAGTTTCTAAGAGGAAAGCCACAGAATGGGAAAATCTCTTCATCAGTGACACATCCGACAGAGGCTTAATATCCAGAATATATAAAGAACTAAAAAAAGACATCAAGAATCCAGAAAACAAATGATCTAATTAAAAGATAGGCTATGGATCTGAAGAAAGACTTCTCAAGGAAGAAGTAAAGATGGCTAAGAAACACCTTAAAATATTCAACATTATTAGTAATTTGGGAAATGCAAATTAATACTACTTTAAGATTTCATCTTACCCTAGTCAGACTGGCAAAGATCAAGAGAGCAAATGATAGCAAATGGTAGAGAGTATGTGGGACAAGGGGAGTGCTCATTCACCGCTGGCAGGATTGCAAACTCCTGCAACCACTGTGAGAAGCAGTATGGACAACTCTTAAGAAACTAAAAAGAAAAAAGAAAATGAACCTACCATTTGGCCCAGATATACCACTCCTTGGCATATACCCAAAGGACTCATCCTACAGCAGAGATATATTTGTTTGTTGCTGCTCTTTTCATAATAGCTAAGAAATTAAAGCAACCTAAGTATCCATCAACCTTCATTATCCCTGACAAAAGGATAATGAAAATTCGGTACATTTATATGATGGAGTTCTACTCAGTGGCAAAGAAGGATTGTAGGAAGGTCCAGTTTGAATTGGGGGCTAGTTCTCAGCTAGCATCCCTGAGGGCACCACGTGGCCAAGAGTCTGACCCCACCCCAAGAGGAGCAAACAACTGGCCTAGGTGACTGATGGTGGGTGGGGCAATGGTGTGCAGTGGAGTGGAACTGGGGGGGCCGGTGATTGGCTTTGGGAACTGACGTCACTTGGTTTATAAAAGCAGGCTGTAGTAAGGAATAAATTTGAATTCCCAGTAACATTATCATGGAATTCCTGGCCGTCATTTTATTAATTATTGCCTGCATACAGGCTAAGGTAGGCCTGCATTTCATTCAGGTGGCCAGTGGGTTGGAAAGAGGTCCCCATGCGGACCACCAATCTGGATAGCTGGTGTTGTGAGTGGACATAGGCTGAAGATAGACCAACAGCCATCAGCCTGGAAATTCCTGTCCAGGGTTCAGCAGTCTCTGGGCAGGTGGGAAATCATGGCCAAGAGTTGAACGAGTGTCTCTTGGGTCCAGGCTAAGGGCCTGAGTCAGAAGTACCACCTACAGGAAGTAGCCGCTGGTCTCTGTGCTGAGAGGCCAGCTTCCTACAGCAGCTGCTGGCAGGTGCTGTGTAGGGACATAGCAGGGCCGAGTGGTCCCTGTTTCACACCAAAAGAAAGCTTCCTACAAAAGATGAAATCATATTTGGAGATAAATAGATGGAACTAGAAACTGTTACTCTGAGTGAAGTAACACAGACTCAGAAAAACAATTGATGTATGTTCTCCCTCATTTGTGGATCCTAGCATCAAATCCTTATGTGAGGATGTATCCTGATGTAACTGCAGGAGGCAGGACTATTGAAAGGAATTGGGGAAGTAAAGGGAAAGAAGGAGCCTGAGAGAGAGGAACAGCAGGAGACAGGTGTTACCGAGGGGGGAATGGCTAAAATAGGGGTATTTAAATGGAAAGGGAAGAGGGAAGACAATACAAGTTACCATGGAGGTAAAGGGGAAGAAGAAGCTCAAGGGGGGGCGATGGTAGGAGACTAGTATTAACAAGGGGAGGAAAGAGGGAGAGTTAGACAAAGAGAGAGGGGAGAGATAAATAATGCTTATCTGGTGTGAAAAACCAGAGGGACTGTAGTAGTTCAAAAACTTACTGAAAAATTATACATACAGTATCTCTACATGTGTCCATGTGTATAGCTGAAAGCTATATATAACATGAAACAATGCCAGACAGGAGAAACCTCCCTTTGAATAGCTGGCAAATGTAGCCCAAGAGACTCCCAAAATTATACAGGCTACTGCCACAGCCCTTGATCGCCTCCCAGAACTTGAAGGCTGAAGATCAGACACACTTTGGATACAAGACTTGGAGCAATTGAGCTGGGGCTGACCTGGAAACCACCTTCCTGAAGGCTAGCTCTCATAGTTTTGGAGGACAGTATGCAAGCTGTTAGGGGAGAACATCAATAAATGGTTCAATCCCAGCTTTAAGGCCCAATAACCACAACAATAACCAGTTGGGACAGTAGTGGAACTTTTATCTTGGGGGTACTCAATAGCTACGTAACTGGACTTAAAGCCTACTCAAAGGGAGGGAACTCATGTGTGGTACTGTAAACATAGCCAAATATACATTGCTGGAGAGGTCATAGATCTTAGAGAAAACCCTGAGGCTGTCACATCTGTAGATATACATAATTTCTTATTATATGCAAATATGGTTCCTTATATTTATAGACAATTATGTCAATCACCACTCATCAAAGAAGTTTCTCTTGCTGCAGACAGAGTCTATTACTGAGTTCCATAACTGTTCACACAGAGAATAAGTGTCTGTGAAATGCCTAACCCTAAGTGACACACCTACAATGGAACCTCTACACCTAAGGCTCATGGAACACAGGGAGAACACTCATGCATCTCCCCACTTTAATCAACAAAGCTCCCTCATGCAACAGAGGGCAATGAACGCAAAAGGCACAAATGATCAAAGCATGGAGAATAAGAGTCTGAAGAGTGTGGGCTGTTGGACAGGACTCCTATATTAAACTTCACCTACCCAGCATTCAGGACCATTGCAAAAAAAGGGTGCAGAAAGATTGTAGGAGCCAGGGGAGAGGGTGGATGTTCATATGGATAGAGAGTCTTCCAGGCTCCTGAGACCTTGCTCATATGAATGTATAGCAATGGTGTCAGCATGTACAAGAGCCATGCAAACTCAAGCAGAGGAAAACCCAGCAAAACCTGGGGAAATGGGTAGCAGGTCTCAATCTTAGCAGAAGAACATTAGCAGCTGATTATTGCTGGGAGAGGGAGAGCTGATATAATTAAAGGGAGAGACTCTAAAGGCTGACTAGACACCACTGGATGAACTTTCACTGAGGGATGTCTGGGTACAGTAACTTGACTGGCTAGGCCTTAATATAAATGACAGAATACATGAAATCTGGCGGAGGGGATTATGGGGGGTACAGATGGGGGTATAAAGATGACTAAGATGTTCTATATGAAATACGCAAAATTCAATAAAAATATACAAAAATAAAATAACTGATTGAATAGAATAATAGTTGAGGAAGAATAGAAAAGTCTCCTGCAAAGAGGAATTCCAAATAAATTATGTAGATACTCTGCTCTCAAGGGGTGGGGCATACCCCCATATCCTCCAAGTGTGGGCTACATGTAGTGACTGCCCTCCTAAGAGTGATGCATGGCTGAAGGGAAAGTCCACTAACTTCATGGTGGAGAAACCTGACATGTATGACGTTAGGCAGGTGATCAAGGTTAATTGCAGTTTAAGTATACCTTTATTATGCTGTGAGGAGAATGACACTTTACCTCCGTGGTCTTCCTCTAAAAACAAACAAATATGTTGGTACATTTTAGCAAACATCTGACCTCTTCAAAAATGTCATGGTCACTCCAAATAAGGAAATTTCTGTCACAATAAAAGTTTGCCAAGAAGAAGTGATGGCTAAATTCAGCGTGTTCTATATGGACTCCTCTACTCTCCATAGCCAGACTGCTATTTTTTGACTACCCTATCCTAGCCTTGACTCTAGAGATTGTTCTAGAAGCACTGTGTCAGAGTGCTGCATATACTTTCAAGCCTCTATAGAAGTTCAAGAGCTGTAGATAGTCAAAGCTAGATGGACCTTTGGGTGCATCCCAAAAAACCCCTTTCTATGAGGATTCTCAACAGGACACTTGTGACAAGAGGGATTACAACCAGTTGGGGTGGGGGAACTTTTAGACACTTTTAGACTGCCATCTTTCCCAGGTTCTCCTGTGTGATAGTAGTGGTAGGATGCCAAGTGTAGATTAGCCTTGTGTTGGAGTGAACACATGACTGCAAGCCCTAGCCCACCTAATCCCCTCTTCCAGCCCCTGCCCATGAGACTTCCTGCTACATGGGTACATAAGTCTTCACTGTTAGATAGCTTGATCACTCAGGAGATTTCTATTTTTCTGACCTTAAACTCTGGACTTTAGTTGGAAGGAGATAATATAAGCCATAGGATCAGACAACTCTGGATTTTAATCTCACTTCTGCTATAAATATACCCTTGTCAAAGATGTCTTTTACCTATACATCTTATTTTCTTACAGTGCAAAGTAGGGCCAAGTATGCCCCTGTCTCTGGGTTGTTGTAGGATTCTAGGAAATGAGAAGTGTAAAGGACTTGTCCCGGGCCTGGCACTTCACGCATGTTAGAACTGCAGAGAGCCTGTGGCTTTGTCCTCCGAGAGGCTATGCTTCAGATGTGCACCGGGGCACTCATATTCCTCTTTCCTTCTCAAGCATGGAAGCATCAGTCCATTCTTATTAAGTACATGGGATGGCAGAACAGGAGTGCATTCATCTTCTGGAACTGCCATAACAAAATGCCAGAGGCTGGATGGCTTAAACAACAGAAATCTATTGTCTTACATTTCCATAGACCAGAACTCTAAGGGCAAGGTATTGGCAGGGTTGGTTTCTCCTGGGGCCTTTCTTCTTGGCTCATAGTTGGCCGCCTTCTCCTTATGTCCTCACATGGTCTTTCCTCTGTGCCTATCTGTGTCTCAATCTTCTCTGTTGTAACTACACCAGTCCGTCACACTGGATTAGGCCCTGCCCATATGACCTCACTTTGCCTTAATAACCTCATTATTAATTCAGTTACATTTGGAGATACTGGGAGTCAGGACTTCAACATATGAATGTTGGAAGACACAGTTTACCCCATGACAAAGCGTTAGAGGGAAACACAGATGCGGAAAGTACTTTGGTTGGAGTGATAAGCTGGACACAATTCACTTTTTGCTTGTTCTTTGTTGAGCTGCCTGGTGGTCTTGTCCCGAGGCCCAGCTGGATGGACGTTTCCCACCCCAGGCCTGGCCAGCTGCTGGAGTGCTTGGCAGTGTGTGGGCAGCCCTGCCCTGTCTGCTGAGTGGCTGCGAAGTGCACTTCCATCGCCGCCACCTTGAAATGCTTTACAGGGCAATTCCTGCCTGTCAGCAGCTGCATTTCTTAATCAGCGGCTCATTCATTTCTCTAAGGGCTCCTGACACTTCTGACCAATTCCAGTGGGTTTGGTGTGGGCATGTCCAGCCTTGTGCTCTTGAGTCCAAGTGTGCTCACTCCCTGGGAGCAAGCCAGAATTCCTGACTCCTTCCATTATTCTTAGCCTTCAAATGGTGGGAGCAGGCATTTCAAACCCAGACTTGGGCTTTTGCAAGCATAGTTTGGCCTCCCTGCCTACCTATTTTTATTTCCCTCATATTTGGAAAGAGAAAATTCCCAGACATGGGCCTGGGAAGCAGGCTGTTCTCAGGTTAGCCCATGGATCTAGCTTTCTAGCTTTGCTCTGGAGGAGAAAGAGTCCCTTCAGCTCCTTCTGCTGAGTACTCCCCAGGTAGGAGTCGGGTGGTCACTGTCTTACCCAGTGCGGGGTCCGGTGGCTTCAGCGCCCATTCTTGGTACTCGTGCTCGTGGTCCCTCTCGGTGGAGCAAAGCCATTGCTTGGTGGTGTTAGTGACGTCTGTTAGGCTTTACTGTGCTTCCCAGACACCTGTGCATCCCACAGGCCCTGCATACTAGCAGGGAGGTAACTGGCAGCCTATCAGAATCCATATCAGGAAAATGAGCTACATTCAGCTCCACAGGGAGCAGGATCGTGCTCTATATACAGCAGGCTAGGCCACCAGAATGTCATCACAACGCCTTCCTTGGCCACATTCTACAGGGCCATGAATCCACAGGAAGAGTCCTTATCATCATGAGGGTTTTTTTCTTTTTTCTTTTCTGAATGTAGTCCTGATTGTCAATGGCATAACCTAGAATCACCTGGGAAGGGTTTCAATAAGGGTTGTCTATATTGTGTTGGGTTAATTTAGTTAATTGACGTGGAAAACCCAGCCCGCTGTGGGTGACATGGGTCTCTAGGCTGGGGTTCTTGAACTATAGAAGAGTGGAGAAATCAAACTGAGCACAAGTGAGCAAGTATGGGTTCACTTCTCTCTGCCTTTGACTGTGGATGTGATGTGACTGGTGTTTGAAGTTCTTGCCTTGGCTTTTCAACATTGAGAGGCCACAAGCTGGAATTGTATTTTGAAATAAACCCTTTTTTCCCCCAAGCTGCTTTTTGTCGGGGTATTTTACCACAGTACCAGCAATGGAACTAGAATACCGTGTAATCCTTGCCTGCCCTGGTGGTAAATGGTTGACATCATCTGTGGGTGGGGACATGGGGTCATTTATCATTTTCTGTAAGAAGATAGCTTTGGTGGCAGTAGATGTTTGAATGGAGATTGACCGGGGCCAAGAGAGTTCCTGTGACTCCCATCCATCAGCAAGGGTGCTTGGATGTGACAATGAAACAGCTCAAAGCATTCGTTTGCCTTTCACACACATCTACTGAACGATCCTTTCCTCTTCTCCTGCTTTATCGAGGGGCACACAGTGAAACTAACTTATTTGCATCTCCTCCAGCCCTTTGGTGATTTTCTTGAGGGAAAGTGTGCTTTAATGAATTCCATTAATTTTTTGGAAAAAAAATTACTAATGGTCACTTCTCTCCATCAAACTCAATGGGCTGAGCATGTTCTCCATTTAGATGTGGGCAATAGAGGCTGCTAGAAAGCCATGCATCTGGAAAAGCTGACGCTCAGGAGTGGGACTGTGTGGAACTCTTCAGACAGCTCAGTAGGATTGCAGATTGTCCTGAAACCATGACAGGTAAGGTCCAGGTGAGGGATCTCATGTGGATGTGATGTGGGGGTGCTAGGGAAACTGTGTTCAGCATCCAGGGGGCTTTCTAGGGATCCCCCTCTTTGTGGCCCCGGTTGGCAGAACTTCAATTCATTGTAAAAGACAACTTCCTCCTGGAAAGCTGTCTAGCACAGATGGACCACTGGATCATCAGAGGACAGATGAGCATTGTCTGGGTTGGACAAGTGACCTGAACACTGGGCATACCTCTGTACCTCTTCTTGAGCTTTGTGCTCAGTGTTGGGGATAATTTCTTTCTTTACTATATCCTAGATCTCTTTCCCTCTAAATTACCTCCATTTAGAGTGGACTCTGAGACAGAGCTACAGAAAGGCACAGTTTTGCGGTAGAACTAGTTGGACACATGGTGCTCAGGAGGCTGGTCCAGCTCCTGGAGGAAGCAGATCACTTTGCTCAGAGCCCAGATGAGAGCTATCTGTCTTCTTCCTCAGCACCTTCACTGAGGGCACAGGAATTTCCTCTCTTTCAGTCACAGGCAACTTGGAGTTATCTTGCTATTTTAGGTACTTTTCTACGAATGAGTAATTGCCAGTTGGGGTGCCAAGCATTCTTGTTTGACCACTCATCCCTGTTTGGATTTATCCCCATTGCTTTCATTTCTACCCCATGTCTCCTTCTCTCCCTCCCTCCACACTCCTCTCTAGCTAGAATAGGTCTGCTAGAAAAGCACCCAGGCCACAGTCACTGATGGTATCCCTGTGTTTGGGCCTCTTGTCTTTTATAGAGCGGGCACTGCAGCAATTAGGTTGGAGAAGTTACAGACTGAAGCAGAGAGCAGTGGATGGGGCCATGGCACCAGAAGGAAACTCAAGATTCTTTGTTGGAAAAGAGCCTGCATTAAGAGGGTCTGCACTTCCAACCAAACTTTGGTTGTGCAGATCCCATTGCAGAACTCAGGGAGCAAGAGGCCTTGGCTCCAGGCATAGGCAGATCAGTTTTCCTTGGCATGGCATGTAACTGAGGAACACTGGTGACCAGGAAAGAACCCCAGGAACGAATAACTTGTAGCCTGGTTTCCATAGAACTTTGGTCTTGTTAGCCACTGTACTGAGAAGTGGTTTAGAGCTAGAAGAAATTAGATAACTTTGTGAGTGTGTGTGTGTGTGTGTGTGTGTGTGTGTGTGTGTATGGGGGGTGGATTTAAGTGTTGCAGGAGTCAAGGTTGGCTTTTGGGTGGCAGGATCTAGTTTGTTGGGCTCTGTCACACTTCAGGGAGATTTTTCCCTGTAATGAAATCAGAGCCTAGTGGGGTCAGGGCTATAACTAGGGCAGAAGTATAAACAGAGGAGGATTGAAAAGTTCATGTGGCCCCATCATACAGGGGTGGAACTGTGCTCCTTACCCTTAGGTAAGGGTCCTAATCTAGGTCCTTAGGTCCTAGATTAACTGCACAGCATTTTCTGTTTCTGTTTTGATGAACATTGAGTGACCTTTTATGTATTGTTACAGGTATAAAAATGAAGTTTTGTGTTATATTTCACAACTTGCATGTTGTATCTCTTTTCTTAACATTTTCCTCCACTTCTGGAGACCAGGTAGGAACCACACTATCTTACACTCTGATATAGCAGTCCTAGGCAAAGGAGGTCCTGGAGACCAGGTAGGGACCACACTATCTTACTTTCTGATATAGCAGTCCTAGGCATAGGAGGTCCTGGAGACCCAGGTAGGGACCACACTATCTTACACTCTGATATAGCAGTCATAGGCAAAGGAGGTCCTGGAGACAGGTAGGGACCACACTATCTTACACTCTGATATGGCAGTCCTAGGCAAAGGAGGTCCTGGAGACCAGGTAGAGACTACACTATCTTACACTCTGATATAGCAGTCATAGGCAAAGGAGGTCCTGGAGACCAGGTAGGGACCACACTATCTTACACTCTGATATAGCAGTCCTAGGCAAAGGAGGTCCTGGAGACCAGGTAGGGACCACACTATCTTACACTCTGATATAGCAGTCCTAGGCAAAGGAGGTGCTGAGCTGATGGTGGGGAGGGGTGACTTTCTCTCATGGATTTAAGGCTGACCCAGAGTTCAGACTCTGACCCTGACACCCACAGCAATATAGAACTTGTGAAATAGAATCATTATGAGAGGAAAGTAGGGCTTGGGATGGGAAAGGAGAGGAGGGACGGGCCACAGGCAGTGAAGCACTGAGAGAAGAAAGATGCGAAGAAGCCAGTCAACTGGGAATCTTCTTGTGCGTGTTGTGAGAAATGCCACTGAATCCCAAGGGAAGGGGGGTCGAGCATGGTAAGCAGTGAAGGCAGGTGCACATGTATCAGTGGTGACAGAGAGGCAGAGCATGGCACTACTGAGGAGTGAGTTTCCTATGGGGTCACAGAATAACTCCCTACTTCAGACCAAGGAAACTCACAGTGCTGCCCCAAAGAGCAGGGATGAGAAGTCAGGTAAGCCAGACTATGACGTTCCTTATTGTTTCCTGTAGCCTCTTATAGACTCAGAGTACCTAATTTCAGTGGAAACTGTTGCAGTAACAAGTACATAAGTCTTTCCTTGTATAATTGGGAGTTCGAAGCTCCAAAGGGGGAGGGAGAGTTTCATAAAGGTGTTTGCATGGGAAATGTCCCCCATAGGCTCAGACATTTCAACATCTGTTCCCTGGTTGATGGTGCTCTTCGGGAAGGTTTAGGAGGTGCAGCCTTGCTGGAGGAAGCATGTCATGGTGGCATGGGTCGGGGGACGGGGCAAGCTTTGAGAGTTCAGAGCCTCAGCCCTCTTCCAGTTTGCTCTGTCTGCTTGGTGTTTGTGGTTGAAGATGTGCATCTCAGCTCCCTGCTCTGGCCACCCCCCCCACCCCCCGTGCGAACCTGGGCCTTTCGGACCTCCCCTCTGGAACCCTCAGCCCAAACCAACTCTTTTTTTCCCTAGGTCACTTTTGGTCATGGTATTTTATCACACCAACAGAAAAGTAACTAATACAGCCATCATGCAAGATAGAAGGAAAAAAGAGAGAGTGGAAATGAATGCTTAATCTCCTTGGTGGTGAACTTCAGTAATGCTAGGATCTCAGCCTTAACATGCAATGTTCCCTATGGGCACACCTGCCCTAGGCTACTTTTTTGATGGTTATTATATTTGACAATACTATATTGACATGAATGAATCCTACATGAATTTTGAAATTATTTTAGAATGTACATTTTATAAATTATTCATAACATATTTTATGTTGCTTGTTTTAAAGGCAAGAGAAATCTAGAACAATAACGTCTACTTTTTTGGCTTTGACCCTACATTTTACATTGTACCTCATTATACACAGATGTGTGTTTACATATACATTATGTGTAATTGAAACATGTGCTTTCTGAAATAATACTTACCCTTCCTATGTGTGATATGTTTCAATATTTTCTATTCTGGTGTATTTTGTTCTATTTTTGTTAAAACTAAGCTGGTTGTGAATCATCTAAATTGATTTCACAACAAATTAATGGTTCACGACCCACAGTTTGAGACACCAGGACCTAAACAGTGTCTTAATCAGACATGGTTTGAGAAGCAAGTCATTATGGAGGATATGTCAAGTTGCCAATTATCTTTGGTTATAAATGTTAAAATGGTGACTTAGAAAAATAGTGTTTTTTATAACATCATAAAGGGAATTGCATACATGTAAAAAAATAAAGTAGAGCAAACCTGGATTTGCGCCAGACCATAGCAGATTTGTGATGCTCCTGGTAATGTGTGAAGCTGAGCTTTGTCCTCTGCCTGGGGTTCTTAGCTAACTGGAAGTAGGTGCAGATGCAGAGTGGAAGCAGTGGATATGGCCCAGAGACTACCTTTTTTCTCACTCAGCCTGCCCCTAAAGGCTCTAGGAAATGGCCAAGGTGGAGACTTGGGACACTCATTCCATATGCTGGTGTAGACCAAGGTCTGAGCATCTGACGCTCCAGCAGGCCTCCAAAATCGTGCACGGCTTCATCTGATGTGCCACACAGCTTTTAGGTTCAGACTGTGTCTTCTTAGAGCCCCTTCACTTCATCTCTCTTTCTCCATCAAGGGGATGTAATGATGGCTCCCACAGACTCCTGACCTTCCTTCTCTTTAGTCACATCTTCCATGGGCACACTGACCTTCTGGTGCACAGAAACCAAGCCTTCTTTTTTTTTTTTTTTTTTTGGTATTTTTGAGACAGAGTCTTCCTGTAGTTCTGGCTGTCCTGGAACTCACACTGTAGACCAGGCTGGCCTTGAACTCACAGAGATCCACCTGCCTCTGCCTCCCAAGTGCTGGGATTAAAGGCGAGCACCACCACGCCCGGTTTGAGCTTTCTTTTATGCCTTTTGAAATCCACATTCTCTGCCTCCAATAGGTGCTTGGCCTTTGTAATTTCTCTTAGGTATTGGTATGATTTTTTTTAGGGGGGGGGGGAAGGTTTTATTTCGGTTTGGAGGCTAGAGGCCGGAGATCAAGGTGTTGGCAAATTTGGTTTCTTCTGAGGCTTTTCTTTGATTTGTTCTAGTCTTTTCTTCTTATAAGGCAAGAAATTGGGTTAAGCCCCACCCTAATAACTTCATTTGAACTAAATTACCTATTTAAAGACCCTCTTTCAGAGGTGCAAGGACTATGACTTCAGTGTTGCTTGGGGGTGATGCTCTTCAGCCCCACAACACTTGGATCAATAGGTGTCCCCTGAAATCACGCTGGATTTGCGAGAGACAGCTTTAGTTTGTAAAAAAAAAAATTAATAATGAGTAATTATATGATTTTTATTTTTCATTTTTTGTGAAGAGGATAGAGGAAGTCATCAGGCATCTTCCATTGGTCTCCATCTTATTCTCTTGAGACAGGGTCTCTCACTGAACTAGAAGGTAAGCTGGCAGCCAGCAAGTCTGAGTGCTTCTCCTCGCTCTGTTCCCTGCAGCACCATGGTTACAGACACATATGTGGCCATACCTCGCTTTTCATGTGGGTGGTGGGGATTTGAACTTAGATCCTCATAACTTGCATAGTAAGTACTTTTACTCACTGTGCCATTTCCCTAGCCCAGGAATTGCTTAGTTTTTAAAAATTTATTTCTGTGTTTGTTTGTTTGTATGCATGTGTGTGTGTGTGTGTGTGTGTGTGCACACGCGCATATCCATGCATGTTTGCCTCATGAGCAGATCATAGTGCATGCTTGGAGGTCAGAGGAGAACTTGTGGGGTTGGTTCTCTCCTTCTACCATGTGGGTTCCAGAATTTGAGCAAGCACCTTTGCCTGCCGAGCCATCTCATCTGCCCCTAAGTACATATATTTTACATCTGATTTCTAACAATGATAATTCTAAGTCATTATTTAGAAGTTGCTGTTCAATCCAAGGCCTGATTCATGAGAAGGAAGCAGCCAAATAGAAACCTGGCAGAGAGGTATCACAGAAGGGAGTGGCAACATCAAGGACATACGATGGAAACAAGGTTGGCATATTTGAAGAATGAAAGAGATAAATTAGCTGCAGCAAGGAAGCCATGGACAGACTGGTACCATGAGATAAGGTTGGAGAAGTAGGATATAACCCAAATATAAAACTACCAGCATGGATTTTGTTGATAAAACAGAACAGATAAGAGCAGGTAGAGGCCAACTCATGCAGGGCCTGGTGGGTTATACTAAGAGCTTTGGGATTTATTTTTGTTGCAATGGAAAATTGTTAGAAAGATTTGAAAAGGAGGATTGATACAATATTTAGATTTATAAAAGCTACTCTAGTAAAAACCGAGGTGTATGTATTGCACACCTGACTGAAATTCAAAATGCTAACAATATCAATTATTGGAGAGGATGTGAAACATCAGGAACTCTCATTTATTGAGGTGAAAATGCACAGCCACTTTGGAAGACAATTTAGCAGTTTCTTTTTTTTTGGGGGGGGGTGTCTTTTTGAGATATGGTCTCCCTTTAGTCCCACCTGGCCTGGAGCTGGCTCTGTAGACCAGGTTGGCCTTGAACTCACAGAGCTCTGCCTGCCTCTGCCTCACTAGAGCTGGGTTTAAAGGCATGCACCACCATGCTCAGCAATTTAGCAGTTTCTTACAAAGTGAAGTACCATATGATCCAGGCATAATACTCTTTGGTATTTGTCTGCACAAGTTTAAGATTCACCTCCCACAAAAGCCCGCATAAAGGATTCTACAGCAGCTTCATCCATAATGTCCCAAATTTGGAAGCAGTCAAGATGCCTTTAAGGCAATGAATGGATAAATAAATTGGTTCAGACAATGGGATATTATTCAGTGACCCAAAAGAGTTATCAAGACCTGAGGAAGCAGAGGAGATGAGCATGCATATTATTCATCAACATAAAAGTCTCATACTATGCAATCCCCACTATGTGATATTCTGGAACAGGAAACTTCTGACTCAGAGGCAGAGGAAGAAGGGTCAGAATAAGCAGAATGCATTGGATTTTAAAATTTTAAATAGTTTATTCATTATTTTTATGTTATGTGTATGGCATATAGCCTGCATGTGTGTAAGTGCACCCATGTCATGCAATGCCAGTGGGGGTCAGAAGAGGGTGTCAGATCCTCTGGACCTGGAGTTATGGGTGATTGTGAGCTGCCATGTGGGTACTGGGAACTGAACCGCAAGGCTTAGCACTTAACTGCTAAGCCATCTCTCTAGCACCAGTACAGAGGATTTTTAAGGTAGTGAAGCATCTCCATATTAGACTAGTGGGTTTTTGTCATTACACGTTTGTCCACAGTTATATAATGTACACTAGTGAGCTCTAATGTGAACTGTAGATGTTGGATGATCAGGATGTGTCGCTGTAGCTCCATCCGCTGGAACAGATGCACCACTCTGCTGTCAGTATGGAGGCTAGAAATATAC
The DNA here is from genome assembly GCA_009823505.1 of Rhizomys pruinosus. NCBI lineage: Eukaryota > Metazoa > Chordata > Mammalia > Rodentia > Spalacidae > Rhizomys > Rhizomys pruinosus. Next base: position 622,592 of record VZQC01011677.1, on the reverse strand, counting down.
AGTATTCTTTGTACATTTTGCTCAGTTTTGCGGTGCATCTAAAACTGCTTTAGAAAATAAAGTTTATTAATTTTTTTTCAATTATCTTGGACTACCTTTATGGTTGTTACTAGCATTGTACCCTGAAGTATTTATATATTTACAGAAAGTTTCATCTAAGTGCAGAGTTCTAAGGTACCACATATCCAGTTTACTCTGTGAATTATATCTTATTATTTATTTTTTAATTTATTTAATGTTTATTGGAGAATTTACTATAATTTATTTTGATCATATTCAGACCTCTCCTCCCTCTCCATCCCTTCCTTTCTATCCACCTTTATGCCCTCTATTATTCATTTTCTTTTCTTTTAAAGGCATGTTGGGTCTAATCTGTGTTCTCCAAGTCTGGGTGCCTGTACCTTGGAACTGGGTCAACCTACCAAATAGGCGTAATATTAAACTGAACTCTTAGTAACTTTTTGTTATACCTATAGATTAGTGCATTTCTCAATTCTAACCAGAGAAACGTCTTACAGCAGATGGTGATTAACGTAGAGACCCACAAATGGTCAATGTGCAGAGAATCAGAGACTGAGGGGCATTTAGCTCTAAATTGGACACCTATATCATACCCTCACTTCCCAAGGCTCAGGAGTCATTGTAGAAGTGGGTACAGAATGACTGTAAGAGCCAGAGGTGGTAGATGAGTATGAGGATACAATTCTGAGATACATGTGGAGGTAATGTTGCTAGAACTTGCTGATGAAACAAACGTGGGGAATGAGAACAAAGGAGTAATCAAGGGAGAATTTATTCACTTATTCGGCATTTGTGTGGGTGTGGGGTATGTATGCATGTATGTATGTATGCATGTATGTATGGCTATTTACATGCATATGTGGGTGTGTATGTCTCTGTGTGTTTCAGGGTGCAGAGGCTGTGGTCAGGAGTCTTCTTAGATGTCTTTCCACTCCACCTTATATATTAAGGCAGAGTCTTGCTGAATGCAGAGCTCGCCAGTTCATCTAGTGTAGCTGGCCAGCTTGCTCAGGGTGAAAATGAGGATCCCATCTCTGCCTCCCAGTGCTGGGTTTCAGATGGGCCACACGTCCAGCTGCCATTTATGAGGATTAAAATTCTAAACCTCCTCAAGCAGTAGGCTCTGGCAAGAGTGACATCGAAGACTGGTTTAGCCTTCAGAAAATAGGAGGAGGAAGCGGAGCCATACTTCTTTGTTGGGAATCTGCTCTGGACCACAATGTGAGGTTTGGAGGCGTGAGGACAACAGGAGCCTGAAGAAGGAATCTTGCCTTGGGAATAATTTCAGGAACTTTCATATAAAGGTATTTACTTTTGGAAGATGATGTTAACTCAATTATTTCCTATGGAAACTGGAAAATAAACACCCACATTAAACTAAAAAAAACAAACAAACAAAAAACCAAAAAACTTAAACCTCATGCTTTTGTGGCAAAAACTTTACCTGCTGAGCCTCAAAGGAGATTTTATGATCACTGGTTTCAACAATTGTGTGACTGATATGTGTGAATGACTGGCTGAGAAGAGATAAAAGTTTGATAAGAAAAGGAGAGACAGGGAGAAAGAAGAAGAGGGAAGGGAGGGCGGAGCGGGGGGGGGGGAGAGAAAGAGAGAGAGAGGAGAAAAGAGATTATATTTTTTTCTGGAATTTAGGCACAGATCTATGAATTAGTGATATGTATTTGGCATCATCAAAATAAGACTACTCCTTATTTCTATGAGAGAAATGACCAGTTTGAGGGTGGGGTAAAGAGATCTTGTTAGAGCACCTCTCTGTGGCAGTAAGGAATAAAGAAAGAGTAACATCTTGAGACCCTACAAAAGAATGCATTTCAATGCCTTGCAACAGGCGGCTGGGTGTGACCAGAACTAAAACTAAAACTTACCCTGAGCCAGCACCTACATATGCATGTAAATAGCCATACATACATGCATACATACATAAAAGCATAAATCCTCGGTAACTTTGGTAAGAACTATGTTGTGAAGGTAATGATGTAAGCCAACTGGGGTGACTTAAAGAGACAGTGGGAGATAAGGGGATAATACTGGAACAAGGTGCTGGGCAGCACAGAGGAAATGAGTTCTGGGGTGAAGAACCATGCTTTGCTTAGAGTAGAACATTTTCCCATCATATACTCATGGCAACACTGTCAGGGGAGGCATTTGCTGACAGTCAGGAGAACTCAGATGTTGAGCAGGGTAAAGAGAAGGTCAGAAATAGTTGTCTCAGATGTTTGGGAAGTTGACTAGGCACAAAAGATTAATGAAAGTGTAGAGATCTGTGGCTACACATTGAAATCAAATCCACCCAGAGTGACTATGAAACAGTTTCCAAGAAGACTGGGTTGCTTAGACATAGACACAGGTTAAGCCCACAGTCAGGTTGGCACAGGTTCAGGTCTTTCCTGGCTACTAGAGTAACAGAGATAAGGATGAGAAGAAGCAAAACACATGTAAAGATGTGGACGTAGCACTGACCAAGGAACCTGCAATGGGTTGGGAAGAGGGTGAGAAAGCATGAGAGTATGTGCACCTGTGCACACATATGTTTGTATGTGTACCTGTGCACATATATGTCTGGGGCTGAAGGAGTAATTGTGATATGAAGGAAGAAGGGAGAAGTCACTGAGCATCTCAGTGACCTCAGCGAGTATGTGTACCTGTGCATACATATGTTTGGGGCTGAAGGGGTGATTGTGAAATGAAGGAAGAAGGGAGAAGTCACTGAGCGTATCAGTGATCTCAGTGTTGCCCAAGTAGGTGATCCAGATTAAGGGAAGAGGTGGTCAAAGAGTGCTTGACATTTTAGATGGCATGCAGAAACTGGTTAAGACTTGTTGCAAATATGTAAAGTGTAAACATGGGAGGTGGTCGATGATGTAGAATAAGATGGGAGACGATCAAGAAATAGAGAGAGATAAGGGTCTTGAAGAGGGGATATCTATGAGGATGTTAAAGTCGCCAAAAATGACAGGAGATGTTGTGGTGAGGAAGACAGTGAGCCAAGTGCTAAAGTCATCAATGAACGAAGGACTGTAAATGACAGCATGGCAGACAGTGGGTGGTAAAGTCTGATGACTTGCACTTCAAAGAAGCAAGGACTTTGAAGAAGGAAGAAGAAACGGCTTGGAGACGCCATGAGAAACAAGGATACCTGCCTCTCCTCCAGAACTTTTAGGACTGTAAGAGCGAAAATACAGACTCTAGTTGAGAAGATTCTATGGCAAGTGATGTTTTTGAAGACAGTCTGAACATGACGGGGGACCAAATGTCATCTAATGGTGTGATGGTTGAGCAGACTGTGGAAGGAGGAACCAGGTAGTTACTCAGATAAATAAGACAAGGAAGGGTTTTCTGTGCAGAAGAACCATGTCTAAATTGCTCAGAAGCAAGAAAAAGAACACAAATAATAAAGCACAAAGAGCATTTCTAGGTGGATTTTGGATGGCAGGGCTAAGATATGGAGACCCCAGGTTACCATTTTGAACATCTAGGGCCTGGGAACCATCAGAGGATTTTACATAGGCAAACAACATGGCATTTTAGAAGCATCCCTTGGGCTTTGGTATGGAGGATGAAGGGACCCAAGCTCACAGTGGAGGGGTGGAGATTGGTTAGCGCACTGTTGCAATAGTCTGTAAAGACAACTAAAAGGGCTTTCTCTCCTAATCTGAATATTTTAAATCCTTGTGATAATCTTTTGAAATTGGGTTAGCCCCCAGGCTGAGTGGTCCCACATGTAATTAAAGGATGCAGTAATACTAATTGCCTGTTAAAAGTGGTGTAACTCATTTTTAGAAAAGAGGCTGGGGATCCAATTCAATAGAAAAGAGCAAAGAAAGGAGAAGAGGACAATAGTGCGTTTTCCTTCTCATTTTTTCTCTTGAAGGAGATTTAGTGTAACTGGAAGGCAAAGGAGCATAAAGGAACAATGGAGTTCAGCCAGGGAGAAAAGAGGAAGGGACAGGAGATGGGGAGTCACAGGAAGGACAGGAGATGGGAGTCACAGGAAGGGACAGGAGATGGGGAGTCACAGGAAGGACAGGAGATGGGAGTCACAGGAAGGGACAGGAGATGGGGAGTCACAGGAAGGACAGGAGATGGGAGTCACAGGAAGGGACAGGAGATGGGGAGTCACAGGAAGGACAGGAGATGGGAGTCACAGGAAGGGACAGGAGATGGGGAGTCACAGGAAGGACAGGAGATGGGAGTCACAGGAAGGGACAGGAGATGGGGAGTCACAGGAAGGACAGGAGATGGGAGTCACAGGAAGGGACAGGAGATGGGGAGTCACAGGAAGGGACAGGAGATGGGGAGTCACAGGAAGGACAGGAGATGGGGAGTCACAGGAAGGGACAGGAGATGGGAGTCACAGGAAGGACAGGAGATGGGGAGTCACAGGAAGGACAGGAGATGGGGAGTCACAGGAAGGGACAGGAGATGGGAGTCACAGGAAGGGACAGGAGATAGGGGTCACAGGAAGGATGGCAACATTTGAGCACACATGTGAGCAGGACTCAGTTCTGTCACTGTTGATGTTTACTTGACAGTAATTTGAGATGTTCACTCTTGACATAATTTTCAGAGGCCTTTTCCCACATATTACTCCAATCCTAGAGTCATGTTGGTAGATGGATAGCTGTCTGAAACAATCCATTATGTTGCAGTTTAGAAAAAAAAACATGGATTTCAAAAGGTAATCAGGTTTACTGGATAATTAAAAACACTAAATTTGGAACCTATAGTTTATTTTCAGATTTCATAATTTTGATTTATGTGTGGAGTGTATATATGCATATTTCGGAATAATATAAAATCAAAGGGATCAAAAAAAGCAAGAGAGAAAAACCTATTCAGAGAACTGACCAAAACAGTAAACTTGTGCATCGAAAAGGTTATAAAAGACTGAGAAAAAGATGCAAGACAGGACTTAACATGTATGACAGAATCCATGAGCTCTGATGGGGAGGGGGGCATGAGGGGTGGGCATGGATGGGAGAATGAGTCTAAATTTGATTAAGAAATGCTGTATGAAATGTGCTCAGTAAAAATTAAAAAGTTAAAAAAAATACTAAATTTGGAATGCAGAGTGTCACGTCTGAAGCTCTACCTTCCCATTTAAGTTCAACTCCGGCCGTACCTTCTGGGCTTAGTTTTCAGGATCTTCTGTTTCCTTCTGCAGGACTCAGAGATGACCTTCAGCCCTGAACATAGGAGCTTATCTCATGTGTCCCTCTAGTTTGAGGGGAAATCACAGAAAGAGCACAGTTTAGTTGGGAAAGTGGCCCAAGACGCCCGATGAAACTGGGCCGTAGGGTTTGAATTTATTTTTAAAAATGTATTAATTTATTTTTATTTTATAGGTATGAGTGTTTTGAGTACATATATGTAAGTGTCATGCAATGCCTGTGGAGACCAGAAGAGGGTGTCAGATCCCCTCGAACTGGAGTTACAGAGGGTCGTTACCTGTCATGTGGCTTCTGGGAACCAAACCTGGGTCCTCAGGAAGAGCAGCTAATACTCTTAACCACTGACCCATCTCTCTAGTTCCTGGGATTTGAATCTTAAAGAGGAAATTATGATGGCTAAAAAGTCCCACATTGTAGGAAGTAAAATGATCCAAGCTTGCTCTGCCCAACTGACACTTCCTCTTGTACTGTGCCCCTGTGAGAAGCACTGACCTTCATGTGGGGTCCAGGGCACCTAGCCACTGTGTCCTCTTCTCTGGGCTTCAGGAAGTGTTGTATATGGATTGTGAAGGTGCTCTATGTCATCCTTGGGCTGAAGTCATTATGAAATATTTCATACGGATAATGTGGCCTCAGAGACAGAGGCTATACATGGTCTAGTCACAACTCTCACTTGGGTCAAGGGCTCCAACTTCTTCCTAGGCTTCTGGTCTAGAACAGCTGCTGTTTGTAAGTAACAGAGTAATCTTGTCTCTGTGTTCATTCTCCTTGGGTACATACATCTCATGACAGACACCGAGTTCCTCCAATTACAAAGCAAGTTTTATAGACTGAAGGCTGGGCCCAAATATTTGTTTTGGGAAGGGCAGGGCTCCTGACTTTCACTGAAGTAGCCACTGCTCCTGGAGATGATCTGTGTTTAACCTGAGAGCTTCTTTCTAGTAGCTAAGATGCTGATACACACTGTCCATGTGCCCCTTACACTATTAACATCCCACCACCCCAAGCAGCACACCATTCATATAGCTTATCACACCATTCACATAGCTTGTGGTCACCACCACAGGACACATGGCATAATCTTCCTTATCTCATAGACTTCACATAGACGCACATGTGCCCCACACATTACTGCACCCTTTGTATCCTTATGCATGACATATGCCACATGGTATACTATCGTCTCTCACTCTTTACATGTCTGTCTGCATACACCATTGTCCATTGGCTTAGGGTGACAACACACTGTATCCTCAAGCTTTATAGCCATACTTGCCCAGCCTCCTGCTAGAGTCAATGCACACAGACTAGCCCTTCCAGTCACTGGGAGGTGGATGGTGTGTCTAAAAAGGAATTTAAGAGTTGAAATGGAGAGAGAAACATAGAGAAAGACATGATTTGGAAACTATTTCCAGGATCTGAAAACAAAGTATGATATTTGAACTGTTCGTGATCCTTTTGCAGCACTTGTGTTGCTAAATAGTGCTTGATAGAGAAAACATTTGGCAAGAACTACGAGTGTTTTTAGAGGTTTGTGGGAGGCGGGAAGGAAGCTGCTGAACACGGAGAGAGCTGGGGTGGCCAGCAGAGATGAAAGGGGCTGGGCATGGAAAATTTTAGTGGAAATAGCAAACTAAGGATGCAGGGCAGTTTGTGACAGTGCATTCTCTGAATTCACCTGTAGGTGGCGCCTTCCTGCTGACAGTTCCAGATGTTAGAACCATTTTTGGCATCCTCATCACTGGCATTGTGGAGAGTCATGGAGGTCTGGGGTCCTCCTCTGTCTCTTTCAGTATTACTGTTTATTCTGTCTGTTTTGTTTTTGGTGCTGGAGAATGAACCAGGGCTTCCTGTAAGCTAAACAATTGTTCTACCATATAAACTCCAATTCTTAGCCCCTAAGCATTGCTGGTTTTGAAGGTACAATTCCCAGCCTCCTCTAAGAACGGTTTCCTTGGCCCTTTTCTTGCTTCATAGCAAGTCCCCACTAGTACCAACAACCTGGATCCCATGACTTAACACTTTTCTCAACAGTATACACCATTCTGTGTGCAAAACTGCTATGGATAGAGGAGAGATTGTTAGCCATCCAGGCACAAATCTTGCAGGGATTAAAAATAAATAATAAAATAATAATACATTATAATTGTGAGATGATGCAGGAGAGAAATGGTGTCTAGATTTGTGTAATATTTGTGTAGTAACTACCAGGGAGCAGGAACCATCAGAGAAAAGACAAGTGTTACCTCATATAACAAAGAAGAAGAGGGAAGAGGAGAAGAAATATGAGTCATGCATCTGGGACCGAGGCGTCCCCACTTCATCTCAGCATTTTTAAAGATTTATTTTACCATTTTAAATTACGTGTATGCATGTCTGTCTGTGGGGGTATGTGCATATGAGTGGAGGTGCCAGAAGAGCTCAGTGGTGTCAACTCCCTGGAGCTGGAGTTACAGGTGGTTGTGGGCTGGGAACCAAACTTGGGTTCTCTGCAAAAGCAGAGAGTGCTTTAGCCACTGAGCCATCTCTCCAGCTCTAGTTCAGCTTTTTCAGATGAGTAGGCATGGGCTTCTAGAAGAAGCACAGCTCTGCTTCTGAGTCCATGGCCCTTCTGGAACAGATGCTTATAGGCCTTCCTACAAGCTGGCTGTAAAGTAGTACTGGATAGTGCCAGGATGTCAGACGGCTGCTCCAATGCTGTGCTAACCTGAAGCAAGATAGCAGGACTCGTGGCATCCTCGGCATGCCATAGACCCGCCTTCACGGAATCTTTCCAGAGACTTTTCTCTATGATTTTGGCCTGCGCTGAGCAATGGTGTAGGACCCAGGCTATTTTCTGGGGATGGTGGCCTCTGTTCTTCCACTTCAAGAAAGGCTGGCAGTGAGAAAGAATGAATTTGTGATGATGGCAAATGCAGTGAGGAAGAAGGTCATGGTTGTGTCTTCTGTGCATAGTTCATCCATCCTCTGATGGGCATTCATTACCACCTGTCTTCTGGGTTCCTTTCACTATGGGGTATGTGTGTGTGTGTGTGGGGGGGGTATGTGTGGGTGTGGGTGTGTGTGAATTAGGACAAATATCTGATAATTTTAGAGTCTTGGCATCATAGACTTTAGGGCTGGGCTATCCTTAGAGAGCATGAATCTCACCATTTTATTATAGATAGATAGTGACTGGGGTTCAAAGAGGAGAAGAAACTTCGCAAAAGTCATACCAAAAACCAATGGTAGAGATGGGTCTCAAGACGGGGCCTCCTGGGACAGGCCACGCTGACTTTGCCTAATTACCCAAATCCATCCCAATCTGAAATCAGAGTCTCTGGCCCAGGCTCCACCAGCATTCCGGAACCAAGCTGTAAATCCCGAGCCCCGCAGCCACTCTGCTCTGACATTTGTTGTGTTTTACTGCCAAATGCTGCTGCTCTGAGATGCCATCTCCGGAGGGAGAAATTCTTGAAAGAGACACCCTTTTCCCCTTCCCAAATTAGGAGTTAATTAGTACCAAAATGTGCACAGAGGGGGTGCCTTGACTGGCCTTCCATGGGGTTCCCAAAGCAGAGAAGTGCCTCATTTTGAAGGCGCCTAATTGTGCCCCCATCTCTGTTTGGAGAAGGGAGCCTCTTCGTCTGGGCCAGGCACCCTCAGGGACGGATCTGTTAACTCACTGTCACCTTCTTTGGAGATACTATCATCTTGTAACTCAGAGCAATAAAACGAGTAATTGAGGGCCTTTTGAAGCCAGGCCCTGTACCCAGCCAGTTTGTTTATCCTGGAAGGCTTGTCAGCCTGTCACCCTGTCCTTGTGCATCTGCTGAGAGACCCCTCTTTCAGGTCTCCCTTCACCCTTCCAGCTCTCGGGGCACCTCTGCCTCCCTCCCTCTCTCCCTACTTTGTGTTTGCTCTGAGAGCTCCACAGCTTGGATGTAAGTTTCTTTGCTCCAATATCTAGCTCTTATGCCTGGGAAGCTGTTGTTCCTGGGAGTATGGAGAAAGCTGTTTGTTGAAATACAAGCTTCCTAGAAAAGCGGCAGGACTCCCATTTCCATTCTCCATTCCTTCCCAGCTGTCCACTAGGCCAGCACTTCTGGTGTGTCAGTGGGGTTGGGGGGTGTTGTGAGCCCAGGGGGTTCCTGCTGGGCTCAAGAACGACATTTGTATTACTCAGAATTTAAATGAAGGTCTCAAAAGACAAAACTAATGAAGATTTAGTAAAGCTGCCATTGTCTGATAATTCAATACCAGCTCATTATTAGAACCACATTTATTGAGGTTTAATCACTATGAAGCAGACCGCTCTGGCATAGCTGTCAAACCGCACTCAATGTGTTCTTAATAATTAATCAGTACACTATCTTGTCGTCCTAACGTTCATCTTGGGTTTGGGTGTGTTTTTAAAGAGATGCTGTCAGTGTTTTTGGAACTTGCTCGTCTTTGTTTTTCATAGCTTGCTCAGATCCTTTAAAGAAGGGGAAAGGAAAAAACAGATTCCTCCTCACATTCCAGCCCTGCTCCCTCCTGGTCCTGAACATGTCCTGGAATGTGATCGCAGCTTCCTGGACCCAGTACTGAGCTGCTACTCATATTTTGTTTTACAAAGCAAGCACAAGCACAACCCCCACCATGCATTTGGGATTTATTTTCTTTTTGTGGAATCTGCAGGCACCCAGGAGTGATGGGTTGGTTCTGGCCTTGAGGCTGCTAACCCAGGATTTAACATCCAGATATCCAGACAAAGTTAAAAAAAAATTTTTTTTTTAATGGAGCAAACCACTGTATCCAATTGAAAGAGTTGACTTCTTCAAGAAAATTGTGTGTGTATGTGTGTGTGTGTGTGTGTGTGTGTGTGAAAACAGGATTTGTATTGTTTTCTCTGCTCAGGCTGGGGAAGGTCAAGGAAGAGCTGAAAGGGTCAGATGATATCACCCACCTGATGTTCCTTTTTATCCTTCCTGTGTCTTATAGCTGCTAGGTTACTAATATTTTTAATAATGATATTTCCCTGGGCTGATATGTACTGGGACAGGCCAGATTGAATGGGCATAAAGTTGAAATCTTGGCTCCAATGGTAAATAACTATTTGGTCTCAAGGGAATTATTTGTCCTTTATAAGTCCCAGGTTCCCCACTTGTAAGATGGAGTGACATTAGTGACTACCTCATGGAGATATTGACTACCCATGTGGAGGGCTGATAAGATGACTCTTGCAAGAACTGCACACACTGCTGCTAAGAACAGGGGTCCCTAACGAGGTGTGAGGTATTGTTGTCAGTGAATGTGCTCTTGTGTCCCTTTGTCTTTCTTTCTTAGCTTCAGAGCTCACTAGCAAGAAGATCTGGGACTCTAGTCCCTTTATGACTTCCCCATGGTCTGAGCAGCCCTGAGGTCAGCCTAGGTCCCTGTGTTCAAGTCATCCACTGTCCCTATCTATATGCTTGTCTGAGATAGTGGCTCTCATTCAGGGGCTATTCTGTCTTTCAGGGGGCTATTTGGCAATACCCGGAGGCATTTTTGGTTGTGATAATTGGGGTGGGAGAGGGTAGCTTGGGGGTGTCTGGTGGGTGGAAGCGGAGATGCTGTGAGACATCTCACAGTGTACTGGAGAGCCTCTGAAACAAAGAACACTCCAGCTCCAGATGTAGTGTTGAGGTTGATAAGTCCTACTCAAATGGATCTAATGTCTCCTAGATAGGAGTGTCTAATGGAACCCAGCCTACATTCACATGGGATGTTCTCTGGAGGGGGTCACATAAGAATAAGTAATTCACGGGGAAGAAGACCTTGGTGCGCTAGAACAAGACTAAAAGCGCCATTCTGTCTGTTAATTTCATAACTGTCTATTGCCTCCTGGGAATTCACCAAAAGCAATGAGGACACTCTCTTCCACTCCAGTTCTACATTTCGTGCTGGGGTGTGTGTTTCTGGACAGACATCAGGATCTTACTGTTCCCTGGTTTCCCCATGAGACTGCCCAGGCCTTTGGCTTTCTACCATGCCCACAGCAGCTTCCTGGGATTCTTGGGATTGCTCACCCTTTCCATTTGCTTTTTTTTAGGGACCCCGATTCTAGATTTAGGTCCTGACCTTGACAAATGGTTTTATGACCACTGAGTGCCTTCAGAGAGAATACCATGCATGAAGACTGGCAGGGGAGCTAGCCTTGCTTACTGTGCTCATTGGGTGCTGATGGCAGCCATGCCTCCTGTACTCCACAGACATCTCCCTCTGTGCTTGTTATCTGCCAGCCAGATTGTACGAGAAATTATTATCCATGGTAGAGTTTCTTCTACCTAGGATGCAGCTCAAGATTTAAGGAAAGCTGAGCTGTCTGGCTTGTCTTTTGGCCAATTAGATCCAAGGCTCGCGCTGCTTTGGGGAATGTGCCTACTCAGTTCCCATAAGGAAAACCAAAGGGCAGGGCCTGGGACCTGCACTCATAGGAAGGTCAGCTCAAAGGCAGAGAGACAGAGGGAGAGGTGATGCCCTTGTGCAAAAGCTCAAGAAGTGTGTTCCTAAGGGTACTTTGTAGTGACAAACTTGCATTGTAACTCAGTGCCAAGATTTTCTTCTTCTCCATCTTTGAGGCCTTAGTTTAGGTAAAAAAAAAAATAGTTTATTCCTTAGCCTATGACTTATCTTCTTTCAAGTATGTACAGTTTCACACAGTCTACCTCATGTATAAGCTCTTTTAAGACCCTGTCCTTCCATTTCCGTGAACCTCATAAGATCTATGTAAGACAGGTGGCTAAATACTTTTTACAAATAAAGAGAGAGGCTCAGAGAGGTTACATGAGGAACAGCTAAGAGTCAAAACCACTTGGGCCAATCCCATCTGTAAGGGGCTAGGAGGAGACCAGGGCCACTCAGACAAGACCAGCTGTGGTTGATAGCACTTTGTCCTGGGAGTTTCATTTTAGAGAACTCCAATCTCATTCTGGAGCATTTTGTCATGGAGACCACTCCGTGCACTGTGGGATGCTTAGCACCACCTCTGGCCTCTAACACAAGTTCTCCCTACCAGCTGTGACAGGCAAAAATGTCTCTAGATTACGTGACTCCTTGTAGGATGAGAGTCTGCTGGATCATGGATTGTGTCCTCTCTTTACATTTCCATGCTTCGGATTGCTAAGACACCAGAATTCTGTACCCTTATGGTCCCTAGAGCTGGTCTTGGCCTCTTTCTGGGAGAACAAATCTGGTTTCAGATAAGCATGGCCCCATGCCTAACAGAGAGCTGGTGGCTATGGTGGGGACACACAGAACTTGAATGTGTGGGTCACTGGCTGTAGGGAATGAGGCCAGGGTAAGAAGAGAAGTTTCGCAGGGCAGGAGGCCCAGGGTGGGTCTTCTGGTGCTGGTGTGGTCATGGTGCTAAGTGACATCTAGGTAGTAACTGATCATCCAGGTTTTGGAGGGAGGTGCTGATCAAGAGAAGGGGAGATTTACTTGACTTGATAGCTCACATGTACAGTATAGTTAAGAGGGTTGCCTTTGAATTAAAATCTTGGGTTTCAACAGTGTCAGGGGTGGTCTTGGCTGTGGTCTTCAGCTCTGTGGTCTTCAGCTGTGTGGTCTAAGGTCATAGCATCAGGCTTGACACCAACCCCAGCCTCACTTTCCTCACCTGAGGTGGCACCACAGAAGTCTCTGCACTTTCCTGGCCATTGACCCCCTGACTTGGGGGAAGGACATATGACCCCCCCTCCCCCTTGCCTGAGGTGTTCAGGGATTCTCTAGGCTTGGTGGAATGCATGGGAAATGCCTTGTGATATTCTCATGAGAAATATATTCACATGAAGCTTTCTTCAAGTTGCAAACCCCAATCTCAGGCTCCCAGACAAGCGTCCCTCACAGCTCTGTCCCCCAAGATTGAAATATGTGCTCCTTGAACTCTGTGCTTTGGATCCTGAGAGTGCCCTCCTTGAAGGCAGGGTGTGTAGTGTGCAAACCAAGCAAGTCCCACACACAGCTGAAGATCTGCTCAACACTTCTCCCACTGGGATCCAGGGTTAGGAGAGCAGTGACTGGACCTGGACCTCTGCGGCAACCAGTTATCCATCCTCCTAGAGAAAGAATTCTTATCCCTGCTAACAGCCTTAGCCTGGCTGCCCATCTGATACACAGAGGCCACACAGCGTTCTGTCCTTGGATAAACCCGCCTTCATCATTTTGTCTCTTCCTTTTGAACCCTGAACTTTTGTTCTGCCCCGAACTCCATCCACTCTTTCTGTGTCCACTCTTGCATGGAGTCTCAACCTGTGTCAAGAGTGTGTTTTCCTCCTGACATAGTCTCACTTACCTCTCAAAACTCATTCAGGTGTAATCTGTTTTTGTTTGATTGTTTGCATCAGGATCTCACTCTGTAAGATTGTCCTAAAGCGTGCTGTGTAGCGCAGGCTGGCCTCAAATTTAAAACTTGCAGCAATTTCCTTGCCTTAGTCTTCCAAGCGCTGGGGTTAGAGGCATGAGCCACCACCATACTTGACTCTTGTTGTAAGTTTCTTTCCTTCCTTCCTTCCTTCCTTCCTTCCTTCCTTCCTTCCTTCCTTCCTTCCTTCCTTCCTTCCTTCCTTCCTTCCTTCTTCCTTCCTTCCTTCTTCCTTCCCTTCCTCTCTCCCTCCCTCTTTCCCTATCTATCTTTCTTTCTTTCTTTCTTTCTTTCTTTCTTTCTTTCTTTCTTTCTTTCTTTCTTTCTTTCTTTCTTTTTCTTTTTTTTCTTTTGAGGTAAGTTTTCATGTAGCCCAGGCTAGGCTTAAACTTGTTACATAGCCAAAGATGACCTTGAATTCCTGACCTTCTTGCCTCCTCTTCCCAAATGCAAGGATTATAGGCATGTACTATCATGAGTGTTTTTGGAAAGCCTTTGTTAATACTCTCTGTCTAATCCTTCTGGGCATCAATAATTCTTGTCATCCCCCCCCAGCCCCCATTGCATTTGGAATAAATTCAACCAAGGTTAACGAGGACTTAGAACTGTGCTGGGTACACAACTGCTTTACAAAAGCTTTTCCTTTACAGTATCACAATTACTTAGTGTCTGCTTTTCCTGTTTTACCATTGGCTTCTAGCTTTTTATCAAAAGGGCCATGGGGCCCTTAGAGATTCTGGTGAGAGCCTCTGGCTACAAAATTTTCAAAGACACAAGTCTGAGGTTATCTCAGGTCAGAGACCCACAGGAGGCTACACAAGCATTTGTATGATACTACAAGTTGTCAGGAATCTGGCCTGAATTTATCATCATGTCCTTAGTACCTAGACAAGCACTTTCTATGGAATTGAGGCAGAGCACATGTGTGGAATGAAAGTTTTCCCCAGATAGATCCACTGTGCCTGTAGGCTCAGAGATCCAAGGATCCTAATGTCAGGGCATTAGAGATGACAAGTGACATTTTGGAAAAGGTGGAAGGCATTAGAAGTCTTAAAAATGATGCTGAGGAAGAGCTGAAAGGGCCAGGTGGGCATGATGCCTTGGTGCTGGCAGAGAGGCCAAGCCATGGTGGGCTACCTGGGGAATGCATTGTGAAACCTGCTATATAAGCAATCAGAGACAGGATTCAGGCGCATTGCTGGAGTCAAAAGAATAGGAAAGCTCTGGGATGCTAACCAAAACCGTGTGTGCCACACGCTGTTTTCCCCCAGAAAAACATCCTAATTAGGTCAAGTCCATATTGTTCCTGTGGTCTTGGATACATAGGACAGCAAGCTGTCACAGTAAATACACAGCCCCAACTTTGAGAAAGGTGGAGAGGAAGCTGAGACCACCTTGCAAAAGACCCCACATACTAGTTCAGAATTGATTCGTCATAAGCACTGAGACCTGGGGAGTCGCACTCAGTGCAGACTTACTGAATAGAAAACTTTGAGTATAAAATCCTGAATCCAGGGTCTGGAGAGATGGCTCAGGGGTTAAGAGAACTGCTTGCTCTTGCAGAGGAACGGTGTTCAGTTCCCAGCACCCACAGAGCAGCTAACAAACGATCATAACTTTAGTTCCAGGGGATCCAACACCCTCTTCTGATGTCTGCAGGCATTGCGTGACATGGGTGCACTTACATATAAGGAGGCAATATGCTTGTATAACAAAATAAAAAAAAATAATTAAAAAAAATCCTGACTCCCACTAGCAAGTTTCCATTTCAAACAGTGTCTAAATCTTTCTTTGGCTTTGCATTTGAGGTGCTCTAAAATGCAGGGGGCTATTATCCCAGTTGCCACCAGGCTCGTCCTTCCTCAGCTTCCCTGGAGCTCTCTCACCCAGCCTAGCATCCTGGAAGCCCAGTTTGGTTTCAGAACCCAGGTAAACCTGCCATTCTGCAAAAGGCAACGATTATGTTCCCCGAAACACACAGAAGCATCAGAATTCACAGCACGTGGTGCTTTACAAGGGCAATAAAGTTTTATATGCAGCTCAGTGAAATACCGAATACAGCCAATTATTCACCAAAATAAACTGATGGGGGAGCGAATGGCTAGCTTTGGCTCAGACTTAATTATTTTGCATTTGAACTTTTTCAATTCCATGTAATAAATTCCATTCTTTTCTTGTTTCCTGGTTAGGTTACTTAATCTCGACTCTGGTAACTGAGCCCTTGAGTAGAGTAGACTGTCCAATGTCAGTGGTAAGAAAATGTGAAAGGTTTGACATCAATTACAACATTACACACAACATAAAATTTAACAACTTGAATCAGGCTTTCATTGCTCTTTAAAGAGACCGTATGGCTTTTTAAGATCTAAAAATTAATCAGTTTCTAGGAGTCATACCTCCTGGCAATGCCTGGATCTCACTCTTAGCATGGGATGTAAGAAGCAACGCTAATTCTGTGTTTATCTCTCCTTTTCATTACAAAGGCCATTTAATTTCTTCAATCTGTAGTTTCCTAAGGAAGTACTTGTTCTTTAATGAAAGAAAGGGAGGGATGTAGACACTGAATTGTTTTCTGAGGAGGGAAACTTGTGGGAAGACTGAGATAGATCACAAAGAACTCTCATTTGGCTGTAAGTGAGGGTACCTTGGGCAGCACCAGAGGCCTCCCCTGAAGACTCTGGCAGCTGGTGTTGGTGTCAATGAATCTGCAACATAGCCTTCAGTCCTCGACACCTGATCATCTCATAAAACATTGCATGTAAGTCAGCGGTGGTTTCAGTCCTTGAGGGGCCACTGAGCACACGGCAGGGGTAAATGACCTGGTCCTTTAATAAGTTTGCTTTCCACAGGTCAGCACTGAGGTCAAGATCAGAGCAACAGGGCAGAGGGGCGGCGGCGGCGGCGGCTGTGGGTTCTGGCAGAATGTGGGCCCAGGCTGGGGAAGGTTTGTCTGGCGTTTTCTGCTTCTTTCAAGGCAACAGGGTAAAAAAGAGAGAGAGTGTGAATGGATGAAACCCAGGCTTCTCTTCTCTCTGCATTGGCATCCTCCGCATGACTGGAGCCTGGCACACATCTGTGAATAACTGCGTAGAGAGCGTGTCACCATTCTCACACAGTGTTGACATGGATCTTGCTATTGTAAGGCATGGATGAGAAAGTTTTTGTTAATCGTGGGACAAATATCGAGTGCCCTTGGGGGAAAGAGAACATGGGCAGATGTGTGCTGGGGACTTGGTGGTGGCCATGGCAGGGTCCTTTTTAGGATCCATCCTGACATGCTCTATTCCTGAAGTTTTCCTATGAGCTTTGCCCATTCTAGAAGACATAGGCATTTTCTTTGTGGACAAGTCCTCCCTTGTCAGCTCTGTCCTCCTTGGCACGGCACTGCAGCCAAAACTAGTCAATCACATTTTGCCCTAACGTGCTTTTGTACCTTAGACAAGGAGTGCTCTGGAAATCCCAGCAATTGCTTTGAGTTTCTGACTTCATGAAAAGCTGAGGATGAAGGCTGGTCAGTTGGAAAATGGACATATCACATGGAAAGAATAGCTTGTCAGGGTCTGGTTTTCCTTATCTGAGGTGCAAGAATCAAAGATCGGAGTTGGGTCTGTGCCTTGTTTTTGCCAACCTCAATTTTACAAGGGGAAAAAAAAACCAACGGAAGAGTACAGAGCATGAAAGGATGAGACAGAGGAGGTTTAAGCTTGAACCACACATAAGCAGAAGAGCTTGATCCTTACTAAGAGCACACACACACACACACACACACACACACACACATACACACACACACACACACCTTCCTCACATTGCAATGCATTTCTAAATATTTTATGTTATTAACTCTAAGTAATGAATTCCCTTGTGGCATCATCATATGAATGTGTCATAGTTGTTCTCATTCTTCTCCCCCTCCCCGTCCCAGTGCCCACTTCTGACTGGTTTCTTTCCTTTTCATTTCTGCTTTCTTTTCTCATGTATTCCATTACTCTCTCTTTCCTTTCCTTAAGATTTCTTCCTCTCTGCTTATGGTCCCCTTTCTAGTTTTACCCCCTCCCCCCACACACATATTTTAAAATCTGGATTCTGCATATGAAAGCATTTTAGAGCAGTTTTAGGCCCAGAGCAACACTGAACAAAAAACACAGGAAGTTCCCATGTACCTCGCCTCCACACGCATGTCTTTTCCCACCATCAACGTCAGCCCACGTAATACATAGTTACAGCCTGTGGATCCACACTGACATCACTATAATGCAAAGTCTGCAGTCCTCATTAGGAATTACTCTTGGTGGAATGTATCTTACTGGTTTTGACAAATGGAGGAAGATCTGTATTTACCAATGGAGTTTATTTTTACACAGGCAACTTGGACAATATCATCCTTCTCAATTAAAACAATGTTTACAAAAATAAAAGAAAGTTTTCTACTTTAACTATCTTAATTAAGAACATAAAATATGAATTTATCAATATTCCTTTTGGAAATACATTAAATCCTCTTGGAATAAATGATGAATGGAGACAGCAGTGGGACTATCTTTTAGAAAAGACTTAATGCACAGCTGGAGAAACTAGAAGCAGCAAAACCTGTTTTATTGCTGTGCTTATCGCAAATCCCCCACATAATTTTATGAGAAAGGTCATTAAACTTGTTGCTACTACATTATATTTTTCCTTGGACCATTTCTGAAACAACATTAGTTTTTCACACTTTTTTACATTTCAAACGTTAAAAAGGCCTTAATCAATGCTTTTCCATAAAAAGCAAAGGACTAGGTTTCCCATCATAAAACGTTATGTTGTTTACACAAAAACTGCAGCTAACCTCGTAAAACTCTAGTGATTTCCCAGTGGGGTCTGGAGGGCCACTTGGCTGTGGTAGGCGCCACACTGGTTTCTAGTGCTGATGAAAAGTTGACTCCCCGTGGAAGGCCTCTCCCTCTAGCCATTACTAATCGGGCTTTTCAAGGGGGAAAGGGAGGCAGCAAACAGGTCTGAGATGGGCAGCTCTGGGCAACTAGAAAAACAATGTGAGGTGGAGAAATGTCACCGAGTGCTGTTTCAGAGCCTAGAGGTCCCACCATTTCCATCTGTCTGGAACCCTTGCTAGATCCTCGGGAGGTGCCAGCTTTCAGGACAAATCTTGTGGGTGGGAAAGGTAGGACGTCCTCCCCAATAAGGACTGTCACTGCTACCCTACTCTCCTAGCAGCAAAATGTTCTTTCCAAACCTTCCATTAGGTGTCAGTGGCTCTTAGAATATTAATGGCACAGGTTTTAGTTTAGGCTCTTAAAGCTAAATAAAACAATCAAGCTCAGATGCTTCAGGAAAATGAAAGTCACTGCCTTTCCTGGTAGAAATGGGGAACAATATCTAAAAGTTAATTGCTACTTTCTTTATGAAGATAAAGATCTGAAGCATTCTGACACTATTAAACGTGGGGGCTGGATGCTTGGCGTCATCCATGTGAAAGAACTTACTTAACCTGCCACTACAGGGAATTGTTTGCACATGGAATAATTTGGCAAATAAGGATACTTAACCTGGTCAAAAGTCCATGGCTCAGGAAGCCATAGGGCCTAAGGGGGTATCTACTTTTTTGTTGTTGTTTTGCTAAATGAACATGTTGTCAAACTGCCTTCCAAATATTTATGTTAATACTCATAGGTTAGTGGTGCTTGCAACTTTGGCCAGAGAAGTTTTGGCAGTGGGCAGCAGTTAATGCAGAGAATCACAGCTGGTCAAAGTGTGAAGAATAAGTGGTTGCCGAATGCTCATTCCTAAATGGGACACTTATATCAACTCTGCACAAAGATCAGGAAATACTGTGAAAGAGAAGACTGGGAAAATGGGGAAGAGTGCTTTCAAATGCTGTTTTCTGGATATGGCATGGCCCCTGCCATGTGACTCGTGACGTCACTGCAGCTATGGCTACCTGTACAAGAACTGCACAAGATCAAGCCAATGAGATTGGCCAGTATTCCAGCAGGCAGCACTAATTAGACCTGGTGGGTTAGGAAAGGACATGAAGATGGGAGGGGGAGTGGATGGATACAATCATAGTACATTGTCTATGCACATGAAATTGTCTGATGGCTCAGAGGGTAAAGTGTTAGTATGTGAGTTCTGGTCCCAGCATTCACATTAAAAAGTTGGACATGGTAGTGCCTGCCTTGAACCTCAGGGCTGGGAGGCTGAGACAGGGAGGTCCCCAGAGAAGGCCTAGGGGCTGACTGGTCAGCCAGTCTAGCCAAATCAGCAAGTTCCAGGTCTATTGAGAGAACATCTCACACAAAATGTGAAGTGAATTTAGTGTTCAAACGCTGAAGACTTAAGGAACAATTTAGGATGCAAGATTTCTGCCTCTAGAGCTGCTGTTTTTGTGATTGCTTTCCTGCTCCAAGAAAGTATAAAGAGGAAAAGCACTGGCCTAGACTCCCTCAAGAAAGTCAGAAGCTACTATGGCATAGAAAACTGTTCAAATAAGTGATGATGAACAGTATAAGCTCCTAGTAATAAGAATAATGTGCTTACTATTCTATTTAGAGAGATGGAGATTTTTTTTCCTGAGTGACTTAGGACTTGATTTTAGCCTTGAAAGATGAGATTTGACTGGGCAAAGGGAAGAGAAAAGATCATTGGAGAGAAAGCAAGTCATATAAGATCAATGGAGACCAAGCAAGTCACATAAGATCAGTGGAAACCAAGCAAGTCACATAAGATCAGTGGAGACCAAGCAAGTCATATAAGATCAGTGGAGACCAAGCAAGTCATATAAGATCAGTGGAGACCAAGCAAGTCATATAAGATCAGTGGAGACCAAGCAAGTCATATAAGATCAGTGGAGACCAAGCAAGTCACATAAGATCAGTGGAGACCAAGCAAGTCATATAAGAGAGAAGTAAAGCTTGACTGTGGCCAGAGAGTCCAGGGCCAATTTTGGAGTCTTGAAAGGCAATCTAAGGATTTTAGAGCAGGTGAAGCAAGTACTTGCTAAATTCTCTGCTCCTCCTCCTCCTCCTCCTCCTCCTCCTCCTCCTCCTCCTTTTCTTCTTTTCTCTCTCTCCCTCTCTCTTTCTCTCTCACTCCCCTTTTATCTCTCCCTGTTTCCACCTCAACCCCTTCTATCTCTTTCTCTGATAAGGATTCAAAGATGAGAAAATAGAGGTTCTGTCTAGTCCATTGTGCTCTTAGCATCCACCCATGTTCCTGGTGCTGAATAAATAGGTGGAAGGAGGGATGGATGACTATGTGTTTCAAAAGACCTCATTGGCTAGTGGGGGTAGACCAGTGTATCTACATATTTTATAAGATACTACCAAAACCACAAAGTTAGAGTCATTGACAAAAGGCCATACAGTGATTAGCTTTGTGGGGCAGAGGAAGGGGAAGCTTGCTTGAGGACATGTTACCTCGGCAAGCCCACATTGCTTGGTAGTAAAAGAGACCACTGCAGAAATGGAGTTGGGAGATGGAGCGAACATTAGAAGATGAATGTTGACTTATGCTGGAGTCAGTGTAGAGCAGCAGTTTTCAATTATTTCAAGGTATCAGCAGTGCTCAGAAAGCATCTAGACTTCTGGATATGGATCCTGAATCCAGCATTCATGATTTGGAAATCAAATCCAGAATTTGGATTTCCAACATGGTTTAAAGTAGTGCTGATGCTGCCAGCCTGAGGCTCACACTCTGAGAACTCATAGAGATTGGAAGGCAAGTATGGAGGTAATGATCAATATAAAAATCAACGCTGGCTTAACTATGCAGAAGAACTGTTTTCCTGAGGGTTAAATGAGTCAGCTAAGGTCCCAGGGCTACAAGTAGAACCCATATCTCCAAACTCCTATTCCATGGCCCCTACTAAGGAGAATCTTAGCTCAAAGCATCTATTTTTATTGAAATCTCAGTCCTTATTAGAAAATATTTATACTTGCACAGCCATCAACTGTACATGCAAGGATTAATTTTTATATTTAAGAAGATTTGTATTGCTTCAGAGAATAGGAAAGGATTCTTTTTTATCTCAGGTTTGTAACCCTAAGGCCTTTAAACACAAGTCAGACTTGTACTTTAAGCAAAAAGTTTCTGTGGTTCTTTCAAGGCTTGGAAATGCAAGGTATCTGGTCTGATGACCTCTTCTTGATTCTTAAGTGCTACCATTCTGGTGTGTAGTTATTCTCCCTACTCTGGGAACGTGAGCTTGAAAGCTGAAGGAACTAGGCCTAGAGAGATAACTTCCAAAATGGTAAGAATAAAGCCTTCATTATTTTGTTGCTTTTTAATCCTCTTTTGGTAAGAAAAAAAGTTGATTGTGTTAGCTATTTGGCAGTGCAAGCTTAGGGCTGGAAACTTAAATTTCTTTGCCAAGCTTCCTAAAAATAGTCTTTCTTTATGCAAGGGCCATCTCAACACGAGCAATGTTCATTTGAAGAACAACATATTTTGTGAATGTAATTGCCTATTGACCTGAGGATTTCAGTTCCAATGAGACAAAGAATGTGGAGTTATGCTTCTTGCAAAGTTATGAACTTGTCCTTGTTTTGTGTGTGTAACAATAAGTTCTTTTATAAGGTGACAGTGGGAGATGAAATCCAATACCTGGCAAAAATACAATGAAATTATATAATACCAAAAATTCAATTGTTTTCCCTTTGCTAATAAACTCTTCTGAGAGAGGCGTGCTGAGGATGAGCTCTGCTAGTGCCATTTGTTCTTCAACTAATTTTCACTCTTTTTTAGACACTGCTCTGGATATGTTGTTGTAAATAGAAGTCTAGCAACTACCGGGGCAGGCCATAGGATGGTCACAGTTTTGGACTGGCGGCAGCTCTGCTAGTTCCATGGAAGTTATCTACTTATGTGTGCTGAGATCCTGCCTTTCCCTTGGGCTTGGGCCAGAAAACACAACCATGTTTTGTTCTTGCTTTTTCCAGGAGCCTTTGTGGTCTGATATATATCATATATATATATATATATCTATATATCTATATATATATATGATATATCTGATATATATGCATATATCAGGGCACACAGGAGTCTGCAAAAATATTCTGCAAGTTATGGACCTGATATGTAAAATTGATATTAATTGGGATGTACAGTAAACTAATACAGCAGTTGTCCTTATCTTACAGGCAAGGAAAATGAAGTTCAGACGATGTAAAATGTAGTATACAAAGTAAATCCATGAAAAGAAATTTGCTTGAATTCTGGAACAGTCTTACTGAAAATCTCTGCCCTGCCCACTATAGAGTGTTTTAAGAAAGAGAGCTTTAAATGCCATTTCCCTGGTCGGTAGTTTTCTTTAAAGGATAATCATAATTTTAAGAATTATCTAAATATGCTGCTTTTCCTAGATTGCCTACAGTAATCATATGTTACTTTCAGAAGAGCGACAAATAATACTTGATGGTGTTTTTGAAAGAATCGGGGAAGAATGATGGCAGGCACCAAGACCATGTGGCTAGTGTAAGACTGAATATGGGAGAGTGCTTCTTACCCCAGGAAAGTCAGTCCCCAGGTGAATACTTGCTACATTTGCCTACACTGAAGTTACAAATTCCACCTGCAAAGTGGCAAGGCAGCTACAGGACAGGAATTGTTTTCAGCACACGCATCAGCTAAGGCTAAGATCTGGGACATAGAAAGAATCTTTGCCAACTAGTAATGCCAAAACCCCACCAAAACCCTAGGACATAAAATGGACTAGAGAGATAGACAGACAGACAGACAGACAGACAGACAGACACACACACACACGTATAGACACACACACATACATGAATATCTAGTACAAATATAAAAAAGATCTCAAGTTCACTAGAATGAATGGAATTAGAAAAATATGCATGTCATCATTCACTCATTCATTTGGCAAAAATGGAAGAATCTGACATAACAATGTGTTACATGTAAAGATAAGGAAAATGAAGAAATTATTCATTGCTGTCAAAACTGTAACTCAGTACAGGTGTTTATTGGCATATACATCTAAGAAAAAATCCTGTGTGTGTGCAAGGTGACATTAACATGTATATTCACAGTAGGATTGTCTATAACAGAAAAGAAGGTGGTAGGTATCAGCTTAACTGCTTATTTGTGGTGTACCACTTAGCAGATGAAAAGTATAAATGGACCAGTTTTTTAAAAAGTTTGAGGAGAAAATGCAATTTTTTAGAATAATGTGTTCAACAGAATACCATTTTATACATATAAATTAATAAACAATCCTTTATATGTGTACATGTGTGTTGAAAGAATAAAAGCCTGCTGAGACATATCCATCAGCTTCCAGTTGTGGCGGCCTCTGCAGAGGACAGAAGACAATAGATTGGGAATTGAGAGGTGACAAACCCCATCTCTAGTGTTTTCTGCCTTTAAAAACAATAGCTCCTTTTGCTTTACTAAAAATGACAAATTGTGTTAAATCAGGAAGGTACACATTTTAAGTCTCTGTTATTATTTTCAACACTTTTTGCTGTGATCTGAAAGTGTGTGCACCCTCAAAATTCATGTTTTGTACTATGGCAGCCTGAGTGAACTAAGCCATTTTAATACATATTTTAAATATTTAATAATTTTGAATTAATAAGAAAAGTAAAGTACAGTATGGAAAGGTATTTACTATCACCAAATACTGATAATTCTATGGCCCAGGGCTTAATTAAAATTTCGTATATTGGGCTGGAGAGATGGCCTAGCAGTTAAGAGTGCTGACTGCTCTTGCAGTGCACCGGGATTCGATCCCCAGCACCCACATGGTGGTTGAGAACCGTCAGTAACTCCAGTTCCAGGGGAGTCCGATGCCCTCTTCTGACCTCCGTGGCATTGCACGACATGGGGGCACAAACCTACATGCAGACAGTACATTCATACACATACAAAATAAATAAAATTGAAAAATATTTATTTTTTTGTATGTGCTTGTATGTGAGCATGCACATGCCACAGCATACATGTAGAGGTCAAAGGATGACTTGTATGTGCCAGTCCTCAGTTCTCTTTCCATTATGTAGTGTTAGGGATTAAACTCAGGTCTTCGGTCTTGGTGACAGGAGTCTTTACCTGGTGTGCTATTTCATTTGTCTGTTATCCAGAGTTTAATAAGATGCTGATATTACCTTTTCACTTCAAAATAAAAAAATAATTGAGGCATGGAAATTGCCTACTGTGTGGTGTTTCAGATACTCTTTCAGAAGAATTTGAAAGAGAGGCTGGAGAGCCATCTGTTTGGAGTGGCTTAGGTTAAAGCTTTTTGTTTGGAAATTCCTTTGATCAAAACTGTGGTGCTCCCTGGGAGTGAATCAGTCAGGCTCTGCATTTTCCAGGAATCTGGGGGCTGGTGCATGACTATCATCATCAGATTCATCATTCATGGAATCCACAGACTGGAGGTCCATCCTCAAGCTGGAGAGGAACAACTTCTCCTCTCATAGGTGAGGAAGTGAAGAGTGTTTGAAGGGTTGCCACCCAGCTTGGACATATCAGAGCCAGGGCAGGCAACCCTACTGTTCACAGAACAGATCTGTACCCATTTCCCCCCAAAATCTACAAAATCCTCACTTCTGCTTTTATTTATTTATGTATTTATTTATTTTTGTGTGTGTCACTTTTTCTTCTACCAGAAATGATGTGGTGGTTAGAGGGGTGATTCTTTTACTGGGAGAAAAAATTCCAGCAAAGCCAGGGATTCATTCATGACAAGCATGCAGACCTGTTTGCTTAAGGCAAGTTTTGAGAAGGGTTTTGTAATCAGGAAAATGTTTTAGTGCTCATCCCCTTATAAAGTCTCTGGATTATTGATTGAAGGTGATAAGCTGCTGCCCCTTTTAGATTCTATAAATACGATAATATTGTGGCCTGAGAGATGGCTCAGAGGTTAAGAGCACTGGCTGCTCTTATAGAAGACCTCAGTTCTATTCCCAGCACCCATATGGTGGCTAACAGCCATTCATAACTCCAGTTCCAGGGTATCTGATGCACTCTTCTGACCTCTGTGGGTTTTGTACGCTTGTGACACACCCATACAAGCAGGCAAAATACTCATACCATAAAATAAAAATGAACAGATTTTTAAAAATTAAAAATTGCCCATATAAGTAGGTGTGTGAGATAGAACAGTTACTCATTTTGTCCAGCTAACAACTAATTACAGAGATACAGTGTCAGGACATGAGCACGAGCTCCATTGCCTGCTGTTCTCAGGCTTTAAATTCATCATGTGGTGCATTTGAAGAGACCAGTATAAGCAAATATGGTGATAACATGCAAGTGACATAGACAAGATGACACCAAGGAGAAGTGTGCCCTCCACCTCAGCAGGTCTTTCATCTACACGTGTGCTTACCAGAGCCACCAGGAATGAGCACTTGCCTCAGTGAGCCTGCAAGCCCACGCAATGGATGGTTCATAGGGAATGAAGTTTCTCGACTACTAAGAGGAGTTTTTGCAGTATTTTAACAGGCATCTGAAGCTAGAGAGATCTAGGTTAAAGTTAGCTTTTCCCCATGAAGTGGCTATGAAATTAATGACAACTCATTTGAAATTTTAAAGTCTTCATTTCATTAAGAAAATGAGAAAACCTATTGCTTCCTTGAGCAGGGGTCCAGAGGATAAATGACAGCCTGTGCAAAGCTGGCTCACGACGCACTGAGCTTGTAGTGAGTGACCAGTGAAAATGATGGTGCTTCACATTTCTGAAAACTCCCTGATGCATCTGACATACTTGATGAAACATCAATACACTTTGATTTCTAAAAGACCTGAGCTAGAAAGCACTTCAAATCCCTGCTACATACATTCACGGACTATCTTTTTTTCCGGTAGGGATTTCTCTCTCCTTTGCCCTTAAAAAGATATCCCAGAGTCTGAGGACTTTCTCCCTAAATGCTACAGACTGAGCATAAAATGTTTCCACAGGTTCACATTTGAATGTTTAGTCCCAGTTGGTGGTGCTATTTGGAAAGTTGTAGAAACATCAGGAGGTGGCCCTAGCTGGGTGTTGAGGGGTGTATTATCCCTGGCTACTTTCTGTCTAGATCTCTACTTCCTTGCTGCTCTGCCATATTTTCCCCAACATTGTGGACTGATGCTTCTGAAATAAAGAACCAAAATCATCTTTCCTCTTTGTAGATTGTTTCTGTCAGCTATTTCATCACAGAGATAATAAAAGTAAATGATACAAGTAGAATAAGAAAGTGATTCAAAGCACCCAGTAAATAAGGAGAGTGTATTTTTTCTTTAAAAAGAACATTGAATGGAACATATTTTAATTGGGTAAGGAATGGTTCCATACTGGAAGAGGGTCAGAGTGACTTCAGGATTCCCACTGGCTGGTTAATATTTATGGGTAGAAAAGTAATCTGGATAAAGCAGAAGCGAGGGCTAAAGCTTGGATTTGCCTGATTTGAACCTGTTTGCACAGTTGGCTGAGTGGATGACTGAAGCTTGATCACTGTGATTGGCTAGGTCTTGACTACTTAAAATTATGGTCTGTTTGCACATCAAGTTAAGTTATAGTTCACTGTGTATAGAAAAACCATTGGGCCTAACTTAAACTATGTACAGAGGCAGCTTTAGGAAAATGTAATTAAATTTAACAGTTCCTTTTGAAGATTTACAGTGCACTCTCACTGACTCCTGTAAAGAAACATATTCATTGTTGTTTAATGTAGTGTTTCTAACATGAACTGAACCAGGGCAACCCTTTTTGCCTAGGTGCTGCTGCTACCCTCTGATCCTCTGTTCTGTGGTATACTCTTATACCTTTCTATCTTACACTTGCAGCCCGGTGGGCTATTTGTTGGCTGTGGTCACTTTTATTCTGACAAAGAGGCTGTTGGAAGCTAGGAATCCATTAACTCACTGGCACTCCATAGAGTTGAGCTTGTTCTTAGGTACTTCAAGAATCTTATGTTTCTTGCAACTCAGACAAGAAAAATGCAGCAGGCTGTGCTTCACAGGTGTCTGTTAATGCCCTTGAAGCTTGCTGATATCTGTATGCATGCTGGTATGGCTCTGTCCTGTGAAGCTTGGAGGTCAGACAATTATGGTGCTGCAGCAGCATCTGGCAACCACAAGTTTCTATGCACCAAAGGCCAGTCTTAGGATTGACCAAGGCCCCTGTAGCCTAAGCTCCAGCCAGTGAGAGTCCCTGAACACAACCTTTGTTTTGAGAGAGCCCAACTCCACTGAAGGGCAAGGAGCCCACTATATACCTGGCAGCCTCTGCTCTAAGCCTTTATATTCTGATTGTCAGTTGTGCCCTAAGATGGACTTTCTCATCCACCAATTTCTAATTACACTATGTAAAGAGTGACCCAGAATGAGTGATGCCACACTTTCATCAGTGTCCACATCACTTGGGGTATCTTGCAAATTGAGATTCAAGAGACTGGTAAGGCAGCACTGAGTAGGGCCGTACTTTGAGTAGCAGTCAGCTAGGACCAGAGGTAGCTCCACATGAAGAGAACATGTTGTGTGTCTTGCCTAAGCATTTTAGATGGTCAGCAATAACAAATATTTTCCTATTAGAATCTCACAAGAATACTGCAAGATGGCCTGCAAGATTCTTCTATCCATTTAAAAATGAACACGAAGATGATGAGGAATTGTCACTTATCTAAAGTCAACTCATAAAGGAGAAATATGTATAGGCACAATTGCTTGATCAAAACCATAGGGAAGCATGAAGGATGCTTGTACTCATAAATTATCACTTACTGTTAAAAAATGAAAAAAAAACAGAGAAATATGCAGGAAAGTTACGGCAGAATGCATGATCTGGGATGGGCTGGGGTGGGGTGGGGGGAAGGGAAAGGGATATATACCTGAACTGAATTGGAAAATGATGTATGAAATACACAAAGCATCAATAAAAAATGAAAATTAAAAAAAAAGAAAAAAAAGAAAAATAAAACCATAGGGAGGGGCCAGGCATGGTGGTACATGCCTTTAGGCCTAGCACTCAGGAGGCAGACGCAGGTGGATCTCCATGAGTTTGAAGTCAGCCTGGTCTATATAGCAATTTCTAGGCCAGGAAGGCCTATGGAGTGAGACTGTGTCTCAAAAACAAACAAAACAGGGAAAATTCCAGGTATTGATCTGTCTGTTACTATGTAGCACTGTTTCATTCTGTCCTTCTTTCTTCCCTTCATTCCTTCCATCTTCTCTTTCTCCCTCTCTCCCTCCCTCCACCTCTCTCTTTTTTTGAGACAGTCATGTTGTGTATCCTACGATGTCTTTAACACCCTTGTAGCTCAGGCTGACCTCAAAGTTGCAATCCTCTTGTCTCGGCCTCCAATGTGCTTGGGATTGCAAATACGCACCACCGTTCCTGGGTTAGTGTTGCTTTCTATTAAGATTGTGCATAGGCATATCAGCACCCTGAGCCCAACGCAGCTTCTAGAGCTTAGCATCACAGACATCTTTATACTCATAATGGCTCTGCAGCCTGGGGATGAAGGTATAGTACAAGTTTGTTGAATCAGTGACTGGGTTTCTGAGGGTGCTTAGCAACTGGGAGTAAGATCAGCCTTCCGTGAGGCCCATTTTTGCAGTGGCTCCTTACTGCTCATGTCAGCGGTTCTCCAGTTTTCGAGGCATCTACTCTCTGAAGGGTAGGCTTGCTGTATGTTTTTATTTATTTATTCTTTTTTTATTTTATATGCCCGAGTGTATTGCCCACATGTGGGTAAGTGCGCCTGTGTGGTGCGATGCCCTCAGAGGTCAGAAGAGGGCACTGGCTCCCCTAGAACTGGAGTGAGAGATGGTCGTAAGCTTCCAGAGGGTGCTGGGAGTAGAACCCTGATCCTCTGGAAGAGCAGCCAGTTCTCGTAACTGCTGAGCCATCTCTCCAGTCCCAATGGTGTATGTTTTTGTACCCGTATTCTGAATGCTCATGGGGAACCCTGAAGCCATATTCTCTAGATTCAGGTAAAACATCCTTGTGTAATAATTAAAAGTGAACCCTGGAGCCTGCATCTTCCATTTTTTCTCTTGTCTTGTAGTGGGGCAATCCTCGATTTTTCTTTGAATTACAGATTCATCCATTCCATCTCTGCTACCATATTAACTGGCATTTTCCTGCTTCTCTCTTTTCACATGCTTTCATTTCTGTGTCTGTCTCCTCTACTTATAAAACACCAATCATGCTGGATGAAAGGCTCTCCCTCCTTCAGCATGACTCATCTCAGCTAACTACTAATTGCACAGGCAACCATTGCATTTCCAAAGAAGGCCACTTTCTGCAGCACTAGGGGTAAGGGCTTCTGTTCTGTACAGGCTGGAGAGTGGTGTATAATAGCTGTACTTTCAGTTTATTAAACACTTAGTGAACAAAAACAAAAGAACAACAGATAGATAGATGATAGATAGATAGATAGATAGATAGATAGATAGATAGAGCAGATAAAGAGAAAACCATAGAATCAGGGGCTGACAACATTTGGCAGAAATCAACTGGGCAAGAGTAATCATGCCGGAGCTGGTTGAAGTCTGGGTGGAGTAAAGTCTCTCCGCTGATGAGCTTCTGTTCCCACTGCAGGAGTTTTTATACCACCCATTTTATAAACAACAGTAACCTCTGCTAGAGGTGGCTGTACTGAAGGTCATGGTGTTTTTATTAGCCTTAGTAGTTTGCTGTTTTTCTTTCTTTCCGTCACAGAGTTAACTGATATGAGTCAGGGGCAGCCTGACTCATATCAGGGATTTGGGGGGCACTTAAACATTTTTTGAGTCTGAGATGAAGCAGGTGGACAGGTGCTCCTTACTTCCAGAGTCTGCTTAAATAACACATGACAATTTGCCAATATAATTTATATTACAAACCTCTCTATCTCTTTTGGAGGCTGTGGCTCTGCCTGTACTAGCTTACCAACCCAGTCCCAGCCTTCGTAGACTCTCCTGTCTTGGATCTGACTCCTTACTGATTTGACTGTGCCGCTGCTTGATGGCTGCGGGACCTTAGCTCTCCATGTTTCTTTTACTTTCTCCCTAGACTTGAGAGCAAAAAGACAGATCTTTTGATATTCCTTGTGATGTATAGAATACTGCCCAACACTGTGTGTGTGTGTGTGTGTGTGTGTGTGTGTGTGTGTGTGTGTGTGCTCAGCAAGTGTGGTGGTGAGCAAATGAGAATGTGTGAGCTTGGGACTCCTCCCAAGCTTTGTAGACTCTCCCAAAGTTTACTGTTCCACGTTGCTTTCCTGCAAGGACTTAGGCAGCCTGCAGGCCTCATGTTCCTGCTATGTGGCAACTACCTCAGTGAGTCTCAACCACTCTGGCTTCATCTCCTGACTCATTTTGAACCAAGAAGGAATCATGATGAGAGACTCCACATTAGGGACATGCATGTATTTGCTCTTGATTAACCAGGCCAGGTGTGTACATCCTGGGATTCAGTGTTTGAGAAACTTTCTTTGAAGACCCTGCATGCATTATGCACCAAGCCGTGGGGAGTTGCTGCTAGCTACTCAGGAACAGTTTCCTGCAAAGGAGGAGTGGGCTCCATGTTAACTGTCAGCACCAGGAAAAGCAAAGGACCTGGGCTCTGTGTTTGGTGATGGGAAGGTGTCCTAGGAGCTGCTTGGGGAAGAAAAGCTGTCAGCAGGGACAGCACTATGTCAGCATGCCAGGAACACAAGGACCCCGAAGTGCTTGGGAAAGCCTTGCCTGTGTGGAATAGGCCGGTCCATGGTGACACAGGTCTAACCAACTAGAGATCAAAGCCGCTGGGCGCCCTGGCTGGGGTGGTAGCCAGCCACTGTGTTCTGGCCTCCCCACCCACTCTATAAACCATCTCTGACAGGGTGGCATCTCCAGCAGGCTGGCGGTGCAGAAGAGAACACATGCAGCCATATTTCAGCCTAGACACCAGGACTTTAATGTGAACGTGTGCGTGTCTGGGGTGAAGTTGCGCTGAAGCTGATTTGTAGCCCTCTGAATTTACGGCCTTGGAGGACAAGAGGATCGACCAACTAGACCCATATGTGTTCAGTCCCTAAGTCTGGGTCTCAGAGTAGCATGGGGATGGGAGGGGGAAGTGGAGAGACTTTATGATTTTATGATGATTCCTGGCTGTAGGTGGTGAAATAGGCCCTCGAACACCTTTTAGAAGCATTTTTAAAGAGCATCTTTCCTCACGATCTCCATCTCCTCACTCTCTTCCAAGATTGCCTTTGAAGTCTTGTGCAGGGAAAGGATTTGTAAAGATAACACAAAACTGCAAGCATGTCCCACAGGAGGAGGTTGACACCTCAAAGTTGCCTCATTGGCTAGGCAACTCTAAGAACTTTGACCCTCATAACAACAACTTCTTGCTTTGAAACGAGCAAATTCCCTTCTGCATAGGGACCTGGCTAGCTCAGAAAAGTTCGGGAAGATGTTGTGAAAAGACCCAGGCCTGCCTTGCAGAACCATAAGGGTAGCTCCCCAGCAGGCAGCCTTTTCTGGTAACAGGCCTGACCACTCTGGCAGTGAGGAGTGGACACTGCCCTCCCCATGCCCTTCCAGCTCTATGATCAAGAATCCCTCATTGGCAGATACTTAGAAGGCTCTGCGTAGGGGTAGTTCTATAAGATTCCTGCTCACCCTTTCCTACTATTGAGAGTCTAAAACACTGTCCCTCAGAGACAGGCAACATAGACCACTGCATACTGTGCTGGGGCTTGGTGCCAGACTCTTTCCTGAGGGTAGACATGGTCTATGTAGGGTACTTCTGTGAGCACTTGGTAGGGGGTAAAAGGAGAAAGGGCAGATGTTCCTGGGCATCTAATGCCCTTTTATGATTTTTCCCTTGCAGATGACATTCTTTAGGGTGAATATGACCTCTCAGTTAGCAAAGGTAGCATGTGTGTGCACACTCACATGTGTGAGGACAGTGGTAAGAAGGAAGAGGTGTGATGGGATCATCTCCATGGGTCAGAGAGTATGGGGGGGTGGTAGGGGCAACGGAAGAAACCAGGAAAAGATGAGGAAGGATCCTGACCTCTGATAATGAAGTGTGGCTTTCTGGCAGATTCATTAAGATGATGATGTAGTAGGAAAAATAATGTTCGGTTGAAACAACTGGCAGCGATTCTCTGAGGGAGAGAATTGTCTGTTGTTTAGCAAAATACCTGGTTGGCATTGTGAGCGTGGAAGGTGAGATCCCCTAAAGTCACCACTTAGTGATGCTGCACCCAGGAGGCTTGGATGAAGAATGCTGAGAAATTTCTATAGGTGTATGCCCCACTTTCTAGCTTCTGTTGTACTTGGTTGGGGTGTGATCTATTCCTCCCGTGTGTGTGTGTGTGTGTGTGTGTGTGTGTGTGTGTGTGTGTATCCAGTAAATCTGGGATCCCTTTGTCTCCACCTCTCAGTGCTGGGATTACAGGTACTCATGGTCATGTCTGGCTTTTTATATTCATGCTGAGGATTTGAGCTCAGGTTCCCATCATGCACAGCAAGCTCTCTTACCCATTGAGCCATCTCCCCTTCTAGGTGCGTGATTTTTTTTTTTTAAAGTTCCACAAGAGATTGAGACTCTCTGGGGTCAGAAGTTAACAAGACAAGATGAGTAGGAGGATAGTGATAGAAACAGGAGTTGGTAGCTTGAGGGGAGATGAGAGAGATAGAAATGGTGTCAATGTTAGTAATCGCAGGTTGGAGCTTTCTGCAAAGACATGGCCAGTGAGAAGTTTCTGATGGTAAGAGAACCTGAGACTGGGGATCCTGAAAGCTCATTTCAGGTTGTTTGCTGGGCTGCAGCGAAGCTAGCTTGTACCTTTGAGTTCTTGGGTGAGAATCTGAGCCTCTATTCTGCATCTGTAGGACTGTGGGGAGGAGCAGAAACCTTGGCAAGTTCTATGATGGGCTTCGAGATCCCAGCACCTGCAAAAGATGGAAGTTCTAGCAGGGATGGGGATTCAGCAAGGGCAGGAAACTGGAGTCAGAAGAAATTAGAATGAGGAAAGTGTGCTGAGTAGCCCCGAAGATGCTGGACGGGTCCTGTTGCTTGCGGGGGAGGTGCTGGAAGTGCTGTTGTTTGAATCTCTGTGGATAATGCCAGCCACTGTAGGACATGGACACTTACAGAGCTGAGAAGTGAGCCGAAGGATGATAAACAATTCACCACCTTTCACTCTTCCTAGTCCACACACTCCATGTGCAAATTATTTTATAGTTACCACAGTTCATTTACATTCACCTCATTTTGAACCTTCCAACAGGCCTGAGAGGTAGGCAAGGAGGGAATTCACCATGCTTGATTGTTGAGAAATGTTGGTGTTCAGTGGCAGTGGCTTGGACACAGCAGAGTACTCAGCAGTGGAGTTGGTAGTGTACACACAACACACCATCTCAGTGTGGGGCTGATATGTTAGACGCATCAGGCTACTAAAGTGGTGGGGCTAGAAGTCTCTCCAGCTCTGAACCATGCCCCTGCTCTAAGCTTGGTGGCTAGTCACTGTTTCAGAACAGGGTAGCACTGGGGGAAGCCTTTTGTGTGTTTGAAGACTCATTTTTTAACCATGAGCTCTAGACCCTCATCTGTTATTCTTTTTCCTGTCTTTTTCATTCTCGAATTTTCTCTCCTTTTCTTCCTTCTTTCCTCATCTGACCATCCATATCCATTTCATATTTATTTCCTATTTCTGTGCCTTTAATCTCATTTGATAGGCTTTTCTTCCATTATTTTTGCATGAATTCACATGAAAATGCTTCTACTCTTGCCATAATTTGTCTTTCTCTGTTTATTTATTCACTTATATTTTGAGACAGAGTCTCCTGCTCGTGTAGCTCAGGCTGGCTTTAAGCTCATTATGCGGCCAAAGGATGACCTTGAACTTATGATCTTTCTAATTCTGTCTCCTGAGTTCTGAATGAAAACCCCGGAATTACAGAAGCATGTCATACACTTAGTTCATGTTGGAATGGAGACTGAGAACAGGGCTTTGTGAAGGACAGGCAAGCACTCTACCAACTGAGCTCCATCCTCAGGCTGCCTTCCTGAGCATGTCATGTGCCCACACACTCCCAGCCACAGCATTCCCTGGCATCC
Organism: Rhizomys pruinosus; assembly: GCA_009823505.1. Classification (NCBI taxonomy): domain Eukaryota; kingdom Metazoa; phylum Chordata; class Mammalia; order Rodentia; family Spalacidae; genus Rhizomys; species Rhizomys pruinosus. The sequence goes on along the minus strand of VZQC01011677.1, from coordinate 587,971 downwards.
ACTCTAGGAAGGCAGTTGATTTGCCTTTCCTGGGTTTTCTCTGGGACCTCCGCACATGTATGCAACATTCATTTTCAGCAGATAGAGAGCTCAATCTGTTGACTGGCTTTAGTTGACCTTTGCTTCAGATTCTGCAAAAAGGTCTGTTTTTTTTTTTTTTTTTCTCCAACATGGAAGTAAATAGCTGAGTGATTTTTATGCCCAGGTGTTTGCCATATAGCTTGATACAAAACCATGTCCTAGAAAACTATAAGCCAATGTAACCTATAGAAATAAACTGAGTGAGAATCATTATTTTTTATTGGTACCACTTAATGTGTAGAAAATGCACATTTTCCCAAAATATGGAAAAAACGTTCCTTTTGCCTTATTGGGTCCAAATGTTAGGTTTAAATTATTTTACTATGCAAACTTTCTTTCATATCTTGGCAGTGATGATTTCCATTTTTATTCCTTTGGTATCCATAATCTTATGAGAATCAAAAACATATGTTTTGAGATCACTGGACAGCTCCTCCTCCAACATTTAAAAAATGCACAGGGAAGGTTATTGCTCTGGTAGCAAAAATAACAGGAATGCTATGGGAGAAAATGACGAGGACATCTAGGCGGGATGGGAAAGAGGTTCAAAGGTGCACTCTGGGCTTCATGCTTTTCATTTGCAAGTCATTAAGCTGGCAGAGCAGCTGCCTCCTGCTGACTGCCACTAGGAATGCAATTTTTTCTTCCCTAATGGAGAATGCTTGCTTGCTCAGTGGCTCCAGGTTTAGAGGAGAATGGGGGGATGTAGAGTCTTCAGAACTTTTTCATATGGGGCATTTGTTGCTTGGAGAAGTGAGACAAGGGTAGCTGAGTTTCTGGTCTCTTTTTTTAAAGTTTTTTAATTTTATTTATTTTTTTATGTGTATGAATGTACTGTCTGCATACAGGTCTGTGCACCCATGTCGTGCAATGCTGCAGAGGTCAGAAGAGGGCGTCGGATTCCCCTGGAACTGGAGTTAAAGACAGTTTTCATCAGCGCTCTTAACCACTAGGCCATCTCTCCAGCACCCATGGTCTCTTTGTTTCTATGAGGAGAGGGCATCTGTGAGAAAGGGAAGACAGCATGCAACCTTCAGAACCAGGACTTTCTGCCTCACACAGATGATGACAAGTCAGGAAAAAAGATGAGTGCTTTATGTTCTCTCTCAAAAAGTCATGTTAAAAAAAAAAGAGATTGAGAATAGTTGGGCATTAACACCTGAGCAAGGAGGAATGGTAAGGATGCAGGAGCAGAAGAGCAGGGCGGAGGGAGGCCCAGGGAAGAGTCAAGGGGCCGGTGCCTTGCCCCATGCATCAGGTCCTGGTCCAGAGTTTATATGGGCAGGGTCAGATGCTTCAGGGACCCTCAGCCACTCAGCCCAATTTTGTGACTGGGAAGTCATGCTTCAGTGCTGTATCAGAAGGATTCCAGTGTTAAGAGGAGAAAACTGACATTAGAGCTATGCTTTGAGTCCTAGATGAAGCCATAAAGAACACAACCCAATTCGAACACTGTCATTTTGAGTCCTCCCTGCCTCTCAGACAGAATGTTCCAGTTGTAGAGTTGTAGTTGGTATTGCTTTCTCCCTGTGGATTTAGATTCAGAGCTAAAAAAGGCTTATACCCTCTACTCAATCAGTATGGTGGCTGGGAACTGGCATAAAGAAGTTGCTCCAAGGCTGGATATTTAGCTTAGTTAGTAGAGGGCTTGCCTTGATCCCCAGCACTGCATAAGCCCACTATGGTGGTGCGCACTGTAATGTCAGTATTCAGGATGCGGAGGCAAGAGGGTCAAAAGTTCAGTGTCATTCTTGGCCTAAAGGGGTTTGGGCTAGCCTGGCTAACAAGTCTTCCCAAAAGAAAAGACTAGAAAAGATGAGAAAAAGAAAGGAAGGGAAGGGAAGGGAAGGGAAGGGAAGGGAAGGAAGGAAAGGAAGGAAAGGAAGGAAAGGAAGGAAAGGAAGGAAAGGAAGGAAAGGAAGGAAAGGAAGGAAAGGAAGGAAAGGAAGGAAAGGAAAGGAGGTTCCTATGCCTTTCCATGGTGCTGGATTCTGTGTATCTTGGAAGACTCAGGGAAGGCAGTATTTCACTGTTCTGTCAAATCATTGTTTCAGGGTTACCCTCATGAGTCCTGTTTAAACACTTGGTCCCCAGCTGATGGTGCTGTTCTGGGACAATGTGGAACATTTGAGAAATAGAACTTAGCTGGAAGACAAAGGCCATGAGGAGTGGGCTTTGAGGGCTATAGCCTAACCCTGGGTCTGGGCCCGTTTTCTCTCGAGATGGAAAAGCCGTGCCATAAGCTCCTGTCATCTTCCCATGCTTGCCAGGTCCTCCCCACCATTTCAGCCCATGTTCCTGGAAGCTGGGAGCCAGCATAAATCTTTGCTTAACTTGCTTTTGTCAGTCTTCTGTCACAGCAATGGGAAAAGTTGCTAATCTAGGCTCCAAAGGCCTTGGATAGATAAGAGGCCTTGACTGAGGGCTTGGGTGCCACTGGCTGTAGGGGGATTGTAAGCCTTGTTTGTAGAATATTGTACATGGAAGCTCATATTCATTCCGTAGGATTAGGCAGGACCAACAAAAGGCCACAGATACTGGGTATGGTGTGACCTAGACTCCTGCTTCCTACCTGAGGAGTTCATCTTGTCTGAGCTATGAGCCTCGTTCAATGTACATATTTTCTCTGCCCCTGAATTTGTAACAAGTAAATGGGCATCTTAATCTAGAAGCTATTTTTACATGAATTCTTACGCTATGCGTGGAACTGTAGTGCCATTTCTCTGGGAAGTCCGCTTTGCTTCAAAACTCACATAAATGTCTTCTCTTTGAAACACTCCATGATATATCCTCAAGCCAAGCTAGTCTCATGCTTTAGGGGGCCCCGAACCTGCCAGGCATGTGAAAATTACTGCCCTCATTCCTCAGTGCCACACTTTTTCCTCTGGAAGCTCTTTACATGTGGCAGGAACTATATCTTAATTACTTTTCTCTTTCTTTCTTTCATTTCAGTTCCTATCAAGTAATAGGTGTTCAATAAAGGCTTTTGAATGAATGCATGAAAGTATGAATTGCAGTGACTCATTTAAGCCTGACTGGTTGAAAAGATGAATAAGAAATATATTTGAAAAAGTAAAGATGATTAAAGGAGAACTACTGAAAAAGTTTTTGCGTGGTATCTTATCAGATAATTTATGTATTCTAAAAGTGGAGAGTTTATAATTTCATGGTTTATGATGAGGATTAACTGAATTATCCTCTCCATACTTTACTTGACTTTGAATCCTGAAACATTGCCTGTGGATGTTGATTAGACATACTGAATGTCTGCATGTGATGTGAGTCTTCCCGGGAGAAGTGAGTTCCTGGTAGAGTACTTACATAGGTCCAGTTTGCAAATATGTGCATAAACTTGCTTTTGAATTGTGTTAATCAAAAGCTTTCCATGGAAATGGAAGAGACACTATGTTCCTAGAAACTGAAAGGGCTTCTTTGAACATTTCCAAATCAGTCCAAGATATTATGTTAATCTCTGGAAACCAAGGTAAATGTTGGGACAGGTACACAGCCACAAAGGCAGGTCCATGTGGTGAGGGTAATGGAACAAGCCCCAGCATCTGGGCCAGGGCTGAGGACTCTGTTAGGCAGCCCCATTCCTCATTTGTAGTTTCTGTTGCCAGTGTGTGGTACTCCTTACCCAACTCCATGGTCACTTTACATGTGACTTTAGGTGCTTCACTCACTGCTCACACCAGAGGCTTTAAAGCTGTGATGGAAGAAAAGAGAAAGGAAGCTCAGCTTTATGTGATAGCTATTGGAAGTACAAGGACTTTCAAGGTAGAAATTTCAGTCATCAAGAAGACTTTGGGTTTTAGTTCCAGATCTGGTTTTAGTGAAATCTGATTCCTACTGCTCAGTAAACTGTAGTTCAATGAAGGTCACTATATCGAAACCACAGCAGCTCCTTCACATATGCATTTAACACGTGCTCCATTCAACCATCTGCTTCCTTTTGTATAATTAGAAGTTTAGCAAATTACATTTCATATGTGTTACTTACTGAATATCACCATAAAATTTCATATTTGCTGTTTAATCTTTAAAATAAATTACCTTCTATATTGTAGAGTACTTTATGGGCAATTTTAGGAATATTCAAAGGTCATTTGGGCAATACCCAATTATTACCTTGGGCTCCAAACTTGGGTCTTAATGAATGAATAAGATGCAACCTCATTTCCACCCAAATTTAACTGGTTGTTGCGTTTACTACATAATTTAGGCCCTTATTTCACTTCCTGAGGCATTTCTGGGAGTTCTCAGGGAAATCTCCCATCAACTCATGAATGGTGCTTCCACATTCCATCAGTGAAGAACAACGAAGAAATTTCATTTCAAGCGAGAGGCTGGAGCAGGGGATCGAGGAGCCTGGGGACGGGTGGGTGAGGGCCTAGTCGTCTCAGAGGCTGTGGAACCTCTCATCCTGAGGCTCTCCAAATACACACCTCCCTGGTCAAGGCCAGATTGCACGCTTCTTAGAGCCCAAGTTTGTGTGAAGCTGCTCCTGGACTTTAGCCCACTTTCTCTGCTTTATAGTCCAGGTCTGAGTATCCATATCCCACAGAGATACCGTTTGTTCTCCATTGAAAGAGCTTCCTGCAAGAGTTTTTAAGGCTTTTAAGCATGACAAGAAGAATTAACCCTGAAAACACATTCTATCTTCCCAGTTACTACCCTCGTCACAACAGAGCAGCAATACTTCACAGCAGAGGCTCCAGCAGTTCTCCTGCTCCAGGCCACCAAACATTCCCAGAAAGCCTTACCTGGACTGGCCTGTCCCCTCCAGCTCCAGATGCACTGAGCCATCTATGCAATGCTTCCTGATGGTGGGATAAAATTCTTGAAATAGATAACCCCTGAGGACATTGGAGGAGAGGCAAATGATTTCACCTAATATAAAATATTTTGGAAGAAAGACAATTTTATTGAAAAAATTTAAGCCTAGTCTTTAAAATTAAATACAAATATAATAGCTCATGGTTAATAATCTTCAGAAATCATATTGCTTAATATTGAAGATAGGTTAAAGAAGACAGAAAAATCCACAAAGAGGGTTGGTAAATTTCAAACTGAGCATTTAATTTTCCCATGATTTAGGCTGAGATGCTCTGCAATTGGTAGGTTTGTGAAGGTTAAAATTAATCAGACCACATGGTTTCTTGAGTTGCAAAATCACGACTGGGGGCTTAGAAAGGGCGTCTTCGGCAGCAAGTATTTGTTGGGGGGAAAGCCTTGTTTTAAACATAAGACAGAAAGTGAAACTGATATTCTTCATGCATGTCTTTGAGTTACAGCCTGGTCTGGCATTCATTTAAACCAAATATTGCTAGTGTTCTGCCTCTGTTGTAGCAGGAGAAATCTGAAAGAGCCAGAGAACAATCCATAGACTGAAAATATTCAAAGACTCTTGATGTGGATTCGGGCTGAGCCTACTGGAGAACATCCTCAAATTATGTGTTCTGTATTTCAAAGAAACCACATTTTCTCTTCCCTTCTCCTGGTCCCCATTCCTTGGAAGGCAGCATGTGATGATGCTGGGAAGGGAATGGGCCTTTGGGTGGCCAGAGGCTGAAGTTCAAGTCTCAGTAACTTTGCTTGCTAAGTGAGATACCCTAGATAAGTCACTTGGCTTCCGTATCTCACTTTGATCCTTTCTAAAGTAGGGCGAGTTCTCACCTTTCAAATATCGCCAATACTTACCATAGAGAAATCCTCTGGGGCAGACACTCAGATGTAGAAGATATTTAAAGAGAACCCTTTGACTTCTGTATTGTACAATTTTGCCTTTTCATTAAATAAACAGTTGAGCTATAAAGAAACAAAATAATCTTCTAGAACTTATAGAAAAACCAGCCCCTTTCTACTGGCTTTTCTGCACGAATTTTAACTGAAGGGCACTAAGAATTCATGTGACCTGCTGCCATACTGTTTTGGATCCTGAAGGTCAGAATATGGAGAAGTAAAAGCTGGTTGGAAGGGGAAGGGAGGATCCCAAGTGGAGGAAACTCCTTTATATCATACTCAGCTGCTCTTCTCCATATTCAGCTCTGTGACGACATTCATGTTCTGTACGTGTTTCACTTGTTTATTAAGCTAAGGGACTTGAGCAAAACATAAGCAGTGTCATCGTCAGGGGTGAGTTTAACATTTACTTGCAGAATGTGGGTTGGTATGGATTTGGCCTGACCAGAAAGTGGGGGGTTGGTCAGAACTTGGTTGTGGAAATGTCCCCATTGGCAGAGGAGGAAGCCACTGTATGGTTTCCTGTGGTTACTGAGTCAGTTATAGGGTGGGTTGAGGACTGTGTGCGTTTCCAGCACAGACCTGCAAGGCAGACTTCAGAGAGCAAAGTACTTCAGGTCTCCTCAAAAGGTTCACTGTACAGATTTTTTTCTTTCAGTGGTTTAGCTTAATCTCTAAACATATCCACAGAAATCTGTACCTTCCACGGATGCCATTTTGTTTGGCTTGATGCTCCTCACCGCTTGCTTAAAGATCTCAGTCTTGGAGAAATAACCCATGGCTGATGCCACAAGCTTACATCCTCTACAGGTTAGGAGATGTTATAAGCCACAGTAAGACCCTGACATATTTAACAGGGGGGAAAATTGTAATTCATGGATTAACATATCCAAACATGTGTCTATGCTAAAGTAACCTACCATAACTATTAGTGCTGCTTAAATACCTATATATCTAATTGCTTGTTCTTCATTAGTAGGATCGAAAGGTTATTCCTGGACAAACTGTCAGCCCATGAAAGGAAACAGCCAGAATTGACCAGAGTCCAAGTCAACAGCTCCAGAGAGAGTGGACTGTTTTACCTCTCATCCACCTGTGCTCCTTTTCTAAGCCTAGGGAACAACCTGCGGAAAAGGGGGCGTGGTAGAATGTAAGGGCTGCGATTGGGGTGAATGGTGAAACTACAGCAATGTAGTCTGGACACTCATTTGATCAACTTGATTGAACAAACAACCTGTCACCCCTCACTGGATGGTGGGGCTGTAGGTGTTTGGGCACAACAGCCTGCAGATAGGTTTTGCATGAAGGATGCTTGTACTCATGGATTATCACTTATAGCTAAAAATGAAAAAAAAAAACTGAGAGAAAGATGCAGGACAGTTATGGCAGAATGCATGATCTGGGATGGGGTGGGGGTGGGGGGGGAGGGAAAGGGAAATAAGCCTGAACTGAATTGGAAAAAATGTATGAAATGCACAAAGCATCAATAAAAACTAATTTAAAAAAAAAAAAAGATCTCAGTCCTAAGAATGGGGTCAGGATCAGGTTCACCCTCATTTATTTTACCCTTTACTTGAAACATTTTGGACTAGAGGTTCAAGGTCTCTCTCATCCAGATGCTTTCCTAACACCCCTGGCTTCCCTGTGACCTACACATGTCCTTTCCTGGCCTTTTCCCGTTCCTTGATCAGCAGCATCATATCTACTGCCTCACAATATGCCATTTCCCCTCGCTTCCTCTACCCCTTTCTCCTCACTCATCTATAACATATTTGTACAGAAATTCCCAACATGGTTAAACTTGGCTATCCAGTAACATTGAGATGCTGTGCCTAAGCATCTGGACACATCTGGAGAACAAACAAAGAAACAAAACCACATGACTTTGATGATTGGACTGTCTCTAGACCGATTACCATACATCTTCAATTTTGTACCTTCTCTTATTGCCAAAAATCTCCCAAGGAGCCTTGCTTTGAGCTGATAAATTTGCCTCATGTCACACAAAGAAATAGATACATGACCACTCCTGTATAAATCAAACCCTTCAGTGTGCTCTGGAAAAGTGTGTATGATAATTAGTTTTTGTAAACTTGACACAAACTACAGTCAGTTGGGAAAAGGGAGACTCGATAAGGGAATTTTCCCTGCATTGGGCTGTGGCCTCTGAGCCATTTTCTTAATTTCTAATTGATTTGGGAATGCTTAGCTAGCTCTCTGTGGGCAATGCCATCTGTAGGCAGATGGCCTGGGCTATATAAGAAAGGCCACTGAGTGTGTGCCAGGGAGCAAGCCAGGAAGCAGTCTTCCTCCAAGTTCTCTGCCTCACTTCCTGCCTTCAGCTTCCAGCCTTGAGTTCCTTCTCTGAGTTCCTTCTCTGATGAATGAAAGTATAAGCTAAGTAAACCTTTTCCTCTCCAAGTTGCTTTTCATCAATGCTTTATCATAGCAACAGAGAAGCAAACTAGGACACATGGATTTAAAATAGTTACCTTTCTACCCATAATTTAGTGTCTGTCTCAACATTTATCAGAGAAAATTCTTTTTGCAGTAGGTTACGATGAACACAGAGACTCACAACTGACCAATATGCAGAGTAAGAGGCTGAAGACTGCTGTGTTGGATAGCTTTAGTGTCAACTTGACACACCTGGGTAGAGGGAGCCTCAATTAGAGAATTGTCTCCATTGGACTGGCCTGTGGCCATGGCTGTGGGGCATTTTCTTGATGGTTGAGAGATGTGGGAGGGCCCAGCTTGCTGTGGGAAATTCTTGGGGAGGTTCTTCTGTACTGTATAAGAAAGCAGGGTCAGGGGAGGAAGCCAGTAAGCAGTGTTCCTCTATGGCTTGCCTCTAGGGTTCTGCCCTGAGTTCCAACTTTGGGCTCCCTCAGTAATGAACTGTGACCCATGAGATGTAAGATGAATGAACCCTTTCCTCTTCAAGTTGGCACTGGTCAGTGTTTTGTCACAGCAACTGAAAGCACAAACTAGAAAAAGTGCTGAGCCCTAAATGGAACATCTACATCATATCCTCCATATAAGGCTCAGGGATCTTTAAGGACAAAGGCTAGAAAAATGGTAAGAACCAGAAGAGGTGGAGGACTGTTGTGTAACCTTGTTTTCTGGGCATGACAGGGACACTGCACACATGAACTAACAGCAGCTCTGACTGTATGCACAAGACCATCACAAGATTGAGCCAGCAAGCATTGTAGTGTGGACTAGGGATGGGCTTGTGCAGTGCTACCTCTAGCTGATAAGCCATAGGCAATTGATGGCTACTGGGTAGAGGGGAGTCAGTGTCATTCAAATGAGGCCCCCCATAGGTTGTCTCTGTTCTAGTGGATGGGTCTGCACCCATGCACATACTGGCAGCAATGAGTAGACTCAGAGGGCTTCAAACAAGAATACATGCTGGGTGTGGTGGCACACACCTTTATTTTTATTTTTTTAATATTTAAAAATATTTTATTTATTTTTTTCCATTTTTTAACAATAAGTAATAATTTGAGTACAAGAATCCTTCATGTAAAACCAATTTGTAAGCAGTTGGGTGGCACACACCTTTAATCCTAGCTCTTGGGAGGCAGAGGCAGGCAGATCTCTGTGAATTCAAGGCCAGCCTGGTCTACATTGTGAATTCTAGGAGGGCCAGAGCTACAGGGAGACCCTGTCTCAAAAAGACCAAAAAAATTAAGAATACATGAAGTTGGGAGGGATAGGTATTGGAGGGTATAAGAGAAGCAAGGGGTGAGGGGTTGGGTAAACACATTATATTCATGCATGAAATCCTCAAACCATAAATTCTACTATTTATTTATTTATTTATTTATTTATTTATTTATTTATTATTTATGTTTTTGAGACAGGGACTTCCTGTAACCCCAGCTGGCTTGAACTCAGTTGGCCTTGAGTGTCTCTTTTCCATAGTATTGGGAACTAACCACCACGCTGGGCCTCAAACAATACTTTTTTTTTTCAGTTTGGGTATCATCAGTTTATTATAAAAGAGAGGCATAGAAATTATTTACATGATGAAATATTTCAGTTATTTCAGAATTTCAGTGGAATGGGCAGCTTTGTGCGATGCCACTTCAACAGCAATTTCAGCCTACATACTTCTCAAGAATGTCACCATCTCTAAATAAGAAATAATCCTTGTCATCTAGAACTACTTTGGTGCCTCCGTACTCTGGGAGAAGAACTTTGTTCCCAACTTTTGCACTAACCAGTTGACTCTCTCCACATTTTCCCTTAGAGCCTGATCTGACAGCTACCACTGTTGCTTGCAATACTTTGCCTTGGAGATTTTTCTGGAGGCATAATGCCACCGTTGGTTACGTTTTCAGCTGCACTCCTTTCAACCAATACTCTGTCAAACAGTGGAAGAAACTTTCTAAATGCTTGTCCTGCCATGATTCTGGCCGCCACAGCCCGGACTCTCAAATAATACATTTTTAAAAAATAGAGTTAAGTCCAAACTGAAATAGATCTAGCCCCATCTTCTTTCCAAACTTTGTTAGAAATTAAATCCCCCTTAAATCATGTTGATTTTTCTCATCAACAATCAAGTAACATCTGCTAAGTTTTTTTCCTTAGCCCCATGGGAAGCCACTCAGGACAACCACTGTAAGGTGGACACCAGAATCTGTTGCAGGGGTGATCTCTGGGGCTTAAACTGTTTCTGATTCTTTGCAGCAAATCATGAGGGAAGGAAATCTTCTGTACCTCTGAAATCTTGCTTATTGTGTGCCACAACTAGTTACTGAATACTATTGGTGTCCTGCGTCCAAGTCTCAGGGCTTTTGTTCTTCCTTCTTGAAAACAGAGCATGGGGTTAATTAGTTTTTTGGTTTTTGTTTCGTGAAAACAGAGAATCTGGAGGCATTTTGCCAGACATAATATCCACTTTTCCAGTGATGGATGATAAAAGTCTGCTGGAGCTGGGTAACCCTGAGGCTGTTTCCCTGAGTCTCATCCTTACGGGGGGGGGGGTGTCATGCATTAGAAACAGCTACCGATGATCCCAGGGAGAGGGCTGGCTCTTGGCTCTGCATTTGTTAAATTAGAGTTGTACTAGGTGGTTTTTACATTACTTTTAGCTCAGAAGGTTTAATTTTAATAACCATCTTGAGTGATACCATGAAAAACAGCAATTAAAAATATTTAGAGTTCTTGAATGGAAAGTCCTAAGAAAGCAGACCGAAGCCATCCAAGTCTTCAGTGGCCCATCAATTTCCTGGTTCTAAAGCCAATCTATGAAGTGACTATAAAATCCATGTCCTGATGTGTCACAGCTGTGCATTTACAGTTGAGTCATAGGATAACACTTTTGTAAGCCTTCTCCATTGGGGGAAATTGAACGATTCATAGCTGGGGTCATGGAGATGGGTTTCCCTCCTTCAGATAATGATTAAAAATATAGAAATCAGGGATAGAGAGATGGCTCAAGGATTAAGGGCACTAACTGCTCTTGAAGAGGACCTGGGTTCAATTCCCAGCATCCACATGGTGGCTAACAACTGTCTGTAACTCCTGTTCCAGGGGATCCAATGCCCTTTTCTGACCTCTGTGGGCATTGTACAACATGGGTGCTTTTACACACATGCAAGCAATATACTCATGCACATAAAATGAAAAATAATAAAATATATTAAAAATAAAAAAATTCCTAGCTTGTGTAAAAACCTGAGGAGACATATTAGTTTAACAACCTAATGACAAATTACACATACAATATCTCTACATGAGTTCATGAGGATAGCTGAAGGCTACATAACAAGAAACAGTGCCACACAAGAGAAACCTTCCTTTGAGTTGTTGGCCATGGTAGTCCAAGAGACTCCCCAAATTACACAGGCTATTGGCACTACCCTTGATTGCCTCCCAGAACCTGAAGGTAAGACCCTATTGCTGAAGATAGAACATACTTTGGATACAGGATTTGGAGCAATGGAGCTGGAATTGACCTGGAAGCCACCTCCCCTGAAGGCTAGCTCTCTTAGCTTTGGAGAACACTATGCAAGCTACTAAGAAATAACAATAATTGATGGTCCAGCACCAGCTTTAAGACTGAATATTCCGGCTTTGGGGATAGTGCAGCATTAAAGGCTGAGGTTAAGAACTGCAAAAAGAGACTAAATATCTACATCAGCGTCGGGTATAGCACACAACGCTGGTGCAGTAGTGGCATTTTTATCTTAGGGGCAACCAGTGGCTAACTAATTGCACTTAAAGCCACTCAAGGGGAGAAAACTCAGGTATGGCACTGTAAACATAACCAGATATACATGCCAGGAGAGGCATAGATCTTAGAGTAATTCCAAGGGTATCACATCCCTAGGCTAAGGTAACTTCTTACTAAGTGCAAAATAGGTATCCTTATATTTACAGATGAATATCCTAGACAGTACTCAATAAAGAAGATTATTTTGTACCAGATGAAGACTACTACAGTGTCCCATGGCTGATCATGCTTAGAGTCTATGAATTGCCCAAGTTTAAGTGGTACATCTACAATGTAACCTCTACACCTAAGGCTCTGGACTTTCACTAGAGAAGCTTCTTGTATCAGATGGTAATTAACAAAGAGACCCATAACTGGTCAATGTGCCAAAAATAACACACTGTGGAGTGGTTCACCCTAAATGGGACACCTATATCATATCCTCTCCCCTCAAGTTTCAGGAATCACTGTGGAGGAAGGGGTGGAAATATTGCAAGAGCCCGATGTGGTAGAGGAATCTAAGGAAACTATGTTTTCTGAACACAACAGAGTAGTTGCACAATGCTTTTGTGGACAGACACAAGATCTGAGCAAGTCCAAGCCAGACAAAAATCCAGCATGGATGGGGAAGTGGACAAGAAGCCCCATCCTCGGCTGAGGAAGTATTGGCAATTGATAGCTGCTCTGAGAATGAAAGTCAGCTTTCCTTAAAAGTGTGATGCTGTGTATGTTGACCAGGCTTCACCCTATGGACCCATACCCAAAGAGCATTTGGGGAACACATATTAGACTAGGTGGACCTTAAAAATAATAGGGGATAAACAAATATAATTTCTTGCTATGTGCAAAATATGTATCCTTATATTTACAGACAAGTAGCCCAGTCACCACTCATCAAAGGGGCTTCTTTTGAAACAGATGGAAGCTATTACAGAGTTCTACAACTGGTCAAACACAGACATTGTCTGTGAATTGCCCAAGCCTAAGTTACATATCTATAATGCAACCTCCAGACCTCAGGCTCATGGAACATAGAACAAGGAGTAGAGAAGATACTTAGCATCTCTCAATTCTCATTAATGAAGCTCCTTCCTGCAACAGTAGGCAATGGACACAAAAGGCCACAAATGGGCAAAGCATGGAAAGTAAGAGTCTGCAGAGTGTGGGGTCCTTGGATAGGACTCCTATATTAAACTACCCTCCCAGGGCTCAGGGACCATTGCTGAAGAGAGGATAGAAAGATCATAAGAGCCAGGGAGGAGTTACATGATCATATGCAAATAAAGTCATACAAGGTCCAGAGACCTTGCTCTTATGAATCATGAAGAATAGTATCAGCATGCCCAAGACCTAAGCAAATTCAAGCAGACAAATCCCCAGCACAGAACTGTGGAAATGGGGAACAAACCCCAATCTTAGTTGAAGAATTATTGGCAGATGATTACTGCTAGGTGAGGAAGAGCTGATCTTCTTAACAGGAGGGACTCTAGATAGGCTGAGTAGACCCCAGTGAATGAACTTGCACTGAAGGATGTCTGGGAACACTAACTTGACATGATAGCCTTACCACAAATGACAGAATGTATGATTGCAGTGGGGAATCTATGGGAGGTGCCAATGGGAAGGGGCTATAAAGATGATCGAGATCGATCAAGATGTTCCATATGAAATAGACAAAACTTCAATAACAATGAAAAATAGGGAACATAAAGTGAGGCGGTAGAGAGGTAGGGGTAGATCTGAGAAGGGATGGGAGAGATACTCTGAGGTACTAGTGTTTGAATATGACCAAAATACACTGCTTAAAATTATCAAAAATTAATAAAATAATAAAAATATTTTTAAGAAAGAAGAGAACATTTAACAAGATGTTGTTAAGAGTTGTAAAACCTGAGAATAGTTCCTTGGGAATCTCTTTCTGTTGTAAATTATGGATAAAAAATTCTTTCCTCTTTGGTTGTTTTGAAGACTGATAGAGGATTGGTAATGTGGAATTAGCATATGAAAAGCACTTAGCAAGTGTTATCAACAATGATTATGTGATTTATTGTAATTACCCTGCCGAGTATCATGATGAGAGATGAAAGGAGAGGTTCTTCCAGGTGATGATGGATTTGGGGTGCAGGTATCTTTTCTGGTACCTCGGATGACGGCAGTATGGCTACTTCCCCTGCTTGTTAAGCCCAGCTCCACCTTTCATCCGCACATCCACCGCTTCTAAACCCTCAAAGCTTCTCTTCTCTGCTTCAGAACTACAGGAAACCTCATTCCCATAACTTCTGTTGCTGAGACAGGGGCACATCAAGGAGATTGACTCTTGCTCCCGGGAAAGGCTGTGTGCTGTGAACTGAGTTTTTCATGCTACGCCATTGAAACGTCTTTCTTCCTCTCAATATGACAGAAAGGACTTTGCTCATAAATGTAAGTGCAGGCTGGACTTGGGAATCTTTCTACTTCCTCCTGCGGACTCGGGTTGTCCTCATGTCTCTGCAGCTTAAATAGCTGGAGTTTAAGCATCGTTCTACCTCGTCACCAAGCAGTCATGTGGCCTTTAACCCATGTGATCACAGAATTATGGAATTCCTGAAGACCCAAGTCACTGGTCCCTTCATGCACTGGATTCTTGGCCTATTACTGAGAACTAACTCAGTGGCTTTGTAGAATAGTATTAGACTTGACACTCGGAGATCTGAAATCAGATCTGCTGTGTCATTCAGTAGCAAGTGACTTGGGCTGAAAGCAGCATCCATCTGTACCTTGTGAGACAATGAAGATAATGGTATCCCAGGTGATATAGAACAGCCATTGCTGGTGGAAATACCCATGACAGGCCATTAAATAAAAAGGAGTATGCAGTGTTGTATATGGAAATATATATGCATAGAAACAAGGAAATATATATGCACAGAAAAAGGCTAAGAAAGACCTTCACTAAAAGTCTATGTAGTTATGTCAGTACAATTAAATAGTGAGAGATTTGTGATGAGAATGGATTATTTCCTAGAGGAGCAATACTTTTTCAGACATAACTATACAGAGGGAAAAGTATATCCTTCCTTTTTGAAAGGAAGACTTTCCTCAAGGTAGTTGCATTCCCCAAGAAAAGATACACACATGTTGAGGACTGACCCCAGGGCGCTCTGGAAAGGGCTGGACTTGTAGGAGTTGCTGTGCTGGTGATGAGGGCACCTTCTGCAAAGCCATGAAATAGTAACTAAACTGTGTCTTCAAGTGGCAGGAACAACCCGAGTATAGTTAATCACTTCACACAGGTGTGTAGGCAACTCACCAACACCAATTGCTGAGGATTCCCAAGTGGCTGAGGTCCAAATCAGCAAATTATCTTTAAGTGTCTTTGGCTTTTAGCTGTTGGGGATGGGAGGCAGAGCCTCTTGCTTGTTAAACACAGTCTCTGCCGCTGAGCTCTTTAAACATCTTCCAGTATGTCTGGTCTCACACCATACTGAAAATTTTGTCCAAATGCCTATTTTCATGTTTTTTTTTTTAAGATACAAATAAGATGATTGAAATCTTTTAAACCTTGAAACTAAGTTTAGGTCTTTAAAATGCATGCATCTAAAAGACAGCCACATGTATATATCTGCTATTTTGAAATAAACATTTATATTAATTCCCAGAAATACATAGAATTAATTTTCACCTTTTTCTATGGCTACAAATAATAAAAATTATAGCATGAGAGGAAAAGAACAATCAGATTCCCTTGACGCAGAGTCATTAGATTAGATACAACTCATAAAATACAAGGACACGCTTCGCTTCTGGAAAGGAGCTTTTTTCTTTTTTCAAAGCCAATTTTGTTTTTTGTCTTTTTGAGACAGAGTCTCCCTGTGGCCCCAGCTGTCCTGAAACTCCCTCTGTAGACCAGGCTGACCTTGAAGTCACAAAGATCTGCCTGCCTGTGCCTCCAGAGTGCTGGGATTAAAGACTTGTGCCACCATGCCCGGCCAAAGCCAAGTTTTTAATTGAAGCTCTGTGTATTTCATATAAAATTACAAATCAAATCTAGACCCGTGCCCCCCTCTTTGTCCCTCTACCCCACCATGCATTCCACCAAAAATGTTTTTCATCTTTTTCTCAGTCTCTCTCAAAATTCTCGATGCAGAGTTTATTGTTTTGAGCAGAAGTTCACCATTTCAGTCACTTCTTTAATGCAGTCTTTCTGTTGTTGTTATTCCTTTCAATATGCATTATTCCAAATATCCAAAATATGCACTTATGCATGCCACATATATCATAGGTTTTAGCTTCTTCAGCTTATGTTTTTTTTTTTCTTTATTAGGCTGAAAGATGTCTTTTTAAAAGCTTGGGAACAAGCACTACAGTGTCTGACTTGTTATCCGAACCGTGAAGGGAGGGGCTGTCGACAGGATTTACAGCAATGTGTTAGTGAGCTTTCCATGACTGTGACAAAATACCTGAGAAGATCAACTTAAAGGAAAAAATTTGTTTTTGTTCATGATATCAGTCTATGGCCTCTTGGCTCAATATGTCCTGGAAGAAACATGTGAGAGAGAACTATTTGTCTCATGGTGGACAGGAAACAAAGAAAGAGATGGAAGGTTCTAGAATCCAAGAGCAGAAGTTTGAAAAGTCTGTCTCCGACACAAAGTTATAAAATCATTATGATAGATTTTTGGATATTATTTGTAACAGAAATACTTAATATTTACTTGTTATTTAAACACATTCTCAGATCAAAATTTCACTAGAATTTTTGCTCTTTTTTGATGTTTAACTGCTATTTACTTTTTTATTGATGTTTTATGTATTTCATACATCATTTTTCATTTCTGTTCAGGCATATTCCCCTATCCTTTCCCCCCACCCCACCCCAAACCATCCCAGATCATGTACTCTATCATAACTGTCCTACATCTTTCCCTCAGTCTTTTTTTATGCTTAGGAATTCACATTTTCCTCCGTTAATTTCATATTATTCTGAAATATGGATACATACTCTCCACCCATATACAGTAATTACAGAGTCTGAAAATAATTGGTGGGTGGATTCTAGAGCCCATTGAGGGATTCACATTATGACAGCATAGTTGCTTTCAGATAAAAAAAAAATATAACCATACTGTCATTCAGCTTGCCTTTCATCAGGGGATTTGGTGTTAGCGTCCACAAATGAGGGGAAACCATTCTCCATTTTTCTTTCTGGGACTGTGTCACCTCACTCAGCATGATGGCTTCGAGCTCCATCCATTTACCTGCAAAGTTCATAATGCCATCCTTCTTTACCACTGAATAGTACTCCATTGTGTAGATGTACCACATTTTTGTCATCCACTCATCTGTTGAGGGGCATATGGGTTGGTTCCAGCTCTTTGCTATTGTGAAGAGAGCTGCAGTAAACATGGATGTGCATTAATTTAATACTTTGCGGAATTAGGATAGTTGTGATTTGGGAGTATAATTACCACGTGTGGAGTTGGCTAAATACTCGAAAAACACTGGTTGGTGGTGTGGTCTCCCCTCCCAGAGAAGTTTGGGATAATCATTCTAGAGTCTTTTAAAGGGTTCTCCACACTGGTTCCATATGTGTGGTGTACAAGTTTACATTCGCCACCAGCAGTGGATGAGTGTTCCCCTTTCCCTTCAAACCCCTCCTAGCATCTGTTTGTTTTGTTGTTTTCTTGATCTTAGCTAGCCGTACTGGAGTGAGATGATATCTGAAATGGTTTTAATTTGCATTTCCTTTATTATTATGTATATGAACACTTTTTTTTAATTTTTTTTTATTTTTAAGGGATTCTACAATACACTGACACAGTTTGTTTGCAGATAACAATGATGTGATACTCAGTATGTCATACAATTAAGTAATTGGTGCATTTTGCCAAGTATCTATGTCCAAATTTTGAACAACCCAAGGTTCCCATAGTCCAGTTGGAGAAGCTTGTATGCACAGGCAATTAGATGCAATCAGGTGTCCAACTAATTCCTATAGTCTCATGATTCACCCCTATCTCTCCACAGCCCTTACAATTCTACCACGCCTCCTCTTCCCGCAGATTTGTTCCCTGGGCTTGGGAAAGGAGCACAGGTGGGTGAGAAGAAAAACAGTCTAATTTCTTTGGAGTTTGTCATTTTGGACTCCAGTCTGTTCAGGTTGTTTCCCTTCAGATTTGGATTGACAGCTTTCCCAGTTGATACCCTTTTTATCATAACTAACAAAAGCACAAGCTATTTGGATTTTGTACAGGCATTTAAGCAGTACCACTTATTGGCTGCCACTGTTGCACAGTACTCCAGGCTGATTGTAGGTGTAGGCATATTTTCAGAGGAGTCTTGTTTGTCTCAGGGAGATCACAATATTTGACTGTATTGCCTGTGATGTTGCCTTATGGTAATGGGGCTCTCGTTAGGAATTTACCAGAGAGTTCCAGTGTTACGCGTAGCAAGTTGACGTCTCAAGACATCATTTCTATTATATGCTCACACAGGTCTTACGGGATCAAACAGGGACTTACTTGCCATCTCTCTCTTGCATATATCCCCAATTTTAGATGCAAAGACATCTTTATAATTTTGGGGGGGCCGAGACGGGTATTGAATCCCCTACCAAAATGCTCTAGCAGAAATATCCATTGCTGATGTCAGAGTCTTTCCCTGTTCAGTAATAAATTTTTGCCTTAATTACACATTAAATATAAACCGACTTTACTGCTTGAATTTGTGGCTCTCAATAAGAAAATATCTTCACCAGTCGCTATGCCTATCAATCAGTATAATACCGCTGTTTATTTTAGGGAAAATTACCACTCATCTATAATTGGAGCTCTAGATTTAACCAGTTTGGGGATGTGGTATTTCTGGCATTACCATCTGTTTTCTTTTTCTTCACATAATAAAAAAGGGGGGAAGGGTCAGGAAGAGTTTCTCAGCACATTAGGGTCCATTATTAACAGTCAACTCCCAATATTATTCAGAGAGATGCCCAGTGGGAGCACGATGTCTCAGGCAAGTCTGATCGTTCCTCATTCTCTTAGTGTTCAGATGGGCCAATCCTCTCGCTGACAGTTCACCAGTTTATCCTGCACAGCCATTAGTTGAGCGTATGTTTCAGGCATTTAGATTGTATTTTACCTGTGGGAACAAAAATTCTCCTCCACTATTGTTATTTCATGATTACAGAATAATATTGAAAATTATCAATAGGTATCTGAAACAACCAGAATGTTTACATCATTGGCTTATCCCAAAGGATTAGTACCCCACCGCCTCGCCTCGCCTCTTTCTTTTTGTTTTTTTTGCCTTTTTATTAATTTTTTTAGGAGTTTTTTGTTTTGACCTATAGATTGCTCTAAGTTATGTACACGATACCCAAAAAGCAGGAGCCAAGCATAAGCTTTCAATTACATTTACCCAAAATGGTCTCATTGATTCTGATGCTACTTATTTTGGGAAGGATAATTGATAATGCTTAGATTCCTTTAACTTTCGTTAACAAGTAAGAGAAAGTGTTAAATGTGATTATTGTAAGTCTCAGAAAAAATATATAGGCATCATTTTGTATCCATTAACCGATTACAAATATAAAATAAGAGCAATTAACATTTTTATATCCCAATTTGGTTCAATTGTGTCATACACCACTTTCCACCAAACCCTACACCTAAATTTAATTATTCTAAACAATTCACTAAACCATAAAATATCCTATACTTGGGTGATAAAGCTTGGGCAGAGCTGAGTACCTGCAAAATAATTTTCCCCAATAAACACTTTGCTCTTTAACGCTTTTTGACTGGACTAAGACTTCATATATTTGTTAAGTAAAAACATTTAAGCTTAATTCTTTTAAATTGTCCTACAGTAAAAGTGGTTACACCGTGATGTTGTGTATTTCAGAAAAATATAGAGCCCAACCCATACTAACTAGAATAAAACAACTAGCATTTTGTATTCCCAGTTAGTTCAAATGGCAGTATCTAGCTCCTTTTCTTTTTCCCCAGCACAAGATTCCTGCAATATATAAGACCAATTTGCAAGCAGTCTGTGGGTCCCAGCCCACAGAAGCCCAAGGCCTCCACCATCTAGCTGAGGGGCTTGAATGTTCAACAAGTTGATCAAATAAGTATACAGTCTATATTGCTATAGGTTTCTCTACGCGGTTCACGCGGTCCAATCGCCGCTCCTTACAAAATATACCAACTCCCTCCTCTTCACAACAGAGATTTTTCCCTAGGCTTAGAGAAGGGCACAGGTGGACAAAGAAGCAAAACACTCTACTTACTCTGGAGATGATGTCTTGGACTCTAATCGTTCGGCTGTGAAAATCCTTCTCAATGGGGCCGGCCCGATTGCCAGGGACCACTTCCAATCACTAGCTAATAGGAAGGAGCACAAAAATAAGCGGTTAGATATATATGTTTTTAAACAGTACTAATTTTTTTGGTAGGTTACTTTGGTATAAGACACAGATGTCTGAATGGTGTCTTAAATCCTGAATTACTTTTCTTTTTCTCCCTGATGAGAATGATGACAAGGCCTTACTGTGGCATATATATCCCCTAATCACTAGAAGATATAAGCTTGTGGCAACATTCTCTGCGATTTTTGGAATTTGTTGCGATAGTTGGAGGAGAGCTGTATACAATCAATTAATAATGTTTGTGGATAGTCATGTCACAGAACACCTAATGTCTTCCTCTGCTGCACAGTATCACTAAGCAGTTGGGGTGTAGCTGATGTTTGTGGCGGAGTTTTGCTTGACTCAAGGAACCAATATTTTGCTTTATTAGTTTAGTGGCTCTTGGTAACACTCTCTGGTAATGTCCCAAAGACCAACTGTATACTTGTAAGTGCGATTTTGATACAATCCTCCCATGGCTACATTAGGTCATTAACAGCAGGGCAGACCTCTTTTCTTGCAGATATACCAGTTTACAGGCAATAAACCCTAACCTTTTTGGGCGAGCGCGCTCACGGTCCCTGGAGCCATCCTGGCCAGAATAATCCGATAGCTTGGCCTTTCTAGTTGCTCTCGGTATTAATTATACTGATGGAAATTATTAGTATAAAGTAGTGTGTAAGTGTTAGTTAAATGGTCCTATCAGTCTAGACATCCACACAAACACTTTAGTATATGATTTATGTTTCTGGATACGATCAATTCTATCTCTTTCTTTACATCGAGTTCGCGTCCTATGTATCTTTTCCAGATCTGATTCGTCGCAAACGTGTTTCACCGTCTATCCACAGGCATTACCTATGCTTCTCGCTGTATACCAGTCAATGAGCCGTCTAATTACCCACTCTACCTCGCGGTCGCACTTCATGCTCCTCCAGCTTTCTCCCTTGTATGTGTATTCTTTTAGTCTAACTTCTACCACAACAGCCGGCTACACGCGCCACGCCGCTCCTGCATATTGGACACCACTGTCTGCACCTCGTCAAGAACGCTCTCATACCGTCCGTTGCTGGCCATTCTAGCACTCTCTCATATGGGTCGCATATACGAATAATTACCACCTCTATGGGTTCCTCAGGAGTATGTTTTAACTGCCTGGTGAACTGACGTATGGTCTGAGCGGATTTATGTTTCCTTTTTAAGTGTCTAAAACTGGTGTAAACTTCCTCACTGCAGGTCATTCTTTATTCTCTGTCCTCAGTCCGACGCTACCCACCTAGCACAGACCTACATACGCTCACGTTAACCTCTCATCTCAACATCACCATCTCTACATTCTGTACTTGTGCAGTGTGTACTGGTGTTGAACACAACAAATCTTTTTCTCCATGAGGTTATAGTGCTTTATTTTTGATATTTAATTTTTGGAAATTCTGGGTACAAAATTGGGTTATAATTATTTGTTATCATTAGTAAATCTGTATCTCCCCACTTTTTAACTTTTTTATTTTTGGAACCCAATTGTAGTTGCTCAGATACAGGCATTTTGGTATAAAAGTACTACGTTATTTAGGCAGGATTATGGAGTTAAATTTTCATTTTCCTACATTTTGTCCTCATCTTTATTATTCTTTTTTTTTTGCGGGTAGTGCATGAGAATAGTTCTGATTTGTTCGCGAATGCAAACTTTAACCCCTTTAGTTACAAGGTGTTATTCCTACAGGTTAAAAATAAGGTGATGTTACTACAAGCTGGGATAACTGGCATGAAACACACATAATAAAGAGAAACAATTGTTTGTATAATGATATAAAACCAACAAAGTGCTATTGTTAAATTTTTAGAATTTTTTTTTTTTTTTTTTTTTTTTTTTTTTTTTATTTTTTCACATTTTTTTAATATACACAATTAAAATTAAGATCCATTGGTCCCTCACATTCGGCTGCTCCTTTCCCTCTCTCTCTATCCCTCCTGGTTGCACACAGTTTTCAAGTCAGGTGTTTTTCTTTTTTTTTAGTTTTTTCTTTTTTTTTTTCGCTTTTTTTTTTTTTTTTTTTTTTTTTTTTTTTTTTTTTTTTTTATTTATTTTATTTCTATTTTCTGTGTGTGATTGAGTGGTGAGATTGAGGTATCAGTGTTACTGTCTGCATGCAAGTCTTGGCACCCGTGTCGTGCAACGCAACGGAGGTCAGGACACGAGATATGCGTAGGCGCTTTGGTCGGATTGCCCCTTGCAGAGCGGAGCTCTCACCGAATCTGGAGTTCCCCAGGAACGGTTTCTCGGAGCACGGCGATGGTTGGGGCGCGGATTCGAGGGATTACACCCGGGTCCTCTGCAAGAGCGGTCGGTCAGCCCGCTCCAGACATCAACCCTGCTAGGTCCATGCTATCATCACAGAGTCACGCTCACACGAGGCGTATATTCCTAGGCCAAGTCCAGTTGATACACCTTTCATGAGTTCTTGCGTTCTCCATTCTAGTCTGATATGTCTGCAGGCTGAACGTTTAATGAGTGTGTGTGGCACCTCCTCTGGGTGGCCAACGATAGTATAATTGACTTTTGCACCACACGCCTTGGGTTATTTATTTCGGGTAATGCCTCCGAAACCAGCGTAGGTGCCCATTTCAATTGGATATGCGGAGTTGACGCCAAGTTATTCGGTTTATCACAAGCGCTTTGGTTATGTGAGTGGTTCTCTTGTTGATGCTACCTGTTGCGACTTTAGGCACTACTCACTTAAGATATAACATGAAGAATCTCGCCAATACGCTGCCATGTCTGCAGACTTCGCATTCTGTTCTTTGGCAATAGTCATTTTGATATCTATTCTTTCTTATTCTCATAACTCCATTTCTGCTACCATGGTATCCTACATTTTTCTTATCCACCAGCAAGGTTAGTGCATTTGTTGTGCCTTCCTCAGGCTTGTTTGTCTGGCCTCATGTGGAATGAGACTGACAATAAAGTATAGGCTGTGCTTGTATTTCTGCGGAGTAAGATGAGTCTTGTGGTATATACCTAGGAGTGTGTATGACTGGATCAAATGTCAAGCTCATTTTGAGTCTTCCAAGGGTTCTTCACACTGCTTTCCATGAGTGGCTGTACCAGTTTACCATCCCACCAGCAATGGTGAGTGTTCCCCTTTCCCCACACCTCTCCGCACTTGGTATCATTTGTTTCTTTGATCTGGCCATCTTATACAGAGTGAGGTGATATCTTAGAGTGGTTCTTAATTTCATTTCCCTAAACTATATGTTGATGTTTGAACAGTTTTTAAAATGTTTCTCAGCCATCTCTAGCTCCTCCTTCTGTGAAGCTCTATTCAGCTTTGCTCCCATCTTTTGAGTGATTCATGTTGTTTTTCTTTTCTTTGTTTTTTCAGTAGTTTGTATATTCTGAGATTAATGCTTTGTCAGATGTACCTGCAGTAAAGGTTTCTTCCACTAGTGGGTTTCTCTTTACTTCCTTTATTTTTTTCTTTTGTGTTAGAAGTCTTTTGGTTTAATGATGTCCATTTAATGTCGTATTACGATCTTATTTCTTGGTGTAGCTGCTGTCTGATGTTAGGACGTCTTTTCCTAACTCCTATGTCTTGTAATCTGCTGCAATTTTTCTATCTATACCTACAAAGTTTGGGAATGATGAACACTTTTTAAGATGTTTCTCAGCCTCTTTAATTCCTCACTGGTGAAGACTCTGTCAGCTCTTTACTCCATCTTTTGAGTAGGTCATTTGTCTTCTTACTTCTTTGTTTTTTGAGTAGTTTAATATTTTGACGTTAATGCTCTGTCGATGAAAACTTTTTCCCCACTCTGGGGTTTTCTCTTCACTCCATTGATTGTTTCTTTCTCTGTACAGAAGCTTTTGAGTTTTATGAGATCCCCATTGTCAACTGGTGTCATAATGATTTTATAACTTTGTGTCAGGATCAGTAAACATTAATATTCCCATCTGGTCTACACTTTTAGTCTGGAATGCCCATGACCATTTAAGCTTCTTTATAAACTGCTTAGATGTTCTGGTAGTGTCATATAAATCTAAATTTAGGCAATATATTCCAAAAGATTGGTAGTTGTACACTGTGAAGATACACCTTTATGAGGTAGGTTGAGTACATGCTCTTTTTAATCCTATTTTTATGTTTTCATAGTCTACTTTTTATATATTTAGATTACTATATAACCTTACCTAGACCTGAGTTAAATGATGATTCCTTAACTTTTTGTGGAACTGCTTTTAGTCAATAAGCTAAATACATATTCACAATACAGAATGTACTTACAAAAAACCCCCTGAAAAGTCTGTCTCCAGTTATCTAAGTTCTTCAACTAGTGCTGACCTACTGGAGGTTCCACCAGCAGCACCATGAGCTGGAGACCAAGCCTACAATTCCTGAGCCTGTGGGTGATGGACATTCAAGATCCAAAACCTAGCGTCAACCCACTCCAGAACACTGGCCATACAAGTCTCAGCTTCTGTTTGTCCTGTAGATGTAGACATAGATGGTGATAGACTATTCTCGAAGATGAGAGAGTCATCAAAGCCACCTCCACTTTGGGGAAGTATGGTACCTTAAATATCACAGAGCAGATTCAGGGTATCCAGTGAAATGTCACCATCCACCTGTGAGGAGCTGTATGCTCTCTCTTAGCTCAGTACTCAACATTTAGCAAACTAAAAACACAAAGGGCCTGATCATATGTGGCCCAGTGTTTCAGTACATTCTTTTTACTTTTGTCTTATTTGGACAAACTGAATTTCATCTTTACTTCTAACTATCCTTTTCCTTACTCTTGTTTTATTTCAGCATTTGTTGAATAATTTTTCATATATTAAAAAAGTGCAGGCTGAGGACTATGTAACTGCATGATTAAGTTGACCTTTGGATGATTGGATGTGCTCTAATGCTCTCTGTGCTGATTGGTAGAAGCTTCCTATATACCCTGTATTGGAAAATAAAGTTTTGAGTTTCACCCTCTGAAAGAAAAAGATTTCTTCACTCATTTCTGAATGCTCTAAATGCTATTATTTTGAAGTTTCTTAAAAGACACTATGAGGCTGGGCATGGTGGTACACGCCTTTAATCCTAGCACTCGGGAGGCAGAGGCAGGTGGATCTCTGTGAGTTCAAGTCCAACCTGGTCTACAAAGTGAGTTCCAGGCCAGCTGGGGCTACAGGGAGACCCTGTCTCAAAAAAACAACAACAACAAAACAAAACAAAAAATAAAGACATCTATGGAAGAAACATAACTTCCTCAACTATGGATTCATGCTCTAGCTTCTCATCTTCATGATTCTTGTGTTTTGGATTTGGGATCTGCAATTTGCAATTTGTAGTCTCACTTTATTCATTGACAATTTTGTGCATTATTTTCCTATTTTTCCTTTTAGACTGGCTTTTCTAACAACTCCCCTCAGTGCAAGGCTCCAGTGTTGTATCGAGGATCCTTCAAACCTTGTCACTAGGCCAACTGGCACTTGAGTTTATTTCTAGTCACAAGTTTCCTGCTGTCACAGGATTCCTAGATTATGGGCCCTGTGAAATGATAGTCCACACAGTTGGGGTGTCTTCAGTGAGATGGTGATGTAAATCCTGTCCTAAGTCTGGTTTTAATCACAAATCCCACCTATAACCTCACCCTGAGGCATCTGCTTCTACACACACAGCCACCTGCCGCTCGACAGCTCATCACTGGGTGTTGCTATTTTATTTCTAGTCTCTTAGGAGCACAACTTCATTTTAAAATGATTTGGTCTCATTCCCCTCTTTTGTTTTTTCTATGTTATTGCTCTATGCTTTGAGTAGAGGGTGTGTAGTGTTTGGAGTTACTGCTACTTGACTGGTGGCTCTTCCTTTCTGATAAGCCGAATGCCTGCACATGTCTGGAACTTGTTCTCTACTAGGGGCCATGCTCCCCCCAGTCCCAAGCATAAAGGTTTCAGAGAGTTTTTCTTTCTTTTTTCACTTATTCATGTGATAAAGGACCCAACTTTAGGCACAGGGAAATAGCCATTTGAGTGGGAACTTCATGTCTGCTCGAATAGACTTGGCAAGCTGCTATTCTGGAGGTCTGCTGCTGACTGACTGGCCCAACAACCCCTCTTTAGTTGGTTGGCATGTCTTGGTCCAGCCTTTGCTTTGTATAGCAGGCTGTACAGGATGTAATGTCATCATAGTGGGAGTGTCCTCCTCAGCTGATGGACACCTCTTTGTATATGTAGGCCTTGCTCTGCTCCAAAGAACATTAGGGAGCCAGATCTTGGGAGAGTACAGAGGCAGCATCACATTCCATCAATGTCATAGTCTAGCTTCACATCTGGGGATGGAAAGGGGTAGACAGGAGGCTTGATCTCTTGAAAGCAAACACTAGACATGGTAAGTGCTGTGTTTAACCTAAAGTTGGCTGATGTCTGAGAGAGAATTGAGGGCAGTGGGAGAGAAAGCATTGACAGGAGTCAACCTCAAAAATGCCACCTAATCCCAAGCTATAGTCAGAGATCTGTACACACAGAGATGTGTGGGAAGAGTGCTCTGGGGAGACAGAGCAGCCAGAACAATGTCTCTCAGGCAGGAACATCTTTGATATTTCTGGTGGTTCTCTTCTACTAGGCTACCTGAATGTTTTTGCATGGAACAATTCAACTCTGAGAAACTTTATATTTCTTATAAGTCATCCATTTTATTGGTTAATTGATTTCTGCTTCAGCTTTTGAGGGGTTATGTACTGATTTATTTTTGTTGTTTGCCAGCTCTAAACCTTTTAGGTGTTATTTAATAATCAGGGGCTCTGGATTTGTGTTATTCTCACAGAAGGACCTTTTGGAGGTCATGTCTCCATGCACAGTTGGAGGGTCCATGAAGGAGATTCCTGGAACTCTGTCCCTGATTTCAACCATGCTTCTGCTTATCTTGCTATGTTATATGACAATCTGTACATGGTTATACAATACCCCACCCAAAAACATCATTTCAAGATAGAATTCTGCAGCCTCCAAAGTAGGAAAGTTTGTGGGGCTTAGTGGGACACACCTTTAATCCCAGCACTCAGGAGGCAGAGGCAGGTAGAGTTCTTCAAGACCAAGGCCAGTCTGGTCTGCATAGCGAGTTTCAGGCCAGCTGGGGCTGTAGGGAGACCCTGTATCAAAAAAAAAAAAAAACTCCAAAGAAAACAAAGTATGAAAGTCAAATTGTAGAGACTATCAGCTTTCTGAGGGAACAACCTTCGTCTATTTTTTATTCTGTTTCCTCCACAGGCTAAACTCCCATGTGGCACCTGCAAGCTCAGTGGACTTATTGAATGCAGTCATAGTGAAGGACAAAGTGGAGGAGTAACCACCTCAGCACAGAGCCTGCGTCCAGCAGGGACGCCATCTCTGACTGTCTAATTAGACATCAATGATGATTGCTGCTGCTGCCAAAACTTCTATGCGGCATGGAAGCAATTACATTAAAATGCAGCTGGAAAGTCCAGTAATCTCCTTGGAGTAGACAAATAAACTCTGAAATCGTTTACAAATGATGTACCAAAATCTGTGTGGCATCTGCTCCAAGGAGGGGGAAATGTGTTTCTCTCAAGAGGTGGTTCATGTGATGAAATCATGGGTTTCACGTGACAAGAAGGGCAGGCAGGAGGACCTTGGCAGGCAGGTCTTGCCCAGGCTCAGTCCTGGGGAATCCTCAGTAGGAATGGGGATGCTGAGAGCAGGGAGTCTTGTCCAGCATTGACCCATCACTCTGCAGAGACTGCTCTGGTGCAAGAAGGGGATATGTGTGGTTGGCCACCACTCAGCTCTGCCTCCTTTTGGGAGGCTGGTAATGGGGAACTGCCCTTTGCCTGGCTTTGATGACAAGCCAAGGAGAGCCTGTCCCAGACACACACTCTGGCATGGCCTTGTGCTTGGCTTCCAATCCAAAGAGGTGGTGGTTGTGAGTGGCCATATTGAGTATGAGATCACATTCCTGAAGGCCTTACCTAATTCTAGTCTTACATAATTCAGGACTAATTTTCCTATAAATGGCTCCTTGATAAATAAAATTATTAAAGTGTATAAATAGAATGCATTCTTGAAGGTTGTAAGTTTCAACGTTGGGAATTAACAGCGGCATGTTACATGAAGTTTCTGGACCTCTTTGTCGGGTCTAAGATTTATACAGCTGTCATGCAAACTAAAATGTGCCTTTACAATAGTCCTGCTTTTGCTGTTCTAGCTTCCCCTGTCATCACTCTGACCTTGCTTCTCACTGAATTAAAATGTCATTGTAGGATTTTAGTTGTTTGGCTTTCTTCATGGGATGTTATTGTACCTCACTTCTGTCCCAAAGTATTGTTACTACTAGAATTATTACTGTTTATTGAATGCTTATGTTATAGCAGAGAAAAAGATTCGAAGTTACAATAGGAAAATTCAGTAACGGACATAGTTTATGAATGCAAATACATTGGTATCATTGACCAGACACTGTTAAAACATGGCGGATTATTTACTAATACAGAAAATGGATTTAAAATTTTATCTTTTCAAAATTGGGGGATTTAAAAAAATTTTATTTATTTTTTATGTGTACGAATGTACTGTCTGCATGTAGGTTGGTGCACCCGTGTCATGCAATGCCGCGGAGGTCAGAAGAGGGTGTTGGATTCCCCTGGAACTGGAGTTAAAGATGGTTCTCAGCCGCCATGTGGGTGCTGGGGATTGAGCCTGGGTCTTCTGCAAGAGGAGATGGCACTCTTAACCACTGTGCCATCTCTCCAGCCCCAAATTGGGGGATTTTTGAAATATGGTCTATGCTAGCCTGAAACTCACAATCTTCCTCTATTAGATGCTCCAAGCTTTGGGACTGTAGGTGTGCACCATGATGCCTGGCTTTTAACATATATCTTTACTTTAAAATTTATTTTATTATTTATTATTTTATTTCTTTTATCATTTAAAATATTTTATTCATTACTTTTATTTTTTTATGCATGTGAGTGTATTGCCTTCATGTGTGTAAGTGCACTTGTGTTGCGCAATGCCTGGGGAGATCAGAAGAAGGCATCTGATCCCCTGGACCTGGAGTTAGGGTTGGTTGTTAGCTACCATGTGGGTGCTGGGAATCAAACCTGGGTCCTCTGCAAGAACATCCAGTGTTCTTAACCACTGAGCCATCTCTACAGATCCTTTTAACATATCTTAATGTGGCATGTATTTTATATCCACTTAGCCAGATGGTTTAGAAATTACCAACCAGACAAATTAAAAAAAAATAGGGAATGGTTTCCCTCATTTGTGGATGCTAGAACCAAATCCCCCAATTGAAAGGCAAGCTGAACAACATGATTGTTATAGTTCTTTCTATCTGAAAGCAACTGTGATGTTATAATGTGAATCCCTTGATGAGCCCTAGAATTAACTTACTTTCAGACATGGTAATTAATGTATATGGACAGAAGGTATATATTCATAGTTTAGAGTAATATAAAGTTAAAGGGAAAATGTGAACTCCTAAACATATATTGGCGTTAACATAGAGTTTATTTCTGGAGGACATAATTCTGGTACATAGATGATGTCTGTATAGCATATTTTGGAGCAATGCAGTTGGGAGGGAACCACAACAACATAAGGACTGGGTCAAAGAACGGAGTAATATAGTTAAATTCTGCCCCAAACAATAAACCTTTGCAGGGAAAAAACTTTAAAAAGACTGAGAGAAAGATGCAGGACATGTATGGCAGAATGCATGAACTGGGGTGGGGTGGGGGGAAGGGAAGGGGAATGTGTCTAAATTGAACTGAAAAATGATGTCTGAGATACAAAAACATCAATAAAAGTGTTATATTAAAAATTAGAGAATTTATTTCAAAAGTAGAGAACAAAATTAAATTTTATTCTTTTAAAAATTTTGTGCAATTTGAATTAGAGATTATTTTTAGGTAAAATAAATTTGTTGTAGATCATGGAATAATTAACATTGTATAAATAATGAGGACATATTAGCAGGATACTGGTGTGGCTCAGAATGTACCAGTCTTTAAGATGAGCCAGGGGCTTCGAAGTTATTGGCACTTCTTCCTTCTATTTGCTTTCATTTTGCTTCCTGAGAGGTCTTAGACTTCAGTAGGCTCCCAGAGCTGGCTGTATAGTTGGTGTAGCCCTGTGCAAATTGAAAAGATAAGGAAGTGGAAAAGAGCATCTTTGCACTCCTGTAGTCTTCATTTAAATTTGTGGTGTTCCTAAGCTTCCATTCACCTTCCTTCATTTTGGCAGAGGGGTGCTTGAAGGGGCAAGAGAGGACTCTTCTGTGGGGACTGTAGCTCAGTACCTGACATGCATGCATTTTTGAGCATCCCTACAATTTCACACAGGGAAAAGTGTGACAGAAGTCACCCAGTAGAGAGAGGCAGCCAAGACCCTCCTGTGGAAGAGGCATCATGAAATCATGAGTGGCAAGGCTCTAAGCCCCTGGGAAATGACCAATTGTCTCATAGAGTCTCATTTGCTGTTAGCTTCTTCAAATTGTTTGGCGGTAGCTTAAACAGCTGAAATTGGAGATCTCCCAAGACCACCTGAAGCGCAGGTAGGTAGGTAGGAGCTGGGTCTTTCAGCAAGGCGGATTGTTGTTTGATTTAATCTGGTTAATCTAGTTGTCTTTGGCTTAATTGGCCTTTGTGGCTGTGGGGGTGGAGTTATCCTCCCAGCTGGTATAAAAGGTGGGGTTGTGTGAATCTTGAGATCAGAGGTCTCCCAAGACCTTCTGAAGCACAGGTAACCCCCCCCCTCCACCTCCAACTGGGATTATGAAGGCATCTGAAGGAGGCAAGCAAAGCAAACCTTCAACACAGTGAAGAGGCATTTGGGAATCACATTGAAATACAGGCAAGGAGAAGCCCATATGCCAGGGACACGAAGAAGAGACAACATGGAAAAGATGCAGGATAAGCTCTACCAACCCTGTGGAAGATTCCTACAGTGGGATCCCCCTGGGGATGGCCCAGGACACAGATATCAGAAGCACAATTGTGAACATACTTAAAGAAGTACAAGATTATAAAGAGCAAATCAAAGAACTAAGAAAAGACAATGAAGAACTCAAGAAGGACCTAGAGAGAGAGAATGACAAACCCTGGAAGGAAGTGGAAACACTGAAAACATCCCATGCTGAAAAAGATAAGGAAATCAACCAGTGAAGCAAAGAGCTACAGGAAGAGATTGAGAAGCTCCAAAAGGAAGTAGAAATACTAAAGAAATCAGAAGAGGAAATAAAAAAAAAAAAGAAATCAAACACTCATCCAATAAAGAGGATAGGAATGGAAAAAGCCCCAGAAACAGAATGGAGGAAGCAGAACAAAGACTATCAGACCTGGAAGATAACACAGATCAACTTAAAAGCTCGAGTAAAGATTACAAAAAATTTAAAAATACACAAAAATGGAACAACCAGGAACTGTGGGACACTATGAAAAGATCAAACCTCCACATCATAGGAATAGAGGAAGGAGAAGAATTCCAAGAGAATGGTATTGATCAGATCTTCAACAGAATAATAGATAAAAATTTCCCCAAACTAAAAATAGACAAACCAATACAAATACAAGAAGCACATAAAACTCCAAATAGACAAGATCAGAAAAGAAACTCTCCATGCCACATCATAGTTAAAATGCTAGACACCCAAAACAAAGACAAAATCCTTAAAGCCACAAGAGAAAAACAACAAGTGACCTATAAGGGGAAACCTATCAGAATTACAACTGACTTCTCAGTGCAAACTATGAAAGCTAGAAGAACATGGAGCAAAGCACTCCCAGTATTAAAGGACTATGGATGCCAACCCAGAATACTTTACCCAGAAAAAGTGTCGATTATAGTCAAAAGAGAGAGAAAAATCTTCCATGACATAAACAAGATGATAGAGTACATGTCTGGAAAACCTACCCTTCAGAGAATACTTGAAGCAATTCAAAGGACAGAAGAAAGGAACAACCATCCCCAGGCACCTAGAAAGAGAAATCAATAAAAGCATAACTGCAGAAGTAGAAACTTAAACCTGCAAATAGATAATAAGGCAAAAGGAAGCAATGCAAACCTATCAGTCATAACCTTAAATATTAATGGACTAAATTCCCCAATCAAAAGACAGACTGGGAGATTGGATTAGGAAACAGAACCCATCGATATGCTATCTACAAGAAACACATCTTACCTTTAAGGACAGGCACCACCTTAAAGTGAAAGGATGGAAAAAATATTCCAAGCAAATGGTACCAAAAAGAAAGCAGGTGTTGCTATTTTAATATCAGACAAAATAGACTTCAAAGTAAAAGAAATCAGAAGAGACAAAGAAGGCCATTACATTTTTATCAAAGGAACAATTCACCAAGAAGATTTCACAATTATGAATATATATGCCCCAAATTCTGGTGCACCAAACTTTATAAAGACAATTCTCCAGGACCACAAGTCACAGACTAACCCCAGCACACTCATAGTGGGAGATTTCAATACCCCACTGAGTCCTTTGGATAGGTCAACAGGACAAAAAATAAACAGAGAGACATCTGAACTGAACGATATGATACACCAAATGGACCTCATAGACCTCTACCGAACATTCCATCCTAATACCAGAGAATACACTTTCTACTCAGCACCCCACGGAACATTCTCCAAAATCGACCACATCCTGGGACACAGAAGAAACCTCTACAAATACAAAAAGATTGAAATAATTTCATGCATCCTGTCAGACCACAGTGCAATGAAGCTCAACATCAACACCAGGACAAGCCCTCCTGCCTACAAGAACACATGGAGACTAAACAACACACTCTTGAATAATGAATGGGTCAAGGAAGAGATAAAGAAAGAAATAAAAACATTCCTGGAACTGAATGACAATGACAATACAACACAACAAAACTTATGGGATACCTTAAAAGCAGTCCTAAGAGGGAAATTTATAGCCCTGGGTGCCTACATTAGAAAAACAGAAAGAGCACAAGTGAATGATCTAACACTACAGCTAAAAGCACTTGAGAGGCAACAACAGATGAACCCTAAACGCAACAGACAGGAAGAAATAACAAAAATCAGAGCAGAAATCAATGAAATAGAAACAAAGAAAACAATACAAAAAATCAATGAAGCCAAAAGTTGGTTCTTTGAAAGAATAAACAAGATAGACAGACCTCTAGCCCAGTTAACAAAAAGAAAGAAGGAACAACTCCAAATCAATACAATCTGTGATGAAAAGGGAAATATCACAACGGACAAGGAAAAGATCAAGAAAATTATATGGGAATATTACAAGAACCTATATTCTACCAAGTTTGAAAATCTAGAAGAAATGGATGAATATCTGAAATCCTGGGAATCACCAAAGCTTGGCCAAGAGGAGACCAGCAGCTTAAACAGACCCATAACATATGAAGAAATAGAGGATGTAGTAAGAAGCCTCCCAACTAAAAAAAGCCCAGGCCCAGACGGTTTCACAGCAGAATTCTATAAAACATTTCAAAAAGACCTACAACCATTATTTCTGAAACTGTTTAGAAGTATACAATCAGAGGGAATTCTCCCAAATTCCTTCTATGAAGCCAACATCACTCTATTACCAAAACCAGGCAAAGATCCAACTAAAAAGGAGAATTATAGACCCATCTCCCTCATGAACACAGATGCCAAAATTCTAAACAGAATACTGGCAAATCGCATACAGACCCACATCAAGAAGATCATCCATCATGACCAAGTTGGATTCATACCAGAGATGCAGGGATGGTTCAACATACGAAAATCAATAAACATCATCAAACACATAAACGGAATCAAAGACAAAAACCACACCATCATCTCAATTGATGCTGAAAAAGCCTTTGACAAAATCCAGCATCCCTTCATGCTTAAAGTCCTAGAAGGAATTGGATTGGAGGGATCATTCCTCAATGTAATCAAAGCCATATACAGGAAACCCACAGCCAATATCATCCTAAATGGGGAAATGACGGAAACATTCCCTTTAAAGGTAGGAACTCGGCAAGGCTGCCCCCTATCACCACTCCTCTTCAATATAGTGCTTGAAACACTTGCTAGAGCAATAAGGCAAGAAAAGGATATTAAAGGAGTACTAATTGGAAAAGAGGAAGTCAAACTATCCCTATTTGCTGATGATATGATTGTTTACTTAAGAGATGCAAAAAACTCCACCAGAAAACTCCTAGAAACGATTAACAGCTTCAGCAAAGTGGCAGGATACAAAATTAACCTTAGAAAATCAATGGCCTTTCTTTACACCAAGAACAAGCAACTGGAGAAAGAATTCAAAGAGACCTTCCCACTCACAATAGCCTCAAAAACAATAAGATACCTAGGAACAAACCTAACCAAAGACACCAAAGACCTCTACAACAAAAATTTTAAACCCTTAAAGAAAGAAATTGAAGAAGACCTCAGAAGATGGAAAAACCTCCCATGCTCATGGATTGGGAAAATTAACATTGTAAAAATGTCCATTTTACCAAAACTCTTGTATAGATTTAATGCAATCCCAATCAAAATCCCCAAGAGTTTCTTCACAGGCTTGGAAACAAAAGTTCTTAAATTCATTTGGAGAAACAAAAGACCCCGAATAGCCAAATCAATCCTGAGTGAAAAGAGCTACACAGGAGGGATCTCTATACCAGATTTTAAACTATACTACAGGGCTATAGTCATAAAAACAGCCTGGTACTGGCACAAAAACAGACCTGTTGACCAATGGAACAAAACCGAAGATCCAAATCTGAGCACATACAATTTCAGCCATCTCATATTTGACAAGGGGGCCAAGAAACCACAATGGAGAAAAGACAGCATCTTCAGCAAGTGGTGTTGGCAAAACTGGATCACCACTTGTAGAAGAATGAAATTAAACCCCTACCTCTCACCCTGTACAAAAGTCAACTCCAGATGGATTAAAGACCTCAACGTGAAACCCCAAACTCTGAAGGTGATAGAAGAAAAAGTTGGCAGCAGACTACAAGACATAGGCGTAGGAAAAGACTTCCTAAATCAGACAGCAGCTGCACAAGAATTAAGGTCGACAATTGACAAATGGGACCTCATCAAACTCAAAAGCTTCTGTACATCAAAAGAAACAATCAAGGAAGTGAAGAGAAATCCCACAGAGTGGGAGGAAACCTTCACTGCAGATACATCTGACAAAGCATTGATTTCCAGAATATATAAACTACTCAAAAAACAAAGAAAAAAGAAAACAAATGACCCGCTCAATAGATGGAGCAAAGAACTGAACAGAGACTTCACAAGCGAGGAATTAGAGATGTCTGAGAAACACCTCAAGAACTGCTCAACATCACTAATCATTAAGGAAATGCAAATGAAAACCACTTTAAGATATCATCTTACTCCAATAAGACTGGCTAGGATCAAGAAAACAAATGATACCAAGTGCTGGAGAGGTTGTGGGGAAAGGGGAACACTCATCCACTGCTGGTGGGAATGTAAACTCGTACAGCCACTATGGAAAGCAGTGTGGAGAACCCTTGGAAGACTTGGAATGAACTTGCCACCCGACCCAGCCATACCACTCCTGGGCATGTACCCTCAAGACTTACGCCACCACAGAGATACATGCACGGCCATGTTTATTGCAGCTCTCTTCACAATAGCAAGGAGCTGGAACCAACCTAAATGCCCCTCAACTGACGAGTGGATAGAGAAAATGTGGTACATCTACACAATGGAGTTCTATGCAGCAGTAAAGAAAGACGACATCACGAGCTTTGCAGGAAAATGGCTGGAGCTAGAGGACATCATGCTGAGTGAAGTAACACAGTCCCAGAAAAACAAACGACGAATGGTATCCCTCATCTGTGGATGCTAGTGCCAATTACCTAGTTGTAAGTATTTCTTGTGCACAGCCCCTTGAGCTTTTGTCCAAGCAGTTGGGAGTGATGCATATTGGAAACAACAACAACAACAACAACAGCAACAACAACAACTACAACAGAAAGGACTGCATCAAAGAACTGACTGAAACAGTGAACTTCTGCTCAAAACAGTCAACTTCCACATGGAGAATTTTGAGAAAGAGATGAAAAGCATGTTTGGCAGAATACATCTCTCTTGGGGTGGGGGGATAGGGTGGGGGACACGGGTCTAGATTTGATAATCTTGTACAAAATATATATTAAAAAATAAAAGTTAAAAAAAACAGCTGTAATTGATTGTCTCATAGTTCTGGAGGTTGGAAGTGTGAGACTGAGCTGTCAGTGGGGCTGGGTTCTTTGAGAACTTTGAGGGAGATAAATTCCTAGGTCCCTTTTTGAGTTCCAGGTGATCTCAGACATTCTTAGGCTTGTAGTTAGCCTTTTCCCCTGCGTCTCTACACTACTATGTACTCTCTATCAAAGTATGTCTATCTATAATGACACAAATTATACTGGATTAGAGTTCCACCCCATTTCTTTAGTGCCTCATTTTCACTTGGCTAATCATATTTGTAATGATCTCATTTCTAAACAAGCTTACAACCTCAGCTTTAGTTCTATGTTAAAGTTAAAACTTTAACAGATAAATTTGGGAGGAGTGAGGGAAGTCATGTACAATTCAGCTTATAGAACTCACAAAATGGAAACCAAATGTTAAACCTATCAAGAAATTCAAGATGGCGGCTGTTGAGCTCCAAGCTTTGAGTGTGAGGTTTGAGTACAAGGTCTTGTATGACAAGACATACTGTATACTCTGCTTTTCCCATTGGATAGAACATGTACTTATCTAGACTGAGCTCCTTGGAGGAAGGTAACTGTACCCCCTGACTCTTAGGTACATAGGTTTTAGAATTTTGATGTTGAAGCTGGAAAGGATATATTTGGCTTATACTTCCTGGTCACAATTACTGAGGGAATTCACTGTAGAAACAAGACAGGGACCTGAAGCAGAAACCACCAGGGAATGCTGCTTGCTGGTTCACTTACAAGCTGATGCTTCACTACCTTTTTTATACAGCCCAGGACTACTTGCTATGGGAATGGTACCACCCACAGTAGGCTGGGCCCTACTCAGTTCACAATCAGAACAGTCTCCCACAGACATGCTCATAGGCCATCTGATCTAGGAAGTCCCTCCTCTGAGACTCCCTTCCCAGGTGACTCTAGGCTGTGTCAAGCAGACAGTTAAAGCTAACTAGGGTAGACAGACAAAGATAGTTAACTCTTTCCCACTTCCTCTCCAAACCCAGGCTGTGGAAAGGCAAGAAGAGGTTGTTCTAGAAGAACGAATCATGACTGCTCTTTGCTGCAGAGGATGAGAGCAGTAGGCAGGGTGAAAGGAGAAGCCAGCTTCAATTCTGCTACTCCAATCCTAGTGCAAGCTGGTCCCACTCTAGAAGACAAGAAGGATTGAGCTGTGTACTGAGTTTCAGAGTGCAGATTCACTCTGTACCAGATGGGCTTGTCTTGGTACTACATGTAAATTATGGGGAAACTATGGTACCTACACTAGATGTTGTTAAATGACACTTAGGGGATAACTGCAACTAGTAGATGACAAATTTGTTTTTTGCCCAAGTGCCCCCTGAAGACCAGAGCCTCAAATGACCTTGAGGAAACAAAGTTTTGTTAATCTGTGCTAATTGTGTGGACTTAAGCACCCCAAAAGAATGTATAACCAAAAGATAAATAATCAGGGGCTGGAGAGATGGCCTAGCAGTTAAGAGCACTGACAGCTCTTGCAGAGGACCCGGGTTTGATCCCCAGCACCCACATGGCAGCCGAGAACCGTCCGAAACTCCAATTCCAGGAGAACTCCAGTTCCAGGGGAATCTGACACCCTCTTCTGACCTCCGTGGCATTGCACGACACGGGTGCACAAACCTGCATGCAGACAGTACATTCATACATATACAGAAATAAATAAAAAAAATTTTAAAAAATTAAAAAAACCCCAAAATATAAATAATCAATATATTTCTTTTAAAGCCTGAAAAATTGTGCCTCCACATAGTGGGCATAAAGTTATATGAAATAATGTTAAACAGGCATAAAACCCTTATATCTTGGCCTTAATTAACAGAGTAGGGTCACCAGCAGCCAAAGGACAAGTTTATTATTGTTGTCAATTAATGCTCAATAATAAAATTTCCTCTTTCTTTCTAGGAACTAAGCGGAAATTCATATCCTGACTATTAAAAAGCCTGAAAAGCAGATCCTGAGTCCAGACATCATGGCCAAAATAACAGAAGGAAAAACCTAATAAATGGACATTTTGAAACCCCTGGTCAAGAAATTCTAATGGACTTTTAAGCTGGACATTGGAATTCCCCCTGTTCTTGCTTCTCCTGGTCCCCTGCCTAGATGTATCTAACTACTCCTGCCTTTATTTTACTTTCACGGGCACCAATCAAGGATTTTTTTCCCCTCTATAGTTATGCTTAGGGGTCTTTTAGATTGATCTTTTGAATAGGGCATTCCCCAGTTACCACACCCAACATCCCTTTTCAGCATGGAAGAAGTCAGAGCGGTTGGTGTCCAGATTCCCTTCTGGCGATTGGGGTGACCTTTTCCAGAGGGTAACATAACTAAACAGGAGTTAGAAATTGATTAGGCCTTTTTAAGTCTGAGACCCCCTTCCCCCAATTAACCAGACTTTTTCTCAGCTGAGAACTCAAGTCTTCTTGGACCAGCCAGTAAACACATATCCTTCTGGTAGCCCTGAAAGAGCAGTAAAAAAAGAAAGAAAAGAGAGAAGGAAAAAAGAGAAGTGCATACCAAGCCCTGCAGATTGATTCTTTATTTCACCAGAATAAGAAATGGAAATCCCCTCCCTTCTTTTGTTCTTGTTGCTTTGTTTTGTTATTGTTATTTTGTATTGTCTCTGTTTTTCTGTGAAAAGAAAAAAAATCTAAAGAATAGTTTTTTGATTTAATAATATTTGGGTACAAGTTTGCCTTTAAATTCTACTGTAATATTGTTCCTGGGTTCTAAGACCATAGTAAAGTTCAATGGATATTTTATTTGCCTCCAAGGATCTCTATGCTCCTTGCAATTAGGTGATTATACAGGACCATTTCTGGTCAGTATAAAGAAGCCACAAAAAGTTCATATACGAATTCTAGTCTCTCCTTGGCCTCACTGATTATCACAGCTGAGAACTGACTGATTATCAGTCACTGATTATCACCTGATTATCATCAGCATGTTCTGCATGATCCAGCTACAAGAGGGTGAAGCCTCAGTCAGCACAGGTTCATGAACAGAACCACACACAGCACAGGGCAGACTTGTAGCAAGATTAGAACGGGCTTTCTGTGGTGGGAAGGGCCTGGATATAAGGGCCACTCTGTTACCATTCTGTAGTGTAAGTTTTCCTGATAGAGATGGAATGTGTCAGAGAACTGTGATGGTGGCAGATGGACCACCGGCATGGGGCAAGCATGCTTCACATAGAGGGATGGTGTCTTGTTCAATAGGATGGATGATGTGGCTCATGAGAATCTGGATATGTATTGACCAGCAATGACAAGGGACAAGAAGAGGATTTATAAACCTAAACTAAATGAAATGAAACAAGGCAAGAAGAGTTCAGAGTGAACTAGCAGAGAGCCTCACTCATTAGCTATACTGGATAGGAGTCTATATTAGTTTCTTGGAGCTATAAGACCCAACAGGACGGTGTTTTGATGTACATATAAGACCCAACAGGACTGTGTTTTGATGTTTTAATTTTTGCATAAGGTTAAAACTGGAATTCCTTCTAGAGCTAGAGAGGTCATGGGCCCTTGGGGAATAACCTACTACCATAATTTTGCTAAAGTTTTAAATCAACTTCCTATGACTTACAGTTATACTCATAGATTAGTGCATCTCTATTTTTTTTATATGGATATGAATGTATTGTCTGCATGTAGGTTGGTGCACCTGTGTCATGCAATGCTGCAGAGGTCAGAAGAGGGTGTCAGATTCCCCTGGAAGTGGAGTTAAAGACAGTTTTCAGCCACCATGTGGGTGCTGGGGATCGAACCCAGGTCCTCTGCAAGAGCAGTCAGTACTCTTAACCGCTAGGCTATCTCTCCAGCCCCTAGTGCATCTCTTAACCCTTCTCAGAGAAGCTTGTTTTTGCAGTAGATGAGAATTAACACAGAGACCCACAATGCTCAGAGCAGAAGAGACTTGTGAGGTAACCAGCCCTCAATGGGACATCTATGTCATACCTCCTTTCTCCCAAAGCTCAGGAATGATCACCAAAGATGGGGCAAAAAGACCATGAGCTAGAGGTGGTGGAGGACTACAAGGAAACAGTGTTTTCCAGATTTAATAAGGGAGTTGTATGTGTAAACTGATAACATTTATGACAGTATGCATATACTTGTGCAAGATCAAGTCCAACATAATCGTAGCATGAAGCAGGGGAGGTGTCATGAATTCCACCCCTAGATGAAGAATTGGCTGCAACTGATGCCTGCTTGTGGAAGGGAGTCAGTTTTCTGCAGGGATGCAGCACTCATTAGGCTACTCATACTCCAGTAGGTGGTCCTAAACCCATGCACATATAGACAGCACTAAGTGGACTCCATGGGTTTACAAAAACAAACAAAAGAGAACAAAACAGAACACGCAACATGTGAGGGAAGAGTTTGTGGGGGGAATAGGGAAAGAATTTCAAGGGAAGGCATAGGAGTAGGTTTGATCAAAACATGTTATACACATGTATGAAATTCTCAGGCAATATAAAGGAGAAAAAAAAGAAATACATGTGCAGCATGGCAGACCACAGAATGGAAATGGTTTGGGGTAGGAAGGAAATATCATCAGGCTGACCTTGCCTATGCTTGTTTAGAGTTATCTCTCTATACTCTAGAGATCAGGATCCTGCTAACTGTGTGACAATGAACAAGATATTCATCTATAAAAGGTATGTGTGTGTGTAACTACTCTGCTATTTGTTAATTATATTTTGTACCATTTATATTTAATGTAATTATTTGTATGTAGTTGAATTTGATATTTAAATGTTTTGATTTCTATTTATTCCTTCTATTAGTCATTTCTACACTCTTTCGTTTATTTTGGATTACTTAATAAAATTACCTTTTGATTTATCAATGATGTGTTTGTGTGAACTTTTTGGTTAAATATTTTAGGGGTTGCCACATCATATATCCATCATGCTCTTCTTTAAGTCCCTTTGTCCTCCCACAATGATGTTATCTTTGTCATTCTAAGCTTATTGTCCTAAATATCTTCAGTGCACATTGGAAACCAGATCAATCCATGGTTAGAAAAAGAATTTCTCTGAGAATTATCCATATTCTTTTTTCTTTTTTCTTCTTCTCTTATGTACTAAGATTGCTTAAAATGCTTGCTAGGGCAATAAGGCAAGAAAGGGAAATTAAAGGAGAACTAATTGGAAAAGAGGAAGAAAAACTATCCCTTTTTGCAGATAATATGATAGTTTACCTAAGGGATGCTAAAAACTCCAACAGAAGATTCCTAGAAATGGTTAAAAGTTTCAGTAAAGTAGTGAGATACAAAATTAACCTAGAAAAATCAGTAGCCTTTCTTTACACCAACAATAAACAATTAGAGAAGGAATATAAGGAGACCTTCCCAAACACAATAGCCTAAAAAAATACCTGGGAACACATGTAACCAAAGAAACCAAAGACCTCTACAACAAAAATTTTAAAACGCTGAAGAAGGAGATTGGAGATGACATCAAAAGATTGAAAGACCTCCCATGCTCATGGGCTGGAAAAATTAATATGGTAAAAATCTCCATTCTGCCCAAATTAATATACAGATTCAATCCAATCCTAATCAAAATC
This sequence comes from Rhizomys pruinosus, assembly GCA_009823505.1. Classification (NCBI taxonomy): domain Eukaryota; kingdom Metazoa; phylum Chordata; class Mammalia; order Rodentia; family Spalacidae; genus Rhizomys; species Rhizomys pruinosus. The sequence goes on along the minus strand of VZQC01011677.1, from coordinate 545,730 downwards.
CCCATGAACTTCTTCACAGACTTGGAAAGTAATCCTTAAATTCATATGGAAAAACAAAAGACCCTGAATAGTTACAGCAACCCTGAGAGAAAAGGTAAATACAGGGGGTTTACTTTACCAGACTTCAAGCTATATTACAGGGCTATACTCATAAAGACAAAAAACAAAAACAGACTCATTGACCAGTGGTACAAATGTGAAGATCTAAACTTGAGTTCATACAATTTTTTTAAATATCTTTTTTAATTTATTCATTTACGTGTATGAATGTACTCTCTGAATGTTGGTTTGTGCGCCCATGTTGTGCAATGCCACGGAGGTCAGAAGAGGGCGTTGGATTCCCCTGGAAATGGAGTTAAAGATGGTTCTCAGCCGCCATGTGGGTACTGGGGATTGAACCTGGGTCTTCTGCAAGAGCAATCAGTGCTCTTAACTGTTAGGCCATCTCTCCAGCCCTGAGCTCATACAATTTTAGCCACCTCATATTTGACAAAGGGGGCAAAAAAGCTCAATGGAGGAAAGATAGCATCTTCAGCAAATGGTATTGGCAAAACTGGATCACCATTTGTAGAAGAACAAAATTAAACCTCTACCTTTCACCCTGTACAAAAATCAACTCCAAGTGGATCAAAGATCTCAAAATGAAACCCAAAAACCCTGAAGGTGAAGAAGAAAAAGTTGGCAGCAACCTACAAGACATAGGTGTAGGGAATAAGGTCAACCGACAAGTGGGACCTCATTAAACTCAAAAGCTTCTGTACAAGCAAAAGAAACAATCAAGTAAGTGAAGAGAAAACCCACAGAGTGGAAGGAAACCTTAACCAATGATACATCTGACAGAGCATTAACATCCAGAATATATAGACTACTCAAAAAACAAAGAAGTAAGAAAACAAATGACCTACTCGCAACATGGAGTAAAGAGCTGAACAGAGAAACTTCACTAGTGAGGAAGTAAAGATGGCTGAGAAACATCTTAAAAAGTGTTCAACATTGGGGCTGAAGGGATGGCCTAGCGGTTAAGAGTGCTGACCGCTCCTGCAGAGGACCTGGGTTTGATCCCCAGCACCCACATGGCGGCTGAGAACAGTCTGTAACTCCAGTTCCAGGGGAATCCGACACTCTCTTCTGACCTTCGCGGCATTGCACCACATGGGTGCACAGACCTACATGCAGACAGTACATTCATACACATAAAAAAATAAATAAATAAAATTTAAAAGAGAGATTAAAAAAGAATATTAAAAAGTGTTCAACATCATTAATAATTAATAATTGAAATGCAAATTAAAACCACTCTAAGATATCTCTTTTTTATTTATTTTTATTTTTTATTTTTTAATTTCTTTATGTGTATGAATGTACTGTTTGTATGCAGGTCTGTGCACCCGTGTCGTGCAATGCCTCGGAGGTCAGAAGAGGGTGTCAGATTCCCCTGGAACTGGAGTTCTCCTGGAATTGGAGTTTCAGACGGCTCTCGGCAGCAAAGATATCTCATTCCAATTAGACTGGCTAAGCTCAAGAAAACAAAAGACACCAAATGCTGGAGAGGTTGTGGGGAAAGGGCAACACTCATCCACTGCTGGTGGGAATGTAAACTCCTATAACCACTATAGAAAGCAGTGTGGAGAACTCTTAAAACACTCCAAAATGAGTCTACCACCTGACCCAGTTATACCATTCCTGGTATATACCCAGAAGACTCATCCTACCACAAAGATGCATCCACATCCATGTTTATTGCAGCTCTCTTCATAATAACAAAGAGCTGGAACCAACCCAAATGCCCCTCAACTGACGAGTGGATAACAAAAATGTGGTACATCTACACAATGGAGTTCTATGCAGTGGTAAAGAAAGATGACATGAACTTTTCAGGTAAATGGATGGAACTCAAAGCCATTATGTTAAGTTAAGTAACATAGTCCCAGAAAAACAAACTATGAATGGTTTCCCTCATTTGTGGTTGCTAACACCAAATCTCCAGTTGAAAGGCAAGCTGAAGAAGGTTATTGTTATATTTCTTTTTACCTGAAAGCAACTGTGCTGTTATAATGTGAATCTCTTAATGGGCTCTAGAATTGACCTACCACTTATTTTCAGACATTGTAATTACCATATATGGATGGAAGATATGTATGCATATTTTAGAGTAATATAAAATTAAAGGCAAAAATGTGAATTCCTAAACATATTTTGGAATTAACATACAGTTTATTCTTGGAGGTCATAATTTTGATACATATGTGATGGTTACATAGCATATGTTGGGGCAATACAAAGGGGAGGGAACAACAATATAAAGATTGGGTCAAAGAACTGACTGATACAGTTCAATTCTGCCCAAAACAACAAGCCTCTGCAGAAAAATCCTTGGAAAGACTGAGAGAAAGATGCAAAACATGTATGGCAAGAGTGCATGAACTGGGGTGGTGTGGGGAGCAGGGAGAGGGGAATGTATCCAAATTGGACTGAAAGATGATGTATGGAATATACAAAATATCAATAAAAATTAATCTAGAAAAAAGTCATTGCCTTTCAGTTTAGAAAACTTGTAGCCACACTAGAGGTTTAGAAAACTTCTAGCCACAGTAGCCACCAGGAGCCCTATGGGTCAAGTAAACTAACAGGCACAGTACCACACAGCTAAGATGCCTGGTAGTGGCACTGGGGGGACAGCTGCCAGGTGACTTTCTTGGCCCAGCTCAGCAGTCTATAAGTATACAAGACTGTGACCCTGATATTATAGGCTACGGTTATTGTCTTTCTTGCATCTGCTAAGATTCAACATATGGCTTTTTTCCTGCTCCCCTATAGAAATTGCTTTTAATCTATCTGCTAAGGAAGTCTCAATTTTCACAATGGGTTTGGTTTCCAGAAGAAACTGATTCTGCTATTATTTTCCAGCTGGTCTGGTTAGGGTCTGTCAGAGTCCAGTTTTTTCACAGGTCATCTCATGTGAGTGAGTCAGAAGCTGTGGCTGCTGAATCATTAATTCAGAGTGCATATGGTTCCGGATTCTTTACTGTGGCCACTGGGTCATCCTCCTTGCTGAGCATGACAATGCTCTGACTACTGAATGGGAACCATATTTCAGAGAACTAAACACTGATGTGAAAAATAGACTTGGGACTTTCTGAAGAGAAGATCTTATTTAATGGAATGAGCATTCTATTGGTCTCTAAGGCAATAAGGCAATCTTTTAGGTAGAGTTTCTCAATGGGGTGCCAGGGCATGCTGAGCTGCTACAAATGGATTGCAGGTGTGTCTGAGATGCTGATCCCTTTAGTTCTTGAAGCAGCCAGGCAGGTCCTGGGCTCTCTAGAGTTGTGGTCCAGTTACTTCCAGTGGTGAGCTAGTTTCTTGGCTTTACCTCAGAGAGCACAAGATATTGTTTTCTGTGCTTACCAAGAAGAAGAAACGGGGAGCTTGTTTGAGGGGATTTCTTCAGAATGTGCTGCCACAGTTTGAGGTGAAATAGCTCATTTCTTCATGTTATGCTAAGATCCACCTGAGTTAGGACTCCTGTACATTCTTGGTTTCTGGGCTATTCCGAAAAGAAGGTTTAGAGTGCATGTGACTAGGCTCTGAAGGTGTGAATGGCATGGGTGGAAAAATCTGACTCTGTTCATGAATCATGGAATTCTGGAATGAAGACATTGCAAGGAGCTCAAGAAGATAAATTGGTGAAAAGTTAATAAAACAAATTATTTCACTGTTGAGTTAAAAATAAAGGAATGAAAGAAAATACCTTCAAACTAAGAAGACAGAATTCCAAAAACACTTCTTATAAGGTCATAAATGACATTGCTAAAGCATTTCTAGAGGAAAGTAATCAGAGGACACTGAGCTTGATATGGGGACAGTCACATCCACTGCAGAGCTCATAGATCCATATCCGAAATTAGAGTGTCCAGTTTTCTCAGTGTCTGTGTTGTCGTCAGTTCTGTTGGGCCCTGTTTGTTCTCTCAAACTCCATGGAAGCCCATTTCTTCAGGAGCCATTTCCAGGGTCCTGAGTCAGCATGGCCTGGCTTCAACTCTCGAAGCAGTTGAAAGAAGAATTTCTACAAGTTCACTTTTTGAGAAGTCAGTATAGAAATAGAGTTGCTACTGGCTTGAACATCGAGTGGTTTCCGATTTTTAACTGAACGATCTCCTCATGTTGTTTCCTTGGGAGTAGATGAGGAGAGTTCCTTGAATTAGAGCAAAGAGAATGGGGAGAGACCAAGGTGGTAGATTGACACGAAGAGACAGAGTCTATGAGAATAACTGACAGTGGAAATGTAACTCAGGCTTTGGGAGCAGGGGGGTACTGTCAGAGAACATAGATATCTCCATGGTTACCTAGCCCTGTCCTTGCTACTGCTGTTGGTATTATAATGATTATATATTTATTGTTATTGTAATTGACACATGTTTAGGGATGAGTGAGAAAAAAAGTTTTGTGCTCAAAATTCATCAACATGGCAGCCTCAAAGTCTCGGTCACATTGTTCATATGAGGTAGCTGAAGACAGACTCAGGTGATCCAGACACAAAGCTCCTCAGTAGTAGAAGAGCTTAAATTACACACTCTTAACCTCATCATGCTGCCTTCTCAACTAGGCACAACTACAGTCAGAGATTGAAGGAACATGGAGATATTCTGACAGAAGAGCTAGAGCACCAGAATAGAACGGTGGGGGTGGAATGAGCCCTAGAACACAAAAGGAAGAAGAGGAAGAAGAGGAAGAGGAAGAAGAAGAGGAAGGAGGAGGAGGAGGAGAAGAAGGAGAAGGAGGAGGAAAAGAAGGAGAAGGAGGAGAGGAATAAGAGGAAGAAGGAGGAGGAGGAGAAGAGGAGGAAGATGAAGAAGAAGGAGAGAGAGAGAGAGGGAGAGAGAGAGAGAATATAAACATCTGGGATTGTAGATTTGGGAGCCTTCAATGTGCCAAGGGCATGGCCAAGCTACTCCATCAAGACTATAAAGAGAAAGACCAAAGGAAAGGCTGAGAAATGAGATCAGGTAAAAACCTTAGAGAAGAGGGAGAGCCTAGGCAGGGAACTGGGAGACAGTATCCGGAAAGAGGCAGAGAAAGCAGAAATGCGAATGGAATCCCTGGGGTGCCATAAAAATCTGGAAGACCTCCTCAGCATATTCACCCTCAAAGAGCTCCAGCCTTCCATTCAGGTGGCCAAACCGTGTAAAGCTGGAGCTGCTTCCAGCACTAAGGAGCAAGGGCTTGGGGATGAGAATCCCACCGCAGTGCCAGGAGAGGAGAGCAGATTGTGTCCTAAAGCTCGAAATTCCCAGTTCCCTTGGGAAGGTGAATTCTACCCAGCTTTTCCAAGTACAGTTTCTACTGTTTACACTCAAAATGCTTTTGCTAAAGCCCTGCAGAGCACTGTAAATGAACATTATGTGAAGTGGTGGGCCGAGGTTGGCCACTGTTGTTAAAGCTGCTGTGCGTAATTGTCTCTGGGAAGCACTTCTGCTCTAGCTCCTCATCGGCACCTTTGGAGTCAAAGTCAATCAAACTACTCACCTCACTTCTTGCTCTTTGTACCTTCTTAAAGCCCTGGAGGTTGTGGGTATGGTTAACCAAATACTTTGATGGATGTTGGATCCTCTGCTATTCTTGACATCTTTTGAACATCTTGAAACTGTTGTGCAGGCAAATCCTCTGTTTATTTTGGACCGCATTCTGAGATGGTATTGTTAGGAGTGTTAAATTGGGGATATTTTGTTGGCTATTTGGCGACTTTGAGTTCTTTAAAAGGCACCTTTAGAAACATGAGATTCTATTAAGAGATCTTTCATGTGTGTTGAGACATACATTATGGTGGAATCTGAGAAAGAACAGAGAGGGGTCCCCTGTGGACACTTCCCCAGTTACATCCCTGGGGAAGGGGACAATCATGTTGACTTAGAAGGCAATTATTGAGCTGTTGGCAAAGGTGAAGGTTCTGGAAGCTTTCAGAAGGGGAATCACTTAACAAGTAAACTAGACATTATGGGTTATCTGTGAATATTTGGAAATATTTTCCTGGAGTTGGGGACTTAGAGGACAGAGGAGTAGGAGACCCAAAAGAAGAAAGTGGGAGACAGAACAGAGAGGCAGACATTTCATTTCAACAGCCAAGGATTTGCAAACTGGAAACAGTGACCCTGAGGTGCACATCAGGGCTATTGGCTCACAGGAGAGGCATGGCAGGGCCCTTTCTTCTCTTTCCCAGTCACCTCTGACATGATTTGACTCATCTTTCTGGAAATAGTTCTAGCTGTACCTCTGAACCTTGCCAACAGTCCCCAAGCTCATTGAAATGCACAAGTGAAAATTATTCATCTGTTTGGAGGTTACACAAAGCGAGAAGTGCTGTCAGGAGTAAGCAGATACAGTTACACAATCAGACTGATCCATTATGAGAAAAGGACAGCATTGCTAGTAACACAGCAAAGGGCCAAGTGCTGAAGACAGGTGGAGGAAGATAAGGAGTCACTGCTGGCTGTCTTCAGGATGGAGAGCCAGGCGTCTAAGATGACACGAGGACACACATTCATCAAGGAAAATGACACAGAGTTGGATGCTGGCCACCCAGCTGGTTGCATGGAATCTGCAGAGATGACTCAGAATGTGCAAAATCAAAAACAAGAGAGAGGGAGGGAGGAGAGAGAGAGAGAGAGAGAGAGAGAGAGAGAGAGAGAGAGAGAGAGAGACTATGACTGGGCTGGGTTGCCCAGGGTCAAGGCATTGGGTTGTGAGTCAGAACCTTGGAAACCCTTTTCTGTTTCTGTAAGGATCAAAGAAGGGGTTCTCAGTCTTACTCAAGTCACTTAGTAGACATCTTTTTTACAAAAAGGGACATGCAAATCATCTTTCACAGCAGGAGTCAATAAATCAATGAATTTTCCAGTAAAGGTGACAATTGATATTACTTAAGAGCAAGGCTACCTTGTCAAGCGGGGGTCAGTGGTCCTCTCCGGGGTTACTAGAGGGCCTCCTAAGTTAGGGAAGTTTCCACTGTGCCATAAATTCCACCTAATTCCATTGGGCAAATGTTTCTGGCCATCTCTTTTAAAGAACATAATCCTGGGAAGGAGGTGAGGCCAGAACATGTTCAGGGCACCCATGAGAACTTATTTATGCCTGGCTTCATGTGAATTCTGGATGCTTAGGGACAAGTAGAAAGGATGGAAGAGAAGCAAGCGAGAAGGAGAGGTAGTTACAGCAATTTCAAGACACTTTGTAACATGCGACATAAAAAGTAATTGATCAGGTATATTTCCTCCCTTTTTTAAGCCTCTGGCCACATTTCAGGATAGGGATATATAGAGTCATGAGCTTTCAGAGTTGAGACCAGTACTTTGCATTGGTTGAACTTCAAGCCAGCCAGCACAAGAACAGAACCTCTGTGTGGGATACTTCCTGCAGCTCCCACCCTCTGTAAGTCTTCATTGAGTTACAACAAAGCAACTTTCCATCACCCTGGGCAACTCTCTTCTTTTCTGAACAGGTGTTAGGAAGCTCTCTTTTGATTGAATATTTGCCTTCTTGCACTTTGCCCTCATTAGTTGTAGTTCTATCTTCTGGATCTTCTCAGAATGTGTCTTATAATTCTCCTAACCTCCAGGACAGTATCCATAAGATGACTTGAGGATGGTTGGTGAAGTGTTTTGATGTTTTTGTTTTCAAGGCTAAGAAAGCTACATTTCATCAAGTCTTACTCATCTGACCTGGCTGAGCCTTCAACCCCTCTGTTGCTTCCTCTGGAATATTGAGGCATTCTTATTTATTTTATGTCTTGGTTTTTTAATTTTGAGAATTTCATACATGGGTGCAGCATTTCCATCATTTCCATCCCTCCTATCCTCCCTCTAATTCCTCTCATGTCCCCTGACCTGCAAATTCATCATCTCTTCTTGAATTATTATTGTTACACACACACACACACACACACACACACACACACACACACCCTACTAAGTCCATTTAGTGCTGTTCATATGTATATGCATTTAAGACTGACCACTTGGTGTTGGGTAACCTATCAGGTATCAGGGAGTTTTTCCCCCAGAGAAAACTGATTCTCCCTCTCAACAGCCATTCATTTCCTGTATCCTACCACCTAACCCAGTCATACCACTCCTGGGTATACCCACAAGGCTCAGCCTATTGCAGAGATACGTGCACATCTATGTTTATTGCAGCTCTCTTCATAAGAGCCAAGTGCTGGAAGCAACCCAAGTGTCCCTCAACCAATGAGTGGATAGAGAAAAATGTGGCTGTGGCGCACAAGGGCAAGGTTGACGGTTGTCTGTGCTTGACAAGGAGGAGCCTTCAAACAGTTCCTTAAGGAAAACATGACATCGTCTAGCAAAAAGAAAGAAAGAAAGAAAGAAAGAAAGAAAGAAAGAAAGAAAATCCTCCAATTCAGGTGATATATGTATGTATATATTCATGTATGTATCTAATTGTATATATGCAATCCAAGTGGAGAGAACAACAAAAGAACTGGAAAAAAAACAAAAAAATTCTGGAAAGACTCAGAAAAAGATGCAAGACATGTATGGCAGAGTGCAGGAACTCAGGTAGGGTGGGGGGCATGGAAAGGGAGGTGACTCTAAATTTGATTGAGAAATGATGTATGGAAAAGTTCCATAACAATAAAAAAATTAAAAAAAGAAAATGTGATACATCTATACAATGGAATTCTCTGCAGTGGTAAAGATGGCATCATGAGCTTTGCAGGTAAATGGATGAAACTAGAAGCCATTATGCTAAGTGAAGTAACACAAGCCCAGAAAAACAAAAGACATATGGTGTCCCTCATTTGTGGATCTTAGCACCAAATCCCTATTTGTAAGGCAAACTGAATGAGTCTTTTTTTTCTTTTCACTTTTTCTCTCTTTTAGTAAATACCCGATGTTACTCATCAACTTGCTATGTATAGTAGGAATGTAAAGTAATATTTTTTCTTTACCTGCATACAACACTACTGTCAAATTGTGAATCTCTAAACATGCTTTGGAATTAACCTGTAGTTTATTTTCAGATGCCATAATTTTGATATATGTGTAGTATGTATATATGCATAAGTTGAAGCAATACAAATTGGAAGGAACAGAAACAACAAAAAGACTGAGTCAAAGAACAGACCGAAACAGTAAACTTCTGCCCCAAATAGTAAATTTCTGCATTGAAAAAATTTTTAAAAGACTGAGAAAAAGATGCACTACAGGTACGGCAGAATGCATGCACTCTGATAGGGATGAGGGCAAGGAAGGGGTAAAAACTTATTAAGAAATGTACGAAAAGCACAAAACTTCAATAAAGAAAAAACAAACAAACAAACAAACAAATGTCATGAAAGTAAATGTTGTCTAGATAAACAATGACTTGCAAGTGCCATGTTATAGTGTAGGATGCATCTTGGCTATTAATATAAAGAACTGCTATTCCACTAATATTTTTTTGCAATTTTCAGTGGTATAATGATTTATGACTACTATTAGGAGCATCGTATTTAATGTGTGCTATCTGAAGAAACATCAGGTAAAATTATTTTGTGTGAAAAACAGGTTAGTTTTTTTATGTGTATGAATATCTTTTTTAAAATTTATTCATTTATTTATGTGTATGAATGTACTGTCTGCATGTAGCAGTCGGTGCTCTTAACTGCTAGGCCATCTCTCCAGCCCCTAGTTTCATGTTTTTAGTGAATCTAACAACAGCAGAATGCTAGGGAGTAATGCCTATTTCTATTATTATTATTATTATTATTATTATCATCATCATCATCATCATCATCATCATCATTTGTTCCAATATCTTTCATAGCATACAAGTCAGAACTCAGTCATTAGGAATGGAAGATGTAGATTTCAAAAGTTTAAACTATTTAGTCTTAATTTTTTTTTTTTTTGGTCATTTTGAGATAGGGTCTCCCTTTAGTCCCAGCTGGCCTGGAGCTCACTATGTAGACTAGGCTGGCCTTGCCTGCCTCTGCCTCCTGAGTGCAGGAATTAAAGGTGTGTATTACCATGCCTGACAAATTAAAATAAGAAATACTGCGTTTTAAAATCTTATTTTCAACTTCTTTTGAAAAATTAGATTTTTTATTATTATCATTTCTGTGTGTGTGTAGTAGGGATTTCTTTTTTTTTTTTTAGACTATATTGCTGTAATTTCACCATTCACCCCAATTGCAGCCCTTACATTCTACCATGCCCCCTCTTCCGCAGGTTGTTCCCTAGGCTTAGAAAAGGGGCACAAGTGGATGAGAAGCAAAACAGTCTACTTTCTCTGGAGCTGTTGTCTTGGACTCTGGTCAATTCTGGCTGTTTCCTTTCATGGGCTGACAGTTTGTCCAGGAATAACCTTTCGATCCTACTAATAAAGCACACGCAATTAGATATATAGGTATTTAAACAGCACTAATAGTTATGGTAGGTTACTTTGGTATAGACACATATGTTTGGATGGTATGTTAATCCATGAATTACATTTTTTTCCTGTTAAATATGACATGGTCTTACTGTGGTTTATAAAATCTCCTAACCTGTAGAGGATGTAAGCTTGTGGCATCAGCCGTGGGTTATTCCTCCAAGGAGAGAGCCAATAGCCAATTAGATTTGGGATATACAGGCATATGGCTGCCTCTGCTGCACAGTATTTCCAGGAAGGTGAGGTGTAGCTGGTGCTGATGGTGGAGTCTTGCTTGACTTAAGGAGACCCGTATTTGCTTTATTGGTTTAGTGGCCTTTGGTAACACTTTCTGGTATTCCAGAGGCCATCTGTAGACTTGCATGTGTGGTCTCAATATATCTTTCCCATGTTAATATCAGGTCTTCGGCAGCATGGCCTTATCGCCTCTCTTCTTGCAGGTATCCCAGTTTAGAGGCAAGGAGTCTTTACCTTTTGTGGGGGCTTGGATCCCCTGGCCAACATCTCCTTGGTAGAATAATCCATTGTTGATGTCAGAGCTCCTGTATTGATATATTTTGCTTAAGTGCATAGTTTAAGGACTTTAGTATTATATTTGGTTCTGAATAGAGAATAATCCTTTTCACAGTTCCTATGTCTATTAATCAATTAAAGAAGGCAGTTTTACTAGTTTTATAAGACATTACTTCTATAATAGTTGTCTCCAATTTACAGTTGGAGAACAACCTCATCATCATCATATTTCTCCTTGTTCTATGGTGGGGAGGCAAGAAAGTCTCTCGTATTAAAACCTTTACGGCACATAGAAGGTAAGTTTTGTTAGAACACATTATAAATAGTTGTTACAAGTAGGAGCCACAGAGGGGTTCAATGTTTGTAGCAATCTGAGGCTTTTCTTCCTTTCAATGTTCAGACGGGTCAACCTTTCAGTTGGCACTTTCTGGTACATCCTGTAGTAGGGATTTCTTTCTGTGTACTGGAGATTTCTCTTCTCTTCTCTTCTCTCTCTTCTCTCTCTCTCTCTCTCTCTCTCTCTCTCTCTCTCTCTCTCCTTTCCTGGGGAGTACACATGCCCATAACATATGTATGGAGGTTAGAGGAGAACTGTGAGAATCAATTCTCTCCTCCTACTGTGAAGCCCCTGGAAATTGAACTCAAGTTGTTAGCTTTGGGAGCAAGTGCCTTTACCCAGTGAGACATTTCAGCAGCCCCTATTTGAAGCAATTTTGTCCTGAAAGTTATAGGCAAATAAAACCATTCTTAACAGATAAAAACAGTAGATTATGGATCTTACATACTGTGCTTTAAGATGTCTATTTATAATAGAGTAACTGCAAATGACTAATGCTCAGTCCAGGTCACAGTGATGCACCATTGACTGCCCTCCAAGCCATTCACCAGAGGTGCCTGTACTTCACCGATCCAGCACTCCATGTTTCTATCTGTCTCTCAGTGGTTGCTCTCAGTTTCCTCCTGTGCTTTGCCACTGACAAGCAATAACACTTCAACCAGGCACCATACTTTGGCCTACTGTGGGGGAGCCCCGCAATTTGTGGATTGTTCTAGTGTTTTATTCTTGTCTTTGTGTTTTGCCCAAATTTGTATCCCTCTCTTATCTGTTGGCTCTGTTTGTTTGTTTGTTCATTTGATTGTTTGTTGAGATAGGGTTTCCCTGTAGCTCCAGTTCTGTAACCCAGAACTTGCTATGTGGATCAGAATGGTTTGATATTACAGAGATATTCCTGCCTCTGCCTCCACAGCTTGGATTAAAGGTGTCACCACCACATACAGCTATTTCAAAAGATTTTTGAAACCCAACTAATGATTCTACTTCCAACCTCACGTGGCTACCTGCTAGAAGTTCAACAGCAGGTGCCACGTGTCCTTTAGATTTGTTACTTCCTTGGTAAACCTGCTTTCCCTGAACCTGGCTTCATTTGATTTTTACCTTTATTCTAGGATTTTCACTTTGTCACCCATGGGCCACCTTGGCAGTCCATATCCTTGAGCATATATTGAATTTATTCTCAGTGTTTTAGTAGAAATAATATTTCTATTTTGGACTGGATAAGACTTTGACAGATGATGTTAATGAAGTTCTAAGACAAAATAAATAAACAAACAAAAGCCCTGCTCTCTCTGAATGCTTTTAAATATTTCTTATTTTTAAGGTCTTTTTTTTTTTTTGTCTTTTCAAGACAGGGTCTCCCTGTAGCTCCAGCTGTCCTGGAACTCACATTGTAGACCAGGCTGGCCTTGAACTCACAAAGATCCACCTGCCTCTGCCTCCCAAGTGCGAAAAGGAACACATTATAGCTATTTTGTAAAGTAATATTAAAGTTCTCCAAAAATTTAAAACAAAAATAAAACGCACTACTGTGTGATGTAGCAAACTTACTTCTTGTAGACATATAAAGGGAATGAAATCAGTCTTTCAAAAAAATCAAAACAAAGGCATGAAAGAAACAGAGCAAATACTCCTAGGCTCAACTGATGCGGTATTCACAATTGGCAAGAAATGGAAACACTGTAAATGTCTGTTAAGAAATGGAAGCATAAAGAAAATGTGATCTATATTCAGTGGAGTATTACTCAGCCACACAAAGAAGGAAATCCTGAAAATTTCAAGAATGATATCATATGTAGGTATCTAAAACAATCAAGTTAGAAGTAGGCAATAGAATGGTGGTTGCAAATGGAGACGATTACAGAGTTCCACAACTAGTCAAACACAGAGAATAAGTGTCTGTGAAATACCCAGCCCTAAGTGACACATCTATAATGCAAATTCTATACCTAATTCTCAGGAAACATACCAGAACGGGGTAGAGAGAACATTAACACATAGCTCAACTTTCACCAGTAAAGCTTCCTCATGCAACAGAAGGTGATTAATGCAGAAGGCCACAACTAGCCCAAATGTAGAGAGTAAGAAACTTCAGAGTACATGGCCTTAACAGGACTCCTATATTAAACCTCACCTACCCAGGGCTGTGGGACCACAATAGGAAAGAACCCAGGGTGGTGGATGACCACAAGGAAACAGTTTTCCAGGCTCCTGGGAACGTGCTCATATGAATGGTGACAGCATGCACAAGACCCATGCAACTCAAAGCAGATGAAAACCCAGCATAGAACTGGGGAAATAGGATCCCCAACTTTAGCTGAGGAACTATTGGCAGCTGACCATGCTGCCAGATGAAGAAGGGTTGATTTTTAGGGGAGTGATGCTACATAGGCTGATCAGGCTCCAGTGGATGAATTCACAGTGAGGGACGCTTGGGTACCCAAAGTTGACTTGATAGGCCTTAACATATGTGACAAAAATCCATAAAATATGGTGGGGGAGTAACAGAAGGTACAGATAGTGGAGGGAGTCTAAATATAGCTAAGATATATTATATTAAATCCACAAAATTTAATATATTTTAAAACATTTTTTAAAGCATTTTTTAAAGTTCATTGGCAAACATTTATGTATTTGTTGATACTCACTTTTTGTGTATATTTTATTGAGTTTTTGTGCATTTCATACAATAGTTCTTTTTAAATATTTTTATTGAAGTTTTGTGCATTTCATACATCATTTCTCAGTCTAATTTAGACTCATTTCCCTTTCTATGCCCCTGACCCCACCTGAGTTCATGCATTCTGTCATACTTGTCTGTATCGTTTACTGAGTCTTTTTAAAGTTTTTCAAAGCAGAAGATTATTGTTTTGGGGAGAGCTTTACTGCTTAGTTGGATCTTTGTCCCAGTTCTTTTGTTGTTGTTGTTCCCTCCAACGTGCATAGCTTCAACATATGCATATATATATATATATATATATATATGTCACACCTATAGTAAAACTATGTCATCTGAAAATAAATTGTGTGTTATTTCTAAATCATATTTCAGGATTCACACTTTTCCCATTTAATTTTATATTGCTCTAAAATATGCATGCATACCCTTCACCCATATACCAAGATTACAAAGTCTGAAAATTAGTAGGTTAATTCTAGAGCCTGTTAAGGGAGTCACATGATAAAGCAAATTGCTTTCAGCTAAAGAGGAATATAACATTAACATTGTTCAGTTTGCCTTACAACTAGGTATTTGGTGCTAGCATCCACAAATGGGGATACCATTCGTCATTTGTTTTTCTGGGACTATGTTACTTCACTTAGCATAATGTCTTCTAGTTCCATCCACTTACTTGCAAAGTTCATGATGTCATCTTTCTTTACTGCTGCATAGAACTCCATTGTGTAGGGGCACTTGGGTTGGCTCCATATCTTTGCTATTGTGAAGAGAGCTGCAATAAACATAGATGTGCATGCATCTTTGCAGTAGGATGAGTCTTGTGTGTATACACCCAAGAGTGGTATGACTGGGTCAGGTGGTAAGCTCATTTTGAGTCTTTTAAGGGTTCTTCACACTGCTTTCCATAGTGGTTGTATGAGTTTACCTTTCCACCAGCAGTGGATGAGTGTTCTCCTTTCCCCACAACCTCTCCAGCATTTCGTATCATTTGTTTACTTGATCCTAGCCAGCCTTATCGGAGTGAGACCATATCTTAAAGTGGTTTTAATTTGCATTTCCTTAATTATTAGTGATATTGAACAGCCATCTCTATTTCCTATATATTACACAGTAATTCTTAATCACATTTAGAACTCCTCCTCCATCTGCACCCACCTGTGGCCCCCGCTGTCTGTTTTGTATGTTAAGGCCTATCCAGTCAAGCTTTTGTATCCAGATGTCCCTTGGTACAAGTTCATCCACTGGTGTCTATCTACAGTCTCTCCCTTAAAGAAGATCTACTCTCTCTCACCTAGCAGTAATCAGTTGCCAATAGTTCTTTAGCTAAGGTTGGGGCCTGCTGCCCATTTCCTCAGTTCTGTGCAGGGTTTTAGCTTGACTGAGTCAGCACGGGTCTTATGTATGCTGTCACCATTGCTGAAAGTTCATATAAGCAAGTTCTCAGAGGTCTGAAAGCCTCTGTTTCTTTATGTCTGTACACCAAGCTCTTACAATCTTTCCACCTCCCTCTTTCACAATGGTCCCCGAGCCATGTGTAGTGGAGGTTTACACACACTCTGTAGTCTCTTATTCTCCACACCTTGAGCAGTCATGGCTTTCTGTGTGATGCTTCACTTTTTAATGCAATTTTCAAATGATATAAAACTATGTATATGTATAATTTGATAGGAGTTGATTGTCACAAAATGTATATAATGTAAAACTAGTTGCAGTTGAGATGTGAATATATCTAATTATCTCTATAATTTATACATTCCTATTTGTGGGCTCTCTGTATTATAGTTTCCTGTGCGCTAATGCTGGTCATCAGGACATTACAGAATTAAAAACATTTTTTAATTGATATTTTGTGCATTTCATACAACATTTCTTAATCAAATTTAGACCTCTTTCCCTATCTATGCCCCCCGCACCCCCCAGAACTCATGCATTCTTCTATACATGTTAAGTTCCATCTTGCATCTTTTTCAATGCAGAAGTCTTTTTTAACTTTTTTTGATGTTGAAGTTTACTGTTTAGGTGTTTAGTTCAGTTCTTTAAACAAATCTTTTTTTTTGTTCCCTTATTTTTAGATTACTCCAAAGTATGAATATATACACTCCACACATATACTAACATTACAAAGTCTGAATTTAAACTATAGGTTAATTGCAAAACCCATTTAGGGATTCACATTTTAACAGTAAAGTTGCATGCCGGTAAAAAATATATATATTATATATAAAATACATATAAGTTTTATGTATATATAACTTATATATAACATAATATATATNAATGGAGGTCTTTTTTTTTTTTGAACTTTGGCACTTATTTCATCTCTCTCTCACTTTATCATATAACCCTGGATGTTACTCATTCAACTTGCTAATTACAGTAGGAAGTGTAAAGTTAATATTTTTTCTTACCTGATACAAACAACTACTGTCAGAATGGTTTGAATCCTAAACATGCTTGAATACCTGTAAGTTTTAGTTTCTTGAGATGCCATAATTTTTGACTTTATATGTTGTAGATATGTTAATATGCTATAAAGTTTGACCAGCAATACCAAATCGGAAGGAACAGAAAAAATATCAAAAAAAGACTGAGGGTTCCAGACAGGGTTACAGACCAAACAGTAAAACTTATCTTTCCCCAAAGATATGGTAGTACAATTTTCTGCATTTGATAACAAACTTTTTAAAAATTACTAGTAAAAGATTTGCACTAACAGGATACGCAGAATTAGTCATGCACTCTTCTTGTATTAGGTAAGTTTATTGAGCGTCCAAGAAAGGGGTTATATATAACTTATAAAGAAATGTTTACGATGAATAAAGCACAAAACTGTTCAATAAGAAAAAACAAAGAAACAAACAAACAAATGTCATGAAAGTAAATGTTGTCTAGATAAACAATGACTTGCAAGTGCCATGTTATAGTGTAGGATGCATCTTGGCTATTAATATAAAGAACTGCTATTCCACTAATATTTTTCAATCTTCGAAATGGGATAGTAATGATTTATGGCTCACATACTATAGGAGCATTCGTATTTTAATGGTGTGCTATCTGACAGAAAACTCAGGTAAAATATATTTTGTTGTAAAACAGCGGATGTTTTTTGTGGTTATGAAATACTCTTTTCTTTTTAAATTTTTTGTTTGTTTGTTTGGGTGCTGGGGATAGAGCCTGGGTTCTCTGCAATAGCGGTCGGCGTTCTTAACCTCTAGACCATCTCGCCAGCCCATGATGTTTCAGTTTTAGTAATCTAACAACAGCAGAATGCTAGGGAGTAATGCCTATTTCTATTATTATTATTAGTTATTATTATTACTCATTCATCATCATCATCATCATCATTATCATCTTGTTCCTAATTATCTTCATGAGCATACAAGTCCAGAACTCCAGTCATTAGGAATGGAAGATGTGAGATTTCAAAAGTTTAAACATTTAGTCTTATTTTTTTTTTTTTGGTCCGTTTTGATTTTTTATGGTCTCCTTTAGTCCAGCTGGCCTGGAGCCACTATGGCTAGACTAGGCTGGCCTTGCCTGCCTCTGCCTCCTGTGTGCAGGAATTCACAAGGTGTTTGTATTACATGTGCCTGACAAATAACAATATAAGAAATACTGCGTTTTTAAAAATCCTGATTTTCACTTTCTTTTGAAAAATGTAGATTTATTATTATTATGCATTCTTTGTGCTGATGCTGTGAAGTAGGGATTCTTTTTGTTTTAGACTATATTGCTGTAAGTCACCATTCACCCCAATTCAGCCCCTTACATCGTCTGACCATGCCCCCTCTTCCACAGGTGTTCCCAGGCTTGGAGAAAGGGGCACAAGTGGTTAGAAGGCAAAACAGTCGCTACTTTCTCTGGAGCTGTTTGTCTTGGAACTCTGGTCAATTCTGGCTGTATTCCTTTCATGGCTGACAGTTTGTCCAGTGATAACCTTACGACTCCCTACTAATGAAGCACACGAATTAGATTATAGGTAGTTTAAACAAGGCATTACACTAGGTTATTGGTTTAGGTTACGTTTGGTATAAGGACACAATGTGTGGAATGGTATTTAATAAGATTTACATTTTTTCCTGTTAAGATATGACAGGGTCTACTGTGGGTTTTATAAAATCTCCTAAACCTGTAGAGGATGTAAAGCTTGTGGCATCAGCCAGTGGTTATTCCTCCAAGAGGAGCCATAGCCAATTAGTTGTGGGTATACAGGCATATGCCGAGGCCTCTGCTGCACGAGGTATTTTTCCAGGAAGGGGAGTGTAGCTGGTGCTTCGATGGGGAGTCTTGCTTGACTTAGGAGACCCGTATTGGCTTTGATTGGTTTAGTGGCTTTGGTAACACTTTCTTGGTATTCCAGACGGCCATCTGTAACTTGCAAGTGTGGTCTCAATAAATATCTTTCCCATGTTAATAATCAGGGACTTCCGGCAGCAGATGGCACTAATATGGCCCTCTCTTGCAGGTATCCCAGTTTAGAAGCAAGGGAGTCTTTACCGTTTTGTGGGGGCTTGGATCCCTGGCCAACAATCTACCTTGTCAGACTAGAAATTAACTCCCATATGCTTGCAGTTCGAGCTCCGGTATTTAAATATTTTGCCTTAATTGGACATCAGTTATAAAGACTTTAATATTATATTTGTTCTGGGAAGTAGAGGAGAATAATCCTTTTCACAGGGTTTCCTTCATGTACTTTTAATCAATTAATATGAAGGGCGCAATTTTACTAGTTTTATAAGACATTACTTTAATTAATAGTTCGTCTCCAATGTTGACAGTTGTGAGAACAACCTCGATCTTCATCATATTCTCCTTGTTCTATGGTGGTGCCAGGCAAAGAAAGGTCTCCTCATTCAAATACCTTTACGGCACAATAGAAGTAATGTTTATGTAGCAACAGTTATAATAGTGTTAGAAGAGATCACATGTAAAGTTGTGTCAATGTTGTAGACAGATTCGGAGGGCACATTTTCTTTCACTGCAATCGCTCAGCGCGTTTCACTCATGTCAGACACCTTTCATTTGCACTTTCTGGTACATCCTTAGTAGGGATTTCTTTCTGGTGTATGGATGATCTCTTTCTCTTCTGTCCTTTCTCTCTCTCATTCCCTCTCTCTCCCTCTTACCTCCTCTCTCTCTCTCCCGTCCTCCTCTCCTCCTCCTCCTCCTCTCTCTTCTCTCTCTCCTTCGGGAGTACACATCCCATAACATATTATGCGAGGTAGAGGAAACGTGAGAATCAATTCTCTCCCGCCTACTGCTGAAGGCCCCTGGAAGTTGAACCTCAAGTTGTTTAGCTTTGGGAGCAATTGCCTTACCCCCAGTGAGACATTTCAGCAGCCCCTATTTGAAGCAATTTTGTCCTGAAAGTTATAGGCAAATAAAACCATTCTTAACAGATAAAAACAGTAGATTATGGATCTTACATACTGTGCTTTAAGATGTCTATTTATAATAGAGTAACTGCAAATGACTAATGCTCAGTCCAGGTCACAGTGATGCACCATTGACTGCCCTCCAAGCCATTCACCAGAGGTGCCTGTACTTCACCGATCCAGCACTCCATGTTTCTATCTGTCTCTCAGTGGTTGCTCTCAGTTTCCTCCTGTGCTTTGCCACTGACAAGCAATAACACTTCAACCAGGCACCATACTTTGGCCTACTGTGGGGGAGCCCGGGCAATTTGTGATTGGCTAGTGTTTATATCTTGTCTTGTGTGTTTTGCCCAAATTTGTACCCTCTCTTATCTGTTGGCTCTGTTTTGTTGTTTTGGTTCATTGATTGTTTGTTGAGATAGGGTTTCCCTGAGGCTCCAGTTCTGTAACCCAGAACTTGCTATGTGGATCAGAATGGTTTGATATTACAGAGATATTCCTGCCTCTGGCCCTGCCACGACTCTTGGATTAAAGGTGTCACCACCACATACAGCTTATTTCAAAAGATTTGAAACCCAACTAATGATTCTACTTCCAACCTCACGTGGCTACCTGCTAGAGTTCAACAGCATGGCCACGTGTCCTTTAGATTTGTTACTTCCTTGGTAAACCTGCTTTCCCTGAACCTGGCTTCATTTGATTTTTACCTTTATTCTAGGATTTTCACTTTGTCACCCATGGGCCACCTTGGCAGTCCATATCCTTGAGCATATATTGAATTTATTCTCAGTGTTTTAGTAGAAATAATATTTCTATTTTGGACTGGATAAGACTTTGACAGATGATGTTAATGAAGTTCTAAGACAAAATAAATAAACAAACAAAAGCCCTGCTCTCTCTGAATGCTTTTAAATAATCTTATTTTTAAGGTCTTTTTTTTTGTCTTCTTCAAGACAGGTCTCCCTGTAGCTCCAGCTGTCCTGGAACTCACATTGTAAGACCAGGCTTGCCTTAACTCACCAAAGATCCACCTGCCTCTGCCTCCCAAAGTGCGAAAAGGAACACATTATAGCTATTTTGTAAAGTAATATTAAAGTTCTCAAAAATTTAAAAAAATAAAACGCACTACTGTGTGATGTAGAGCAACTACTTCTTGTAGACATATAAAGGGAATGAAATCAGTCTTCATAAAAAATCAAAACAAAGGCATGAAAGAAACAGAGCAAATACTCCTAGGCTCAACTGATGCGGTATTCACAATTGGCAAGAAATGGAAACACTGTAAATGTCTGTTAAGAAATGGAAGCATAAAGAAAATGTGATCTATATTCAGTGGAGTATTACTCAGCCACACAAAGAAGGAAATCCTGAAAATTTCAAGAATGATATCATATGTAGGTATCTAAAACAATCAAGTTAGAAGTAGGCAATAGAATGGTGGTTGCAAATGGAGACGATTACAGAGTTCCACAATGATCAAACACAGAGAAAAAGTGTCTGTGAATACCCAGCCCTATGACACATCATATAATCAAATTCTATACCTAATTCCAGGAAACATACCAGAACGGAGGTAGAGAGAACATTAACAACACTAGCTCAACTTTCACCAGTAAAGCTTCCTCATGCAACAGAAGGTAGATTAATGCAGAAGCCACAACTAGTCCCAAATTAGAGAGTAAGAAACTCAGAGTTTACATGGCACTTAACAGGACTCCTATATTAAAACCTCACCCTACCCAGGGCTGTGGGACCACAATAGGAAAGAACCCAGGGTGGTGGATGACCACAAGGAACAGGTTTCAGGCAGCTGGAAGCTTGCCTGTGAACTCGTGCAATGGTGCCATGCACAAAACCCATGCCAACTCAACAAGATGAACACCACCATAGAACTGGGGAAATAGGATCCCCAACTTTAGCTGAGAACTTATTGGCAGCTGACCATGCTGCCAGCCATGAAGAAGGGTTTGATTTTTTAGGGAGTGATGCTACATAGGCTGATCAACTCCAGTGGATGAATTCACAGTGAGCGGACGCGGTACCCAAAGTGACTTTATGAAGCTCGCTTAACATATGTAGAAAAAATCCATAATAAAATATGGTGGGGCAGTACACAGAAGGTACAATATAGTGGAGGTCTAAATATAGCTAAGAATATATTATATTAAATCCACAAATTTAATATATTTGTAAAACATTTTTTAAAGCATTTTTTAAAGTTCATTGCAAACATTTATGTATTTGTTGATACTCACTTCTGTTTGCTGTATATTTTATGAGTTTTTTGTCATTTCATACGTAATCGTTCTTTTAAATATTTTTATTGGAAGTTTATGCAATTCATGATCCAAATTTAGACTCATTTCCTTTCTAATGCCCTCTTGACCCTACCTGAGTTCATGCATTCTGTCATACTTGTCGTATCGTTTACCTGATCTTTTTAAAGTTTTTACAAAGCGCAGAAGATTATTGTTGGGGAAGCTTTACTGCTGCTCTTAGTTGAATCTTGTGCCCCAGTTCTCTGTTTGTGTGTATGTTCCCTCACAACGTGCATAGCTTCAACATATGCAATATATATATTATATATATAAGTAATATATATTATTGTCACAACCGTATAGTAAAAATGTGTCATCTGAAAATAAAATTTTGTATTTCTAAATCATAAATTCAGGGATTCACACTTTTCCATTAATTTATAGTGCTCAAAATATGCATGCATACCCTTCACCCATATACCAAGAATTACAAAGTCTGAAAATTAGTAGGTTAATTCTAGACCTCTTAAGGTGAGTCACATGATAAAAAGCAAATTGCTTTTTCAGCTTAAAGAGGAATTATAACATTAACATGTGTCACATTTGCCTTACAACTAGGTTATTGTGGTGCTGCTGCTCCAAATGGGGATACCATTCTCATTTGTTTTTCTGGGACTATGTTACTTCACCTTTTAGCTTAATGTCTTCTATCCATTCCACCTTACTTCAAGTTCATTGATGTCATTTTCTTACTGCTGCATAGAACTCCATTGTGTAGGAGGCACTTGGGTTGGTCCAGATCTTTGCTATTGTGAAGAGAGCATGCAATAAACATAGATGTGCATGCATCTTGCAGTAGGATGAGTCTTGTGTGTATACACCCCGAGTGGTAATGACTGGGTCAGGTGGTAAGCTCATTTGAGTCTTTTAAGGGTCTTCAGCCTGCTTTCCATAGTGGTTGTATGAGTTTACCTTTCCACCAGCAGTGGATATGAGTTTCTCCTTTCCCACAACCTCTCCAGCATTGTTATCATTTGTTTTCTTGATCCTAGCCAGGCCTTATTGGAGTGAGACCATATTCTTAAAGGGGTTTTTAATTTGCATTTCCTTAATATATAGTGATATTGAACAGCCATCTCTATTTCTATATATTACACAGTAATTCTAATCACATTTTAGAACTCCTCCTCCATTGCACCCACCTGTGGCCCCCGGACTGCTCTGTTTTGTATTTTAAAGGCACATCCAGTCAAGCTTTGTTATCAGATGTCCGCTTGGTTAGCTTCATCATCCACTTGTGGTTCTATCTACAGTCTCGTCCCTTAAGAAGATCTACTCTCTCCCACCAGCAGTAATCAGTTGCCAAAGTTCGTTAGCTAAGGTGGTGGGCCTGTGCCCATTGTCCTCAGTTCTGTGGCAGGGTTTTTAGCTTGACGGAGTCAGCACGGGTCTTATGTATGCTGTCACCAGGCTGAAGAAAGTTCATATATAGCAGTTCTCACAGGTCTGAAAGCCTCTGGTTCTTTATGTCTGTACACCAAGCCGTTACAATCGTTCCATACCCCCTTCTTTCACAAAGTCCCCGAGCCCTATGTGAGAGTGGAGGTTTAACACACACTCTTAGTCTCTTATTCTCCACACCTTGAGCAGTTCCATGCTTTCTGTGATGCTGCACTTTTTAATGCAATTTCAAATGATATAAAACATGGTATATGGTATAATTGATAGTGGAGTTGATTGTCACAAAATGTATATAATAGTAAAACTAGTTGCAGTTGAGATGTGAATATATCTAATTATCTCTATAATTTATACATTCCTATTTGTGGGCTCTCTGTATTATAGTTTCCTGTGCGCTAATGCTGGTCATCAGGCATTACAGAATTAAAAACATTTTTTAATTGATATTTTGTGCATTCAATCTACAACATTTCTAATCATAATTTAGATCATTTCCCTATCTATCCCCACCGCACCCCCCAGAACTCATGCATTCTTCATATACATTTAATCCATCTTGCATCTTTTCAATGCAAGTCTTTTTTACTTTTTTTGATGTTTGAAGTTTTACTGTTTAGGTGTTAGTCAGTTTTTTAAACAAATCTTTTTTTTTTTCCCTTATTTTTAGATTACTCCAAGAGTATGAATATATACACTATCCACACACATATACTAACATTACAAAGTCTGAATTTAAACTATAGGTAATTCCAAAAAAAAAAAAAAAAATTAAAATAAAGTTGCATGCCGGTAAAAAAATATATATATATATATAAAATACATATAAGTTTTATGATATATAACTATAATAACATAATATATATATATATATATAGTTATTAGCTATAACTATATCTCGATCTTATAATATTCCTAACTTTACATAGCAAGTTTTTGTATGTTTTATTACTTTTAAGGAAGAGACGTTTTGTTTATTGTTTCTCATATATCTTAGAACTTAAGAAAATAGAGACATAAATTTCAGGCTATATTTATAGTCATATCAGTCAAAGTGGTCTTATTTTTACTAACAAATTACCCACCTTGACTTACATGTAAGGATTTGGTGCTAGGCTCCACAAATTAGGGACACTATATGTCATTTGTTTTTCGGAGACTGTTACTTCACTTGACATAACAGCTTCTAGTTCCATCCATTTGCCTCCAAAATTCATGACCTAACCGGGGTCGCAGGGGAGACGCCATAACGTGCCAGGCCAGGTACACAGCTCTACAGCTCTAGGCATGGTCTGGCGGGGGGCAGCTGGGAGATGGTCTCGCTCTGAACCCGTCTACGGGTGTCCCGGCCCAGAGGGACCGCGCTCTGGGTGAGCAGAGGGTCGCGTTTCCCTCTGCTCTGGTCCCGGGCTGGACTTGTGGGTGGGGAACCGGGGTCGCAGGGGAGACGCCATAACGCGCAGGCCAGGTACACAGCTCTACAGCTCTAGGCGTGGTCTGGCGGGGCAGCTGGGAGAGGGTCTCGTCTCTGAACCCGTCTACGGGGTCCCCGGCCCACAGGGACCGGGCGCGCGGCTAGATCAGGCACACAATACCCGCCCCCACCCCCCGCGCCAAGTGAATTGCTAAGAAATCCAAGTGGTTTTCTTTTGAGAACCTTCAGAACAGAAAAGAGAAGACTAGATTAGGCTTCCAACATCCAATATATACACAAAAACTGAAAACCTGAAACCTTGCCAAGTCAATACACCATTAAAAAAAAAAAAAAAAAAAAAAGCATCGGAAGGAGGCAAGCAAAACCATCCGCTAATATAGTGAAAGTCTTTGTGACTTGAACACAAAAGGGAAATCCATATGCCAGGGACACGACGAAGGGACAACATGGGAAAGGCACAGGATACTCCCACACCAGGCCCTACCAAACCTGGAGGAGATAGCCACATTGGGATCCCCTTGGAGGAGACCAAGAACAGAGCTTAGACAGAATAATTGCAGACATACGCAGAGAAATTAAATAAAATAAAGAAGTCATGGAACTAAAGAGAGAGAATGAAAAACTCAAAAAGGACCTAGAGGGATACAATGACAAACTTCGAAAAACAAAGGAACAGAATGACAAACTCCAGAAAGAACTAGAGGTAGAAAAAAACAAACTCCGAAGGAATGAAACACTGAAAAAGGAAGCCAACCAAAGAAGAAGAGGAGCACCAAGAAGAGATTGGAAGCACAAGAGAAGGATTGAGAAGCTCAAAAAGAAATGGATAGTACTAAAAGAAAACACAGGAGGAAACAAAAAAGGAATTAGAACACTCAGTCAATCAGAAAGAAAAGAAAAGGAAAAAACCTCAGAAGTAGAATGGAGGAAGCAGAACAAAGAATACAGACCTGGAAGATAACACAGAGCAATTAAAAAGCTCAAATAAAGATTATGAAAAATTTAAAAATTACACAAAAGTGGAACAACCAGGAAATATGGGACCACTATGAAAAGACCAAACCTCCCATCATAGGAATAGAGGAAGGAGAAGAACTCAAGAGAATAGTATTGATCGATATCTTCAACAGTAATAATAGATGAAAATTTCCCCAAACTAAAAATAGAACAAGACCCATACAAATTACAAGAAGCACATAGGACCCCAAATCGACAAAATCAGAAAAGAATACACCCCCACGCCATATTATAGTTAAAATGTCTAGATGCCCAAAACAAAGACAAAATTCGAGGGCCACAAAAGAAAAACACAAGTCACATACAAAGGGAAACCCATCAAGAATACAACTGACTTCTCTAGCACAAACCACGAAAGCAAGGAAGAACATGGAGCAAAGCATTCCTGTGTTAAGGATATGGATGCCAACCAGAATACTTTTACCCAGCAAAAATGTCGACATACTTGAAGGAGAAGAGAGAAAATCTTCCACGACATAAACAAGATGATGGATTACCTTCTGAAAACCAACTCTTCATAAAATACTTGAAGCAATTCAAAGGCAGAAGAGAGGAGCAACAATCCTCAAAACACCTAGGAAAAAGAAAATACAAAAACATAACCCATAGGAGCAAAATCAAAGGCTAGAAGTCCAAATGGATAATAAATGAAAGGAAGCAACCTCAATCTTTCATTTAACCTTAAAATTAATGGGCTAAACTCCCCCAATCAAAAGGCATAGACTGGGAGATGGATTAGGAAACAAAAACCCATCTATGCTGTCTACAAGAAACCCATCTCAATTTCAAGGATAGGCACCAACTTAAGGTGAAGGGATTGGAAGAAAGTATTCCAAGCAAATGTACCAAAAAGAAAGCGAGGTGTGGCTATTAATATCAGACAAAATAGACTTCAAAGCAAAAGAAATCAAAAGAGACAAAAGGCATTACATCTTATAAAAGGAACAATTGACGATGAAGATTTCACAATCATAAATATATATGTACCAACATCGTGCACCAAACTTTATAAAGACAATTCTTCAGGATCTCAACGGCACAGATTAACCCCAGCACACTAATCTAGGGACTTCAAGACCCCATAAGTCCTCTAGACAGTCAGGACAAAGGATAAACAGAGAACATCTGAACTAATACACAATACACCAAATTGGACCACCGACATCTACCGATATTTTCACCCCAAAACACCAGAGAATACCACTTTCTACTCAGCACCTCATGGACACATTCTCCAAATAGACCATATACTGGGACACAGGAAAAACGCTCAACAAATATAAAAAGATTGAAATCATCTCATCATTCAGACCACAGTGAAATAAAACTAATATCAACACCAGAATTAAACCCTACAAACCTACAGGAACACATGGAGGCATAAACAACACTCTGCGAATAATGAGTGGGTCAAGGAAGAAATAAAAAAAGAAATAAAAAAACATTCCTGGAACTGGTAAAGACAATGATAAAAACAACAACAGCAAAATCTATGGGACACTCTAAAAGCAATCCTAAGAGGGAAGTTTATAGCTCTAAGTGCCCACATTAAAAAAACAGAAAGACAAGTGAATGATCTAACACTGCAGCTAACAATACTTGAGAGACACAAACAATGAACCCTAAAACGGAGCAGACAAGAAGAAATAAACAAAAAATCAGAGGAGATCAATGAAATAGAAGCAAGAAAACCATACAAAAAATCATGAAATCCAAAATTGGTCTTATGATGTGAAAATAACATAAATAGACAGACCTCAGCCCAGTTAACCCAAAAGAAGAGGGAACAACCCAAATCAATAGAATCTGTGATGAAAGGGGAAATATCACAACAGACAAATGAAAAGATCTCAGACAATCATACGACTTTAAAAAATATCTTACTAAGTTTGAAAACCTAAGAAGAAATGGATGAATATCTGAAATCGGGAATCACCAAAGCTCAACCAAGAAGAGATCGACAGCCTAAACAGACCAATAGTTACAGGAAGAAATTAGAGATGTAATAAGTAGCTCCCAACAAAAATGCCCAGGCCCGGATGGTTCACAGCAGAATTCATAAAACATTTGCATAAAGACTTACAACCATTTACTATTTAAAATTGTTTAGAAGGATACAAACGAGGGACTTCTCCCAAATTCCTTCTATGAAGCCAGCATTACGTTACTACTACAAAACCAGGGAAAGATACAAACCAAAAAGGAGAACTATGACCCATCTCCCTAATGAACACAGATGCCAAAATTCTAAACATGATTCTGGCAAATCGCATTACAGACTCACATCAAGAAAATCATCCACCATGACCAAGTTGGATTCATACCAGACATGCAGGATGGTTCAACATACGAAAATCAATAAACATCATCAAACATATCAATGGACTGAAGGACAAAAACCACACCATCATCTCAATTGATGCGGAGAAAGCCTTTGAAAAATCCAGCACCCTTTCATGTTTAAAGTCCTGGAGGGAATTGGTCTGGAGGGATCAATTCCTCAATGTAATCAAAGCCATATACAGAAAACCCACAGCCAATATCGATCCTAAATGGGAAATGACAGAAGCATTCCCCTTAAATGTAGGAACTCGGCTAAGCGCTGCCCCCTGTCACACTCCTCTTCATATGTCCTAGAAACCCTAGCTAGGGCAATAAGCGAAGAAAAGGAAATTAAAGGAGTCTAATTGGAAAAGAGAAGTCAAGCTATCCCTTTTTCTAGATGATATGATTGTCACCTAAGGGATGCTAAGAACTCCACCAGAAAATCTCCTAGAAACGATTAAGAGCTTTGGTAAAGTGGCAGGATACAAAATAAACCTAGAAAAATCATAGCCTTTCTGTACACCAACAACAAGCAATTGAAGATGGAATACAAAAAAAAAAACAACTGAGAGAAAGATGCAGGACAGTTATGGCAGAATGCATGATCTGGGATGGGGTGGGGGTGGGGGGGGAGGGAAAGGGAAATAAGCCTGAACTGAATTGGAAAAAATGTATGAAATGCACAAAGCATCAATAAAAACTAATTTAAAAAAAAAACAACAACAAAAAAAACAAAAACAAAATTCATGACCTTATCCTTCTTTACTGCTGCATAGAACTCCATTGTGTAAATGTACCACATTTTCATTATCCATTCATTAGTTGAGGGACATGTGGGCTGTTTCCAGCTCTTTGCTATTGTGAAAAGAGCTGCAATAAACATTGTTGTGCACATATCTCTGCTATAGGATGTATCCATTGGGTACATACCCAGGAGTAGTATGACTGGATCAAATGGTACGTTTATGTCTCCATACTGCTTTCTATAGGGGTTGCATGAGTTCACAATCTGACTAGAAGTGAATGGCCACTACAATTTTTTTTCTGACTGTATAGATTACGTTGAAAATCCTAGAATTGGAAACAATAGATTTACTTTGTAGTCATCTCTTCTTTTTCTTTCTTTTTTTTTTTTTGGATAAAAGTTCATTGTCTAAAAAATAATAATAACCATTTTGGTTGCCAGGGTCTGAGAAGAGGCAGTAGGAAACATGGATGCTGATCAAAGGGTGCAAACTTTCAATTACATAACAAATACTTTCCAAGCATGTAATGTACAGCCTGGTGACTGTAATGAATAATATAGAATTTTTTACTTGAAATTCACTAAGAGAAGGGATCTTAAGTGTTCTCGACAGACATAAAATGCCAACTCTGTGGGATGGTAGGATGTAGGGTGCTCATTGTAATCATTTCACATATATTGAGTCATTGTACTGTAAATCTTAAACATACAATTTTTGTCAATGCTGTTGCAACAAAACTGGAAATAATGAAAAGGGGCATTTGAGTGCACTTAACCCAACAGTGCAGTATTGTTAGAAAGTTTCCCTGCCTTTCATGAAGCATTTTCCTCTGCCCCATGCACACGGTTTTACAGTTACTTTAGATTTGGTGTGCCTTTTCTTCCTTTAGGATAGGAAATGTGCTTTTTAATTTATGTACACACTCATTCATTAACTCAAATACTTGGTGATAGGTGTTTGATACTATTCTAGGTATAATGACAAACAAAACCAATGCCTTTCTTATTCATTAAGTTCCTCATTTAAATGTTAGACAACAGTAAAGGATGAGGCTCAGTTTCTAAGTGGGGTGTCCATGCGTGTCCATGTCTCTGTGTGTGTGTGAGTGTGTGTGTGTGTGTGTGTGTGTAAGGAACTCATTCCCTAAATACCACAGGTGTGGAGGAGTTTGAGGCTAGATCAGAAAATATCGTGGCCATCTGGCATGCTGCTTCAGCTGCAGAAGATCTAGCTAGGGAGGGAACATGGGGTAATGTCTGCTTCTAGTCACTTCTCAGCCTGGGAAATGGAAGGATAAGGAAAAGCCTCAGCATAAGGAATGGCCTCCACACACCTCCCAATTCACAGCTGCCAAGGGAATGCATTGGTTCATGATCCCACTGCTAAAATGCCTACTGTCATTCTGTAACTCCAGAGGACTGATTCTATCAGTGGTGAAGTATATTTTTTCTGAGTCACTTATATGTTCTCACATGTATAACTCCTTGATTTAATTCTTAAATTACCTGAAGAAAACTAAGGGACCAGAAACCATGATGGAAAAAACAAGAATCACACAGGGAGGGAAAATCCACTTGGAATTAAAAATCCAGGCCTCTTAGCCAGCAGATGGTTTTACCTCGATTACTCTGCTTCCTATCACACATAAAACTACCATTCTTTTTTTTTTTGTCTTTTTGAGACAGGATCTCCCTGTAGCCACAGCTGTCCTGGAATTAACTCTGTAGACCAGGCTGGCCTTGAATTCACAGAGATCCACCTGCCTCTGCCTCCTGAGTGCTGGGATTAAAGGTGCATGCTACCATGCGTGACAAAACTACCATTCTTACATCACTTTGCCTAATAATACTTTTGGTTATCATACATTTAATTATTTTCTTATAAACTACGTTTATTAATACTTAAGGAAAAAATTAAAGCATACAGAAATATTCAAACAATTTATATTTCAGATTTCCCAGGAAGATGCCCTTGTGAAGTCATATGTGGACACTGTCTATTTAAGGACTTCACATAAATCCTTTGAATGCTCTCTCAAGACACAAACATTTTCATTGAAGTATGCAAATAAGCCATTAAAAAGATGTTTTAATGCTACTCTTATTGCTTTCCACAAAAGCAAAGCAGAAATTATATGAAACTTGTTTCCCATTTCTATTTTTAAAGCTAAGCTATTTTTAGGGAAGAGTAAAAGAACTGACAACCCTTAAGGATTGACTGTCTGGGAAGGGTCCTTGGCACCTTATCCAGGTATGATTTGGTTAGTTTGGTCTGCCAATCAGGGAAGGTCTGTCCATGGAGAGGCAACTAACTCCCAGTCCATGGGCAGATTTGTACCTATGAAGTTCTTCGGAACAGCTTTGGAGGCAGGATCTTAGCACAAGTATGTTCTACCTTGAAGGCAGAGCCTGAGACATAGACTTGTAGGGTAGCTTATTTAGAAGATAGTACCAGGAAACAGGAACAGGGGCTGGACAGCAAGGGAGGAAAGCAAAGCCTTAGCAAAACACATTACAAAGTCACTGCAAGAAGCTTTGGAGCTCAATGATGGGGCACACTCCCTGAACTGGACCAGAGATGTGGAACTGCATGCCTTCCTGCTCCTTGGATGAGGCTCTGGGAAGGGCTCACTGCAGTTCTGGTGGTTCTGGCATAGTTGTCTCTCTGGCTCCTCTAGAAATGAGTGGCAGAAGAGTGCCAGGCAGAAAGTAGATGAACTGAGTCGGGGCTTGCCCTTCTCCTGTCAGTTTGGGTTGCTGTGACAAAATCGCCTTAGACTGTGTAGCTGAGAAAACAGAAATTGATTCTTCATAGTTTGGAAGGCTACATGTCTGAGCCTGCATGGTCTCTGGTGAGAGTCCCTCTTCTAGGTTGCAGAGTGGTGTCCTTATACAAAGACAGAGGAAAAGCTAATTATCTGCTTTCCTTATAAGAACATTCATTGTATCACAGGAGAGCTACTCTCATGCCTAACTGCCACCCAAAGCCTCTGCTTCCAGATACCATCAAAAATTCAGTATGAATTTTTGGGTGACACAGAGATCCACTTCCTCTCAGAGCTTGAGGTAGCTGCTATTACTGTTAGGTGGTCAGGAGGCGGAGAATAATCCAAATAGGCAAGAAGTTAGTTGGGAAAGGGGCAGAAGCCCTACTTCATAGAAAGGAAGACTACTTCCGGGGCTTTGGGCAGGCCACTTCTGTGCATCTGAAGCCAGTGGGAGCCCAGGCTCCCCAAAGACTTTCACCAAGGAAATTGGTCACACGGAGGAGAAATGATGGCTAACATATCCCACAGGAGCTTCACCCATATGTAGTTACCACAAGAACTGCGGCTGAAGATGTGCTGAACGAGTGGAAATTATGGAGTCTGCCGGAAGCTTCCAAGGAGGTAAGAGGGCTAAGTAAGTAAGTCTTGCCTTAGGATACAGAGTCCTTTCTTTTTGACATTTTATATATGAAATTTGTCTCTTTGCAAAAGTCCAGGGCTGTGGTTTCTGTATGTCTTGAACAGCACAGTGCTCAATGTGTCAATTTGCTCTGACTGACCTTGTCAGTTAGGTACTTGGCCACTTTGTCATGTAGGCACACAGTGTATTCGGTGCTATTAGGGATTTTCTGCACTGTGACTATTACAGTTCTCAATGCTCAGTCATGGCACAGGGTAAAGAACTTTCTTAGGGGGAAACAGCTTCTTTCTTTCAAGAAACAGAACTGGATTTGTACAAAAAGACCCATAATTCTGTTTTCATTATTGATATTTGATTTGTGATGGGTCCTTAATCAAAGGGATTCTTTCCTAGAGCCTACCCTAGTCTCTGCCTCTGAATTAGATCATCCCACAGTGTCTTCTCTTTTGTCTACATTGCAGCTCTTCACACCTCATATCAGAATTAATCCCAGATTGCAGCATACCAGCAGAGCTCTTGAGGGGGGAGTTGACAACTGGATTCTCTTCTGTGTGGGCCCAGCCTGATGGAGACTGGGCTAGCTGGCTGTCACCCATGAAGCTCTTCAGGAAGGCAGCTTACTTAGACTGTCACTGCACCCCCCCCCCCCAGACTGTATAGCTCATCTCTACTGTCTGAGTAACATCACATGGACCTAATATTTGTTTTGGAGTAGGTTACAAAATTAATGGATAAAATAAATGCAGCAGATGCTACCTATTAGAGAAGAATTTCATGTAGCAGGCCATGAAAATTTTGTTTGCAAAATAAGACCTAATTAGGTTGGCTGGATAGAACACAATGAATTAAAGTGACAGAGTAATTAATAGTGATGGTTTGGGTCTCTTCCCCAGTGTTTTCTTCCATTTATGTCATTTGTTGGGATTGTTTTTGTCAAGGTCTCCTATTTGAAGTGAACTTTGAGTCTTCAATATTCCCATGCTCCCACATGTGAGATGATTCTAACAGAATACATTTTTTCCCTATGTAGTACACAGTCTTTCTTCTTTTCTGGGCTGCTCAGAAATGTTGGCTTTGACTCTCTCCTTACTGGTCTAATGATAGCTTCTTCTGCTCTGATCTCTATCCACCAATCTGCCCATGTAACACAAATCTGTAAACACCTGCTGTCAGTATAAGAATCAAAGTGGAAGACACAGTGCTAACTTTACCAGTCTAGTGGGGAAGAGAGAAGTGTGTCCTAGTGTGATGATCCAGCTGTGTGCTGGGCATTAGCAGAGGAGATTGTGAGAGTCTGCATGGAGACAGTGATGAGTCACTAATTTACCCTCGGACTTTTTAATTAAAAAACATATGAGGTGTACAATCTGATGATTTGATACAAGTTCACATTCTAAAATGATAATTACAAGATCCATCACCACTTAGTTACCTTGTGTGTTTGTTTCTGTGTGTTGAGAAAACCTGAGATCTATTCTCTTGGCAAATTCAAAGCACATAATGCATTATTAACTACAGTCATGGTATCAGTTACTTTTCTCATTGCTATGACAAAATACATGCAAAATAAATGTAAGGAAAGCAGGAACAGTTCATTTTAGCTCACAGTTTGGAATGATACATCCTGGAACTGCTGAGTCACACTGGGGGGAGGGGGGTCAGCAGTCAGCAAGCAGAGGGTCAGGGAGCTCACTTTCCCCTCTTTTATTTATCCCAGGAACCAAACAAGCCCAGGGTCAGGTTTATGCCTGCAATGATTCTACTCCCAATGCCAGTTTTCTGTATTAATTAACTACTCTTCACTGCTATGGCAAAAGCAATGCAAGGAAGGGCTAAGCTTAGTTCATCGTTTGAGGAGACGCAGTCCATCATGGTGGGGAAGCATGGCAGCAGGACCGTTGGGCGGCTGGTCCCATCGCACATGCAGTCAGGAAGCAGAAGGAGATGAAGGGTGGTGCTCCTCTCACTTTGTGTTTTCCTTTTTATCCAGTCTAAGGCACAAGCCCATGGGGTGGTAACACCCAAGCTGTGTCTCCTAGGTGACGCCAAATCTTGTCAAGCTGACAATGATTAATCATCACACTCTCCATGGTTGTGGATATTCTCATTAGGCTTTCAGAACTTGCTCCTCTTCTAAGCTTGCACCCTTTCACTAACATCTTCCTACCCTCCCAATCCTGAGTATTCATCATTCTACTTCCTGTTTCTATGAGTTCAACTTTTTAGATTTCATGTATAAGTAAAATCACGAAGTATTATGTTTCTGTGTCTGGCTTATTTCACTGAATGTAATGTCTTCCAGTTTTATCACATTTTTATAAATGGCAAGATTTTCTTCTATTTTAAGGCCAACTAACATATATTTGTATGGTCTGTGTTTTTGTATCCATTCATCCATCTCTACACACTTGGTTTATTAGATTTCACTGGGTTTTTGAGTAACAAAAGAGCTATGGTGGATGGGAATTGCTGATAGAGTCAAGTGAAGAATTATAGGATCAAATCTTTTGTTGAGCCAAATTATAGAAGTACTGCAGAAGATTCATCAGAGGGAAATGAGTCAGGAGCTTAAAGAGCATTGTTAAGTAATTGTGCAAGTGTGGCTTGAGACCTGAACTAACAGAGCCAAGGAAGAAAGAATGGCAACATAAATTACCAAGGTGTACTTGGAGGATCAGGGGCTGGTAGCTTAGTGGTTAGGGGCTGGCGACAGAATATGTAGGAAGAGATGAGGCTGATATTGGGTTTTCTAGGTTGGTACCTGCTGGACCATGATGCTCTTCCCAGAACAGAGAACCCAAGAAAATAGGCAGGTTTTCAGATAAGTGAGAGAGGAAGTAATGTAGTTAATATATTTAGCATTTAATGAATTATTGGCCTGCATCTAAGTACTTAAACTCATGACTGAAAATTAAATGCTGTAAATTCCACGTTATAGATGAGAAATATAGACCCCAGAGAAGGTGAGTAGCTTATAGCAGATTATGTAGCTAGTAGTGGTGTTGCAGTTTGTCTGCTGGGTTGTTACCATTCCTGGCTTAGAGATGATGGTTTGTTTTGATTTGTGTAGCATTCAGTTCTCCACTAGGCAGCTATAAGTAGGTGTGTTATTCCAAATTATAAACAAGGACAACTTTCAATGGGCCATGGGGGATGATTAAAATGACAAGTTTAGGGGCTGGAGAGATAGCCTAGCGGTTAAGAGTACTGACTGCTCTTGCAGAGGACCGGGGTTCGATCCCCAGCACCCACATGGCGGCTAAGAACCGTCGGTAACTCCAAATTCCAATTCGAGGGGAATCCAAGACCCTCTTCTGACCTCCGCAGCATTGCCCGACACGGGTACACAGACCTACATGCAGACAGTACACTCATACACATACAAAAATAAATAAAATTAAAAAAATTGACAAGTTGACAAGGTTGGTTTCTTTTACAAGTCTTAGCCATTCATTTTGGAAATTTGTGCTTCTTCAACATGTCTTTTTGTGCTCCTGCCTCTTCCTTAGGTGCCCAGGACCTCTGGGCTTTACTTTTATTTAGCCAGACACATATTTATTGAGGACCTACTATATGCTTGTTGCTCGTCAGTGTGCTAAGTCATTCTAAACAGGGCAGGTGTAATTTCTTCATGTGAGTTCACAGTGAGCATCTCTATCAAGAACTAGGTTTGAAAAGAAAATGACAGGTTATCACTTTCTGGGTGACTTTATTAAGAACCCTTTTAAAGCTTTAGTTCTCACTGTGAGATAAAAGATGCATTCTTCAGGATGACCATCCATCTCTTTGGCTTTTGATCTTGCCTCTGCTCCAGCATACTTGGTGGTGGTGGTACCTGTTAAAAGTACGCACAGCCCTTTGGTCATTCCCTACCTTCCCTTCCAAATCTCCCTCAGCCCATTTGGCCTCACAAACTAGTTCTGTAGTGTTAAAAATCAGAGAAGAAAATGGGCTAGAAATCATGACTGCTTCCTGACAGCATAAGCCTCTGGGAGGACTGTGGTTCTTCCTGGGGGACTCTTAGCCAGAAGGCACATCAAACGCTAGAAGGTCTGGGCAGAACGGTCCAACTGTCAGGAGGATAAATAAGGTCATCTCCTGGATGCTTTCCATCTCTACTTCTAAGATTTCCTGATCTCTCTGGTTTTTCTGAGTTTGTTCAAGATGAACAGCTGCTTCTGAGTAGGGCTGGTAGTGTATTCCAGCTCTGGTTAGCTGCGTTGAAGGCCTGCATTTCCTCAGCTAAGGGGCCAGGTTCTGACCTCTGATCTTCAAGGGTGGTTTACAGAAATACACTGAGATTTTATCCCAGGGAGCCCTGAATGCTTTCTCATTTTCTTTTCAATGTCTCCTTTTAAGGACATGCAGGGCGTTTTCACATACACCTTGCACCAGTTTCATGGGGGGTGTTCTTTGCAAGTCCTGAAGTGAGTTGAAGACTATGTTGCTGTCACTTGTAGCTGCCTTTTGATCCTCCTACTCAAGCCACAGTCTCTCCCCAGTCAAAATTTGGAAACTTCATTATTATTCTCTCTGGTCTCTTGAACGCGTCCACGTTTGGGGACATGGCATGCTAACCTTTTAACCAACAAGAGCATCCGTGCCGTTACACGATCCCTTCAGGTTACGGTTTCTAATTTAGCTTACTTCCTCTGTAGGGACTATCCAAGAGAAATATTTCTCGCGTGAAATTATTTTTGGAGATTCTCCAAATCAACAAGTCCCTTCTCTACCCTCAAGGGGTTGGAGGGTTGTGAATTTGCCAAAGTTAATAATATTAATCTGTCCATCATATTAGAAATTCATTGTGTAGAGAATAAAGGGACCTATTCTGTCTGTGCCTGATCCTGTGTGGCATTGTTTACCCTCTGATGCCACAATCCTTTGTAAAGCTGTGGGGTACACCCCTGAATCCAAGGTTACTGCCTTCCTAGGATCTTAAATCTTATGGTGCCAGTAGTCATAAAGAGCCAGGAGGCTGTTATGTTTCCCAATAATTCTAGCTTTAAGGCTTGTCTGGCTTTAGTCCTGAATGCTTCCAGGACTGCTTTGTTATATAAAAGTCAAGACCTGTAGCTTCAGGGAGTGGTTTCTGGGAGACTAGTTCCTGCAAGTAGGCAGTTGGGATCTTTGCCTTTTGTTAATACATGATCTGATGAATGAATACTGTGTGATTACCCCAGGAGAAATACAAAATGACAGTATTTTTGAGTACTTAAAGGAACTTTCATAAAGCAAGCATTATCTCATTTAACTGCCCTCTAAAATGATATGAGGTGGGGATGATTTTTTTATCCCTTTTTAATTTCTTAATATAATGTTTCTATTTTTTGTTTTAAATAGTGTATTTTAACAAATTCGTCCTCACCATTCCTTCTAAATCCTCCCAGAATCACCTCCGCCACCCTACCTTTTCTTTTTTTCTTTTTTTTTTTTTTCTTTTTAAAATAACTCAGGTCCAATGTGTGTTGTGAGTTCATGAGTGAAGTGGTCGTGTCATGTCCTGAAGACACTGTTTTGCTCTGGTCACCTTGATCTTTGTCTCTTACAGTCCTTCTACTTCCTCTTCCATGATTGTCCCTGAACCTTGGGTGGGACGAGGAGGTGGTAGGTGATGTAGATACCCCATTTATGGCTGAGCATTCCACTGATACTTATTCTTTGCACTTTGTCCAGTTGTGAGTGTCCATGTTAACCACTGTCAACTGTACAGAGAATCTTCTCTGATGAGCTGCATTAATCTATAGGTGTAGATATATGAATTAGAGGGCAATTTGACATTATGTGCATTTAGCAGAATAGCAGTAGTAGGTTCACCTCAGGGTCAGGGGCCTGTGAGCTTCCCAACTATGAGTTGTTGGCCAGATTTATATTTGTCCTCTTCCCCCAACTCCTCTCAGATCCACTCCCAATTCCCTACCCATTCAACTTTGTGTTTTCAATTTTTAAAATCCCATTGAGTCCAATTTGTGTTTCCATATATTCTTGGATATGTGGCTGTCCACTGGAGTGTGGTCCTGAGCCATGTCCTTAAACAAAACTATCTCTCCCTCTTCCACTGCCATCAATTGCTCCTCAGCTAGGGGGTGACACATCATGCTCATCTTTCCTCTCCCTGTATAATTTCATATAGTATCACTACATGAGTTGGTTTAATTAAATTATGCTCAGTATTGCTTGGTTTAAAATATATTGCTATACAATCTAAAACCATGTAGTAATTTATTACAAAATCACACTAGGTACAGGTTCAGGAAAGGACTTTTGAAATTGTTCATCATTTGCTCAAGAATTCAGTTCAACAATTGTCAAGTGGGACCTCATTAAACTAAAAAGCTTCTGTACAGCAAAGGAAACAACCGATCCAGTGAAGAGGAAGCCCACAGAGTGGGAGAAAAATCTTCACCAGCTACACACCTGACAGAGGATTAATATCCAGAATATACGAAGAACCAAATATCAAAGAATCAAGAAAACAAATGACCCAGTTGAAGGATGGGCTAGGGATCTGAACAGAGAGCTCTCAAAAGAAGAAATAACAGTGGCTAAGAAACATCTTTAAAGTGTCGAATATTCTCAGTCATTTCGAAAATGCAAATCAAAACCACTTTAAGATTTCCTCTTACCCAATCAGAATGCTTAAAATCAAGAGAAGAAATGACTAAATGCCAGGGAAGATGTGGGGAAAGGGGAACACTCATTCATGTTGATGGGATTGCAAACTGGTGCAATCACTATAGAAATAAGTGTGGAGAACTCTTAAAAACTAAATAGGAATCTATCATACGATGAGGTTATTTCCTTGGTATATACCCAAACCACTCATCCTACTGCAGAGGTACTTGTATATCTATGTTTGTTGCTGCATTTTTCACAATAACTAAGAAATGGAAACAATCTAATATTCCTCAACTGACAAATGGATGATGAACATGTGGTTCATTTGCACAATGGAGTTCTACTCAGTGGTAAAGAAAGATAAAATCATGAAATCTGCAGGTAAATGCATGGACATAGAAATTGTTATACTAAGTGAAGTAGTGCAGACTCAGGAAAGCAAGTGACATAGGTTCTATCTTATTTGTGGATCTTAGCACCAAATCCTCATATGTGAGTTTATATCCGTATGTAACTGCAAGAGCCAGAAAAATTGAAAAAAAAATATGGAGGTAAAGGGAAAGAAGGAGCCCAAGAGTGGAGATAACAGGAGACAGGTGTTACCAAGGTAAAATGGGGGTTATTTAACTGGGAAGGAGGAGGGAGTGTTATACAAGGAGCCATGGGGGCAAAGGGGAAGAAAGAGCTCAAGAAAGGGAGGATAAGAAGAGACAGATATTATCAAGGGGAAAATGGGGTTTAAAGAAAATAAAGTTTAAAGGAATTGGGAGGTTTAGAAACAGAGAGTTGGGGGAGAGATAAGGTGGTGTGAAAATCCAGAGGTAAATGTATTAGTTGAAAAGCTTACTGAAAAATACACATACAATATCTGTACATGAGTGCATGTGTATAGCTGAAGGCTAGATAACAAGAAACACAGTGCCATACAAGAGAAATCTCCCTTTGAGTTGTTGATCAGGGTAGTCCAAGAGACTCTTCCCCAAATAAAACAGACTAATTCCAGCCCTTGATTACCTCCCAGAACCCAAAGGTAAGACCCTGTTGCTGAAGACTGGACACACTTTGAACACAGGACTTAAGAGGAATGACAGTGGAATCGACCTGGAAGCCTCCTCCATGAAGACTAGCTCTCAGTTTTGGAGGACAGTATGGAAGCTGCTAAGAGAGACAATCAACCAATGGTTCAACCCAAGCTTTAAAACTTAATAATCTATTGTGGGTTAGCAAACTATAAATGGGTAAAATGGGGATATTTAATTGAGAGGGGAAGAGGGAGGGTACTATTCATTTTACACCTGCACAGCAATCTATATCAGTGTAGTGGTAGCACTTTTATCTTGGGGGTAATCAACATCTATCTAATTGAACTTAAAGCCCACTCAATGGGAAGGAACTCATGTGTGGTACTGTAAACATAGCCAAATACGTGTGGGTGGAGAGGTCATAGATCCTAGAGAAAACCCTATCTCTGTCATATCCCTAGACAAATAAAAGTTCTTACCTCATGCTAAATATGTATCCTTACATTTATAGAAAAGCGTATCTGTCACCAGTTAACAGAAAAGCTTATTTTTGCAACAGATTACAGAGTTCCACAACTGGTCATACACAGAGAATAAGTGTCTGTGAGATGCCCAGCCCTAAGTGACACATCTACAGTTGAACCTCTACACCTAAAGGCTCATGGAACATAGTGGAACAGGGAGCATAAAGAATATTAATGCATCTCTCAACTCTCACCATTGAAGCTTCCTCATGCAACAGATGATGATTAACACAGAAAGCCACAACTGGCCAAAATGTAGAGCATAAGATACCACAGATTGTGTGTCCCTGGATAGTACCCCTATTTTAAACCTCACCCATCCAGGGCTCAGTGTCCATTGCAGAAGAGAGAATGGAAAGACTAAGAGTCAGGGGTCGTAGAGGATCACAAAGAAGCAGGGTTTTCCCGGGCTTCTGAGAACCTGGTTGTCTGAACTTACAGGATTGGTGACTGCATGCACAAGACTCGTGCAAACTCAAAGCAGACAAAAACCCAGCATAGAACTGGGGAAATAAAGAATAAGCTGCAATCTTACCTGAGGGACTATTGGCAGCTGATCATGGCAGGGTGAAGGAGAGTTGGTCTTGTTTAAGGGAGGGACGCTAGATAGGATGACCAGGCTCCAGTGGATGAACTCTCAGTCAGGGACATCTGAGGACTTGATAAGCCTAAAACAAACATGACAAAAATGCATGAAAGCCTGTGGAGGTATGGGGCACAAATAGGGGAGAAGTCTCAATATGATCAAGATGTATTGTATGAAATGCACAAAAATTCAATTAAAATGTACATTGAAAAAATAAAATTACACTAGGATTCAGGGGTTGGGAGTTTTTAAAATATATATTGATGTTATATAAAATGTCCCACATATAATGGATGAGTTTGATGAATTGCAGAGGCATCATTAGAAAGCCTGCCAACAACTCAACTGCAGATTTCTGAGCACAGGCTTTATTTGGTTTTTATGTGTGAAGACAGATAAGTGGAGTGTAACTGTTGTAAATTCAGATTCAGACGCTGCCACTTGTTACTCCTATGATCATACACATGGTGATACCTTATCAGCAAAGCTGCTTTCCTTTAAGAGTTGTGAGGGCTGAATGGGAGCACTTATGTACTATGCTTGGGAGCAAGTGCGGATTCATTTAACACTTCAGCTGTAATTTCTGCTGCAATTACAAATGCTGGTACTTTCATTAGTGAACTTTTCTTTTTTCTTTTTCATTAGTGAACTTTTCATCTGTGAAGTTATGACACCTTACTGCTCAGTGGTTGAGAGCACTGGCTGCTCTTGCTGAGGACCTGGGTTTGAGTCCCAGCACCCACATGGTGGCTACAGACTATCCCTAACTTCAGTTCCAGGGGAATTCAACACTTTCTTTTGATCTCCATGGACATTGTGTGACACAGGTTCACTTATATACATGCAGAAAAATACACATATAAGAAATAAAAATAGGGCCAGGCGTGGTGGTGCACGCCTTACCTCCCTCCTAGCACTTGGGAGGCAGAGGCAGGTGGATCTTTGTGAGTTCAAGGCCAGCCTGGTCTACATAGTGAGTTCCAGGACAGCTGGAGTTACAGGGAGACCCTGTCTCAAAAAGACAAAAAAATAAAAATAAAAATAAAAATAATAAATAAAATATTTTTTTAAACTCAAGTCTTCTAAGAAAAGTGGCTATGCCTGTTGCTAGATAACAATAACATTTCTATTAATAGATAACAATATCATTTCTATTAGCATTTTTGTAAATGTCTGTGTAGAAATCAAAGATTTTTTTAAAAGTTCAATGTAATTCAAAACCTTAAAGTATTCAAATGCCTTGAAAGTCATATAAGAGAATTTCTTTATTATTACATGTTGTTCAGAATATTGATTTTTGCTTTTTGAAGTAGGATCTCCTGTAGTTCAGACTGGTCTCAAATTTACTCTGTAGCTGAGGATGACCTTGAACTCTTCATCCTCCTGCCTCCACATTCAAAGTGGTGGGATTTCCATCATGTACTGCCATTCCCAGCTTGAAAAAAACATATTTATTTATTTTTAGTAAAATTCGGGTTTTTTTACTTCTTTTTTTTCATTTTTTAATTATAAGTAATAATTTATGAGTACAAGCATCCTTAATGTAAAATCAATTTGCAAGCAGTTGTGCCCAAACCCACATAGCCCATGGGTCCCACCATCCAGCTGGGGGGGCTTGTATGTTCAATCAAGATGAGTGACTAGACTATATTGCTGTAGTTTCGTCATTCACCCCAATCACAGTGCTTACATTCTATACTCCCCCTCTTCCACAGATTGTTCCCTAGGCTTAGAAAAGGGGCACAGGTGGATGAGAAGCAAAACAGTCTACTTTCTCTCGAGCTGTTGTCTTGGATTCTGGTCAATTCTGGTTGTTTCCTTTCATGGGCTGACAGTTTGTCCATGAATAACCTTTCAATCCTACTAATGAAGCACAAGTAATTAGATATATAAGTATTTAAACAGTACTAATTGTTATGGTAGGTTACTTTGGTATAGACACAAATGTTTGTATGGTATGTTAATCCATGAATTACGTTTTTTTCTGTAAAATATGACAGGGTCTTACTGTGGCTTATAACATCTCCTAACCACTAGAGGATGTAAACTTGTGGCATCAGCCATGGGTTGTTCCTCCAAGGAGAGAGCTAATAG
Organism: Rhizomys pruinosus; assembly: GCA_009823505.1. Lineage (NCBI taxonomy): Eukaryota > Metazoa > Chordata > Mammalia > Rodentia > Spalacidae > Rhizomys > Rhizomys pruinosus. The sequence goes on along the minus strand of VZQC01011677.1, from coordinate 502,913 downwards.
CTGATTAGATTTGGGATGTACAGGCATATGGCTGCCACTGCTGCACAGTATTTCCAGGCAGGTGAGGTGTAGCCGGTGCTGACGGAGGAGTCTTGCTTGACTCAGGGAGACCTATATTTGCTTTATTGGTTTAGTGGCCTTTGATAACACTCTCTGGTATTCCAGAGACCAACTGTACACTTGCAAGTGCGGTCTCAATGCATCTTTCCCATGCTTACATCAGGTCTTTGACAGCAGGGCCTTGTCGCCTCTCTTCTTGCAGGTATCCCATTTTACAGGTAAGAAGCCTTTACCTTTTTGTGGGGGCTTGGATCCCCTGGCCAACATCTCCTTGGTAGAATAATCCATTGCTGATATCAGAGCTATCCTGTATTAATATATTTTGCTACCCATCTGCCTGTATGTATGTACAGCACATTGGTGCCCAGGGAAATCAGAAGAGCATGTCAGATCAGCTAGAAGTGGAGTTCTAGGTAGCTGTAAGCCACCTGCTGTAAGTGTTGGGAAGTGAACCCAGGTCCTTTGTAATAATAGCAAGTACTCTTAACCACTGCACTGTCTGCTCCACCCCCAGAAAGAACATTTCAAATCCTGAAAATCTCCATTTTCTTTTTCATGTTAAAACTTGTTTTCTGAACTTCTCTTTATCTAACAGATTCAAACATTGAGGGTTTTTTTATCCTTCAATCAGATGATCTGGCCTCATTGTTCAAAGTTGAACAAAGACCACCACAAATGAAAAACACCATGATTTTGTTTTCTCACTATCACTTGAAACCTCTTCATGACTTCAAATAATACCAAGATCACCCCACACCAGCTTTCAGGTTTATCTAGTCTCCTGTCACTAGCACTAGGCTCTTCTGGTTGGCCAGGTGGTTGGCAGTGTGGACAATAACTCTCTTGGCAATTATATCTGATAAAATGGAAAAAAAAACAGGTCTCAAAAAAGACTCTTCATCTTAGTTGCAAATAAGAAACTGAACATAAAGATAGATAGATAGATGCTACATAGATAGATGCTAGATAGATAGATAGATAGATAGATAGATAGATGACAGAGAGGGAGAGAGAAGACATGATTTGAGAGTGGGCTATTAATGGCAGATATAGGAAGAGTTGGTGTGGGGAGGAGGGGGTATGATGAAATACTTAGTACTCATGTATGAACTTCTCAGGAAAAAAAACCAAAACAACCCTGAAAAAGGAAACTGAGTGCGACGTGTCAGGGAGCCTGTGCTCATTGATTTCACAGGCCACCTTGTCTGCATCCAGGAGATGCCTAGACGGCGGGTTAAGCAGATGAGGTGAGCACTTAAACGGTGGATTCAGCAAAGTAGACCCCTGTCACCCACAATGCGGGGCCTGCAGATAAAATGGCAAAGGAAGGAGAAATTTGCACCCTGCCAGCCTCCCTGCTTGAGCTGAGCTATCTGTTCTCACTTCCTCCTGCCACTAGACTGGGGTTTACCCCATCTACTCCTCTGGCTTTCAGACTTTTAGACTCACATTGAATTATAAGACTGGCTATCCTCTTCTCCAGTTCACAGAGAGAAGACTATGAATGTCTCAGCTTCCATAATTTCCCAAGCTACATCTCACAACAGATCTCTTTCATATTTTATTTGCTCTGACTCTAGAGAACTGTAACACAGAGCCCATTTTTATTAAGATGATTCTCTATATTAAATCTGAGATAGGTTCACATGGAGTTTAAATGGAGAAGATTGTCAAAACATCCTTACAAGTGTTAGAGATAGCCAAACTTCCTGAAAATACAACATATCACTGCTGGAAAAATGCAAGGGAAGAGAAAAGGAACAAGTTTGTTGGAAGACTATGCCATTCCCTCAAGAGCTCTCAGAGATGTCAAGGTGTATGGTTCAGTGTTCAGTTCCTACTTTAGGACTAAAATCCAGACCTTCTAATATCTAGTTTAGAACATTCAACTAAACTTTGCTACTCAAAGTACTATCTCATTCTTTTAAAAATTTTAACTTATTTTTATTTTCTGCATATGAGCATTTGCCTGCATGGATGTGGGCACTGCCTGTGTAAAATGCTTGTGGAGGCCAGGAGAGGGTATTGGATTCCCTGAAACTGGAGCTATAGATGGTTTTTACTGCCATGTGGGTGCTGGGAAACCCAGGTCCTCTGCAAGAGCAGCCAGTGCTCTTAACTGCCGAGCCATCTCTCCAGCCCTGCACCATCTTATTCCTAATGGTTATTTCTCTTTATTTCCTCCATGCTTATGCTGTTTTCTGTGCCTGGTTGGTTAGGATTTCCCCAGGGACAGAGTGCATTCCTTATGTTCTCCTTGACCTGCTGGGAGAGCCCATGGGTTGGGAAGGTTTCTCTCTTCTCTCTTGCCTCCCAGCTGAGATGAGATGTCTTTAGGGTAAGCAAACTGTGGCTGCATTTTAAAAAAGCCATAAACTAGAGTTTAAACTGTGATGGGACTTCAAAAATGAACATGGTTACTTGCTGCTGCTGGCAGTTTTCCAGAGGGGAATGGGTGGGTGTGGGGGTGACTTTGAGATAATACCAGGAATGTCATGTAATCAGTGTTTCTGGCCGTCAAAGCTTGGGGATTGTGCACTCTGGATCTTTTTATCCCTCCTTTAATAACCAGTTGATGATTGACCATGAATATGAAGAGAAAGATTAAAGATTTCTTAGCAAAAACTTTTGGCCTGAACTTCTGGCATATATATTTACAACAGCCAATTATGTGAATACATGCTAAGAAATAGATTTTAGTTTTATGTCCTGCTCCATCTTGCTCAGGCAACCAAATGTGCATTTTTGAACAATTATAGCATTGGCAGTTTTCATTCCTCTATTGGATATGAGCACTGTGTGTCAGTAATAGACATGCTCCCAAGAGGGACTATTGTTATGGGGTCAAACTGAGGCAGACATGTGTTTGGAAGATTCAGACTCATCTCTCATTTCCACAGAGGACCTCATCAAGGTTAAAGAAGAAAAATTTGGCTTCTACTTTAATGTCTCAGACTCTTAAATGTATCCTGAACTATAAGCAATCTTGTTTTCTTGAAAAGTCAGAGCCAAATATGGATCAGGTGTCTGCTTTACCTGGCCTGGGTGATGGCAATAATCAAGTTCAACACTTAATTCTCAAATTTCCCGTGTTGTCTTTGTGCTGTTTAGACAGAGTTCCAGAAAGCTTGTAAAGGCCGGGCCATAAATAAAATAAGATTGTGCACAGGGGCTTGGAAAATGCAACATAATGAAGTCCCAGACACAGAGCAGTGGGAATTCAGGGTGAAATATTTAATTACTTCATCATTGGAAACTAATTACCAATTGAAGAGTGTTTTCATTTGTAGAACGTAGATTGATTAGCAGGATTGCTAAACTTCCAGTTTCCTTACTACTGATTACATCTTTCACAGAAGAAAAATGGGCTCGTTTTAACAAGCTCAAGTCAAGCTAGAGACAAGCAATGTTCCTGAAGAGTGATTGCCCGGGATTAGTGTTATTCAATAGGCAAAGGGGTATTGAGTTCAGGGGTTTTCCTGGTAGACCATTAGAGATAAATTTTACATTTGGGATTTCCTCTTCTGTAATAGGTGAGGTTGTATTTTTCATTCAGGAAGTTAATTTGTTTGTTCCACAAAATGTTTCAATCAATGTTATACATTTTCAGCGACCTGGGCCTGGAGGCTATTTTCTCCCAGATACTAGTTGTAGATACATTGTTTAAAGACAAAGTTTTGAAAATTAGAATCCCTCTGTAGCAACTTTGTAACACTGAAACAAAGGAGCCCTGGCCTCTGGATGGAACACTGGGATCCACAGGAGTCAGAGTCAGGTGGGAGAGGCTTTTTGGAGGATTGGAAATGCATTGTTGGGCATCTACGTTCCTAGGCTTACATCTTCTTGTCATCATATCTCCATATCATACAGGTGTTCAGTTACTTTATACTCTCTTGTCTTTGTTCTTGTCAATTATGTTATGTGGAAACATTGGCCCAAGTTAGTGTGCCCCCTAGTCTCTGTAAAGATTGCAAATAATTTCAGAGCCCAAACTGTAAATGGACTTTGTGTCTTGAAATGATGCTGTTTAGACACACACAGTCTTTCTGCTGTGAGGAGGTTCTTGTTGTGAGTAACATTAAGAGGTAGGTTGGAAGAATGCTGGGACAGAGGCAGAAAGCTGTATTCTAGTTCTGGGACTACAATTTAAGATCCCTGGGTACATTAATGGATCAGCTAAGTTCATCCTTGCTGCTTATAAATAAGGACGATATGAGATGGAGATGAAAGATAGAGGACACCGAAGTGACATGTTTACCAAATGCCCACTGCACTTACTGGTTCAGGGGAGGGGTTGATATAGGGAGATTATAAAATCTAGGAGGGTGGGCCCACAATGTTCTTGACTTCTCTCTGGATTACCTGGTTTGGCAGTTTCTAGAGCCTGGCTTTTAATAAATCAAACAGTGATTTAATTCTGCATCTTCTATTTAGGTCAAAGGGACAAATCAAAGAGTAGCATGACAGATTAAGTCATTTTTTAGAACCAACAGAGAAATCAATGAGAGTCCAATTAAGGACTCAAGAGGGGAACAAAGGACAGCCTTGGGGTCCAGACAGGGCAAAAGTATTGACCCCCCCCACAACATTTAACCAGATAACTTTGACCTTTGCAACAATCCGAAGATTTCTTCTTGCTGTTATAGGCAAATACTAAAGCCAAAATGTCTAAAGATGATGAAATTTCAAGAAAGATCATAAAAGATAGAAACTTTAGAAATGAAAGGCTTATTAATTTACTAAGAGGACAAAGAGCTTAAGTTGTATAAGGATAAATGAACGCTAGAATACATAAAAATTTTGTTATAATCAGAAGAAATTAGATGTTAGAATATCTTAGTATATTTTCAAGATTAAAACTAAAAACTTGGAAAAACAAAAAAATGAGGAAAGCAAACAACTATTAAGAGATTTAGAGAAGAAAAAAACGAAAGTACACTGAAAACTTAATTGGGAAAATGTGCACATGGGGAGGGAGAGAGAGAAAGAGAGAGAGAGAGATCAGAAAATAAAGGTTTAGACAGATAGAAATTTACTAGAATCATCAACACTCAAACATGACTAAAAATGACATTACCTAGAAATAATTGAAAAAGAGGCATAATATACATGGTTTTAAAAGTGATGAAAGTACAAAATGAAAAAATAAAGTGACAAACTTGCCCAAATTTTAAAAAGTCGAACACAAACACAATCTAAATACGCCTTTTTTTCTTTTTTGTTCCCTTTACATTTTTTTTTTTTTTTTGGTCTTTTTCAAGACAGGGCTCCCTGTAGCCCCAGCTGTCCTGGAACTCGCTCTGGAGACCTGGCGTGGTCTTGAACTCACAAATATTGTCTTGCCTCTGCCTCCTGGTGTTTAGGATTAAAGGCGTTGCACCACCATGCCCAGGCTTCCCTTAATGATATTTTACTCCAAAAATATGGCATATATTATATATATATATCATATATATATATACTCTACATACCTAAATCGGATTACAAAGTCTTGAAAACAAGCCTATGGTTATCTTAAAACTTCGTTTAGGGATTCACGTTTTAACAGTAAAGTTGCATGCAGTGTAAAAAGAAGTATAACTTTACATTCTAAATTACATGTAGTTTTAATGTAATTTTTTGAAGGTTCTATAAGAATTTAATGTAAATTTTACAATCAGTTTACATGTAAACTATACATTATGTGATATTTCAAACTCAGGGATTATACTGAATTATTACTATAAAGCTATCAATATTTTTTTAATATTATTCCCAAAATATGCAATATATACAAGCCCACGCTATAAGTCAAATATTAAAAATTCTTTAAATAAACTGGATGTTGATTACTAAACACATTTAGAGATTCCACTTTTAACAGTAAATGCATTCAGGTATAAAGTCCTGTAAGTGGGGCGTGGAGAGATGGCTAGCGGTTTAAAGAGGCCAAAAGCCTCTTCAGAGGAACCGGGTTCGATCCCCCAGCACTCACATGGCGGCCGAGAACCGTTCTGAAACTCCAATTACAGGAGAACTACAGTCCAGGGGAATCCGAGACCCTCTTCGACCTCCGTGGCATGTCATGACACGGGTGCACAGACCTGCATGCAGACAGTACATTGATACACATACAGAAATAAAAAAAATAAAGTCCTGTAACTAACATTCTTTGGGGGAGAAGAGGACGAGGGATCCCGCTCAAGCGAGAGAGGAGCTAATCAAGAATGTGGGGGCCGTAGAGCGCGTGGAAGACAAGGATAGACGCACCCTGAGAGAGGCACTTAGGGGAATAGCAACACGTGGCGGTCAGATGTATATATAGGAATATATGAAGAATAAAGTTGCGTTCAGGGTGCCGTGCCCAAGGGGGGGAGGGGGGTGAGGAGCGCAGCAAGCAAATGAGGGGAGGAAGAAACCATTTGCCTTTTTTTTTTTTTTTCTGGGACTGTGTTACTTCACTTAGTATAATTGCTTCAAGTTCCATCCATTTGCCAGCAAAGCTCATGAGTGGAACAACCAGGAAATGTGGGACACGATGAATGAATACGCCTTTTAATAGTGAAAGACCTACCACTTCTGGCCATGTTAGTTACAAAATTTCTGCTGTGAACAGCTTAAGGAGAAAGGATCACTTTGGCTCATGGTTTCAGTCCATCATGGTGGTTGGTGTGTGTTGAGTCTGTAGCTCACCTTGTGTAGACAGGAAGCAGACAGAACATTAACAAGAAGGGGCTAGGGCAGCATCCAGCCCCCAGGGACATGCATCTAGTGACTACTTCCTCCAAGCTGGCCTCACCCTCTAGCAGAAGCACCTCCTGATAGTGTCTATTCAGATGTTGAAGCCATCAGTGAATTAAAGCACTCATTAAACCAGAGTCCTCATGGTCTAACCATCTCTGGAAATGGCATTCTAGTCATACCCAGAGGTGGGCTTTAGTAATCCAGGTAGCTTTTAACTCAGTTTGACAGTAGAGATTAACCATTATAGATAGAGTCTAGGGTATTAATTTTGTGGATACTTGTAGTACCTTGCAAAGAGGATAAATTTTGGGGGAGGGTGTGGAGAGGGGCTGAGACAGAGTTTCATGTAGCTGAAGATGACCTTGAACTCTTATTCTTCCTGATTCCATTTCTCCAACCCTGGGATTAAAAACATGTACCTCTATGCCTGGAACACAAGGAATTTTGAAGTAAAATTCCTTTGAGCAGGGAGCCTTGTCCATTCTTTCCATTTTGATACAGTAATTTCACATTTTCCTAGGCTTCTGAAATGTCTGTGAAATTTAAATACACAGTGTCTGTGTAAACCTTGCAGAGGATCCTCTGTGAAGTTCTTTTACAAAAGTAGAGGAAGAGAGATGTTCTTTTTAACCCTTGTTTCCAGAAGGGCAGATACAGCATAATAATTTCATTAATTCTTAAAGATTTATTTCTGTCTGGCCCTGGAGCTATTAAGGTTACAAAGTATCTCATTTAGTTCTTACTGTAGCATTATGAAATAGATTCTACCGATATATGTGCTACAACTGAAACTGATCTAACCTGGTTATATAATTTAGCAAAGGTCCCCTCAGCTTGCACTGAAGTTCAGCCACTGAGGTTCAGAAGTCCTGCTCCTCCTGTTTCTCACGTTTCTTCACCGCCCTGCCACCAGGACCCAGTGTCTGGCCTGGTCTCAAAGAAGAAAGCTGCTACTTCTGAAGGCAGTAGTTTATATTGATGATTCCTTCAACTATTGGCTGTGATAGGACAGTAATGTGCACTTGTCAAAGACATTTAGGACACACTGGGCAGTGATCACATGTTGTCAAGTCTACCAAAGGCCCATTGCACTTGCTGGTCAGGGGTTGGAGGGTGGAACTGATGGGAAGATGTTTATAAAATCCAGGAGGACAGGGTCATATTTTCTTTGACACCTCTCTGACTCTCCTTGAACTTGGTACTTCCTGGAGCCAGGCCTTCAATAAATAAAAAAGGTAGTTTGATTCTGAATTTTCTAGTACAAAGAAACAAACCAAAGATTTTTTTTGGTGACAAAATATAATGCTCATCCTAGTTCTTTCTTTTCTTCTTTAGTAACTGTGGCAGGTGGGAGATCTTCCCCCCGGTCTTCTTCATTCTACTGGGTGAACTGTGGACTTACTTCTTTATAGAACTGGTTGTCACAGAGCCAAGAGTAGGGGCCACAGGCCACGTATTCTGGTGTATGTACCTCTGTTGTGTAGAGGGTTTCTGATTACACTGCTGTCCAGAACCCTTGTTCCCTATTCCAAGCTTAGCACCAGGAGAACCATTCCTTTCATGAAGGCCTTATTTATTGGAACCTGTTACTAATAAGAAAATCTAATATCAGGAGAGAAGTACATTAACTTACCAGAAGTCTCTGATACTTGATGCAGATAATAGGAGCCTGATTATTGGGAAATCATATTGGAAGGTAGAGGTGGGAAAAGGGTAGAAGTTCCCCAGGATAGAAGTTCCAGGTAATGAAGAAAAAGTGGCAACTCATGATCTGAATGTTCCCCGGGCAATTTAGGCAATGTCACGTCTTGAAGAGCAAGAAAGATGCTTTACTTTCTTGTTTCCTCTGGTTCCAAGACCTTCTGAGAAAGAGGTGTTCCAGGCATCATATGGCCTTCCTGGTGAGGACTGAATGAAGGGAAGAGTGGACAGGCTTTGCTTTCATTCTATTACTAAAGAGGGTGATCTGGGAAGGATCACCAGGAAGGACAGGGTCAAAGCAGAGGAATAGAACAAGCATTTGCCAAGCACAGGGCCAGACTATAGCACTGTGCCAGGCACAGAGGGTGCAGCTATATGAGCACCATCCTTTCCCTGGCAGGCTTCCTGGGAAGCTGGGGAGACATATTTCACTGCAAACAAGGAACATATTTTAAAAATACGAATTTCACCTCATTTATGATGTGGCAAATAGATACCATATATGTCCTGATAGGGTACATGGAGAAAGACACATTGTTACTTTTGTAGAATGTTGGTCCCAATGTACAGCCTGAATTTAATCTGGTAAAACACTATTGAAATGGAAATCAGTTGTCTTCAAAATGTCTTGGTCATGTGATATTTGATTCCTTCCCAGGAAAAGAAAATGAACAAAACCAAAAGACAATCCACAGAACTTTTGCTACAAAGGTTCTAGTGAGATTACAGCAACCTGGAAATATATACTGTAGTTTGGATAATAGTGCTGTCTCAATCTTAATTGATGATTTTAGTAAATGTACTGTGGTTATATAAGAGAATATCCTTATTTTAGGAAATGTACAGAGGTATTTAGACATACTAGAACATCATGTCTGCAAGTTACTCTAAAGGGTTCAGAAAAGCATTTAGCAAAAGAATGATAAATGTTAACTTTGGGGGACGTAGGTGAAAAATACACAAGAATTCTTTATATTATTTTTGCAGCTTTCCTATAAATCCAAGTGTGACTTGTTTCAAAAGAAAAAGGTTGAGGTAAACCATTCATATACACATTTCCACACCCAGGAGAACAGGTAGCACAGTGGTTTGGGATTTTCTGGGTCCAGATCCTGGCTGTACCATGCTAAGCCTGAACAATATCAGATGGTGCTTGTGTCTACACTGGCTGGCAAGAATTAAATGAGCAGAAGCCTGAGATCATCTCTGATCAGGGTAAGCACATGGTTAAGAGTGCAGTACATGTCAGTTTGTACACAGTTTAGATCAAGATATAACTGCCAATTCCTACTTATAATGGTTTAGCAGATACACAACCACTGATTAGTTGTGCTATGTTATCCAGTAATTTACATTTAATCACTACAGCTGTCATATCCATAAATATTGCCCCCATGCTATAGATGTAGAAACTGAGACCAAGAAAATTCATAAAGTCTCCCTAACTTTACCTCCTCTAAGCTGATATTGGAACAACCCGAAGCTGTTCCCAGGCACCCTGACAACTAATCCCAGAGGAAATTCTTTCACGCAGGTGCAGCCAATATCACCGGTCTCGTTGGCCCACTTTCAAACCTTGTGCATGCGGAATTTCCTGGTACAAAGTGGATTCAAGGGGCCTTCCATCATCCACGTTGTTATCCACTTATCCATTGTCAAAACCTGTTGAGGTATGGATGTGTGTGGTCGAGGAGGTGAAGAACATAGATTCTCCTGGTGATTACAGACTAATTCCTTGAACCGGATAAAAAGTGCAGGGTGGCTAGTTCCCAGCCCCAGGAGTATAAAGTCTCCCTGGCAGAGCAAACGTGATCATTGCCTACCGAAAGACCTTAGAACAAACACACTGTCAGAAGACCTTCCTAAGATGTCATATGCTCTGTGCATATTCCAGGGCATGAGTGTATAACTTACAGCAGACATTTGGCCATTCTGGTATCTATAGATGTGCATGGAAAGAGCCTCAAAGTCCCCTTAGTCTTCAATCATTATCTCTTTAACAATTAGACAAGTAGCAGGAGTCTTCTGAAGAACAGTCTTCATCAGGACTTCAGAGGGTCTGGAAACTGGATTCCTGACTCCCTGTGTCTATGATCTGCAGCCAGGCTTCAACCCAACAGATGTTACTACTCTAAAGCAATCTCTGGCAGCCCTGGTGGGGAGGAAAGTGTCTCTCAATTTGTTAGGGATCATAATAACTTCTCTGTATTTGCTCGCTGAGTTATAATTTGCAAAGTTTTGTGTTAGACATTTCTACTGATTCTCAACAATTGTGTAAGTTGGGCAGAGAACAGGCAATGTATGATTTCTATGTGATAAAACCGGGGGCTCACAAACAAACAACCTATTGGCTAGGGCTAGAAAACAGGACCCTCTCCAGGCATAGGCACTCCATCCTTAGAAGCTCTTCCAGTCCACTGTGATGCTTAGTTGGATCTTGGGCTACTTACAAGTCATCTACATTCTTATTTACTACCCTTGTTCAGCCACCCCTGCCTGGCCTGCTGAGTTTAAGCATTTCTGGGTTATCTCCCTAGCAGGAAATCTGGAAGGCTTTGGGGATATGGGAATCCTCAATGAGTTGTTTGAAAAGAAGGGGAATTGGGAGAGCAAATCTGCTGCCAGCCAGATTACAGAAAGCTTGATAAACCAGTGGAACCATGCTGATTGGTAGCTCTCAGTTTAAATAGTCAGAACAAAAGCTTTCTCCATATCCATTTATTTCTCCTTAGTGAATAATAATTATATAAGATAATAGGTTTCATTACAACATTTTCCTGCATGTATACAATGTGCTTTGATTATGTTCACACTCCATCACTCTCCCTCTCCCCATAACTTATACTCCTTCTGCTTTAATGTGCTTAAAAATATAGATTCCATGTATGAGAGAAAATGGGTTATTTGTATTTATCATTCTGGCTTATTTCACTTAACATGATGACCTCCAGTTCCATCTATTCCTCTGTAGCCATCATAAATTTCGTTCTTCTTTATGGCCTAGTCATACTCCATTGTGTATACGCAGCATAGATTCTTTAGATATTCGTCTGTTGATGAACACCCATGTTATTTCCATAATTGCAAATCCAAACTGGACTGCTTCTCCCCCAACTGTCCAACTCCCCAACTCAGAGAATGGCCATCATTGAGAAAACAATTGGATAAAAAAATATTGGTGCAAAAGCCGGTCATGGTGGTACACACCTTTAATCCCAGCACAAGGGAGGCAGAGGCAGGTGAATCTCTTTGAGTTCAAGGCCAGCTTCGTCTACATAGTGAGCTCCAGGACAGCTGCAGCTACAGGGAGACCCTGTCTCAATAAGATCAAAAGAAAAAAAAATGTTGGTAAGGGTGTGGGGGAAAAAGAACCTTCTTCCACTGCTGGTTGGAATGTCCAGCTGTGGATATCAGTATGGAGGTTCTTCAAAGAATTTAAAAGAGAACTATGATAGAATTCAGGCCTGTAGTTCCAGAAGCATTTCTTTCTTTCTTTTTTTTTTTTTTATTGATGCTTTGTGCATTTCATCCATCATTTTCCAATTCAGTTCAGGCATATTTCCCTTTCCCTTCCCCCCACCCCACCCCTACCCATCCCAGATCATGCTTTCTGCCATAACTTTCCTGCATCTTTCTCTGTTTTTTTTTTCATTTTTTTAACAATAAGTAATAATTTATGAGTACAAGCATCCTTCATGCAAAACCAATTTGCAGGCTGTTGCACCCAAACCCCCACAGCCCCACCATTTAACAGGGAAAAATGTAATTCATGGATTAACATATCATCCAAACATATGTGTCTATACCAAAGTAACCTACCAGAAGCATTTCTAAGTGAGAGATGGAGATGTATTTATTCCTTCAATTCCGTTGTCTCAACTGTAGGCCAGGTGCTGAGTTCTCCATTCCTCTCTCCTCACCTGGATGAGAGGCCACATACTTTAAGACTGTAGGAGCCTTAGGAATGGGATTAAGGACTTGAATTCTTGGTTTTCTCTTTGGTGTCACCTTTAAGATCTGACTCACAAAAGGGCTGATCTGACTCCTGGTGTGTTTCTTAGTTTGCTGTGATAAGAAAGTGAGATTTGGAGCCTCCCGTGGATTGCAGAGTGTTCCTCAAGCAGTAGACATCGTCGTGGGAATAAATATGCCAATAATGTTAAAAAATTGATTCTAGGAAAATTGATTCTACTTCTTTTATTCATCCTAAGCCTCTCACAGGTAAGAAAAGTGCAATTAATGTAAATATAAACATGATTTATGCAGAGAATGCATTGAAAGGAACTATAAATTACCTTTGGCACTGTTTCTGCCGAATCAAAGTATTTATTTCTATAAACATTTCCTTATCAGGTACTAAAATAAAAATCCTTCATGTTTTCAGCAGTAACTTATAGAAAGCCTGACACTTCCATCATCATGTGAAAATCAGATGAGCTGCCACTTCCCCCAGGAAGCCCCACTGGGCTCTCCACTCATCTTCAACCAGGCTGGATCAAACATCCCATCTCTGCTGCTATAAAACACGGGCTTCTTTTAGCACATATGTTATGCAGCAATTATCTGCTCATGTGTTCTTTTGCCCTCTAAATCGTGTCTTATTCATCTTTGCATTCTGAATGTCCGGCGCAATTCCTGCCATGCTATTTTTGCCTTAGGAAATATTTTCTGAATAAGGAGCCAAACATTTACCAACTCACATAAGGCTTGGCTTGTAAACACAATGGGAATTCAAGTCAGGGAACTGTGGTTCACTTTTGCCATAAAGTGCTTACATATTGCACACTACAAACTCAGGGCTCTGTGATCTTTTCAACCTCATATGTGATTATCCCCACAAAATACCCATGGGGTAGAAAGGGCTATAATGACCTTGGGCTATTTTGAGCAGTTTCATATTGATTCTTCTTTATAAGAAATCTGGCCCATTTCATCATGAGAAGGACAAGAGACCTCATGCAAGCCAGAAAGGAGCAGAAGACAGCCTTTTCCCCAGAAATCCCTAAAAAATCCTCCTGGCCTTTGGGAGTTCCCACCAGTATACAGAACATAAGGAATCAGTATGATATGGATGTATTTGTACAGTTTTTAAAAGATTAAACATGATATAGTACTGGAAGTAAGCATGGACGATTGAAGGTCTGGGTTTTATGCTTTCCCTTGCTACAGGGGATGGAAAGAATATTGTTTCCCCTTAAAATGATTTATTTAAATGGGTAGGCTAGAATTCTACTCACAACCCAGTGTCTGAATGCACCTGTTTAAGTGAGCTTCTTGTTCTCCCAGGTATTTAGGCATTGAATTTTCCCCATTAGGAGAGTGATTGACACTGTGGTCCTTACAATAACACATGATTATAACTCTGCAAATGGCAATTACATTCAATGGAAACCAGATGTTGCTTGGAATTTGACTCTTTTGGTTTCTTGGTGAAGTAGATGAATTTGTAAAGTAGAAAACCACAATCATTACTCAGATGGACTGTACATGAATTAATGACATAATATCTAAATCATATATGGTTGAAAATAATGATTAACTTAAACTATCAAGATAAGCTAATGAAAAACAGACTCTTAAAAATTAAAGATGTGTTTTCTTCAATATATTTTATTCATATGCTAATCACAAAACCAGCCTGGTTTTTATATCTCTTTAGCCCCAAATAAGAAAAAAGAATATATTTAAAAAGAAGTCAATTTTGGTGGTTTACATGAGAGAGAACATGAACAACTGTGATAGTTTTTCTTCACTAGTGAATTTTTCTAGTGTCTGAAATCAATCTTTAAAAAATATATTGTTTTTAAGGACAGTTAGCAGTGTTTTATGCTGAATTACGCAGAGACAGTATATTTCTAAGGACACATCTGGCATACGAGGGATCGGCTTTTCAGGTCTGTATAAAGCATATCCTCTCCAACAGAACTCCTTGCTCTCTCCAGATCCGGCATGCACATGGGTGTGTGTCCATGTACATACATACACACACACACACACACACACACACACACACACACACACACACAAACCGTCAACAATGCCTTAGGCCAGGAAGGGAAATCATTCCGTATCCACCCTCATGATCCCTTAAAAAACTCAGCCTCGGGGTAGCAACCTCCGAAGTGGTTAAGTTTGCAAACCTTGGCCCATCATTTCCACTGTCATGAATTCTCAATGACATCATCACTGTAAAATTAGGAACTCTCTTTCTTTTCCTGCAGATGTGAAAGTTTGACATCGCATTCCATGGTCCCGTGCCACATTTCATCAGCGTTTTTCCTTTGCTTTCTCCAAAGCCCGTGGCCGCATGAGGCGTGTAGACTGCCAGTGCTGTTTGGGATCTCATATCAAATGCTGCTACCTAATCCCAGGCGGCCTTCCCCGAGCCCACACCTGCAGCTCATTGAATCCTCCTGGAGTACAAAGGGCTGATTTACAGCACGCAGGATCCAGGCCCTGGTTGCAGCTGGAGCTCCAGCAGGAAAAGGAAGTTGTTCATCATCTTGTGTGCATTTCATTAACAATAGTGTACCCGATATGTAGCTTATAGAATAATTTCAAATCACTGACAGAGAGCATTATGGCATTTGGCACTACTAGGAAAAATACTTCAGGATGGGCAAATTAAACCTGAGCGTGAGGTTTCTATTCGACCCCCTGGAACCATATGTACTGGCTTACACTAGGTGGGTTGACCTTGTGATATTTTCTGATTCCTTGGGCATTTCCCCACTTCTCATTTCTTTCTCTTTGTCTTTGAAGCAGTCCTGGGGTAGGACTAGAATATTGTTAGCTTTTTGCTTTTTTCATATTTTAACAATTAAGAGCTTAGAATGATGAATGCTAAGTACACTGTTTAAAAACCAATCACTTGAGGGTTTGTCTGTATAGCTGGTGGGATGGTAACTGTATCGCAGGATGTGCCTTTCTCTTTTGAGTGTCTGTGGCCATTGATAATCAGCGAGTCTCCATCAGACACCGAAATTCTGGATCACCAGGACTCTGGGGACTAAAACAATAGCAAAGCTTCAGGCTTTATTTTATCATCAAGCCTAGTCAACTCACTTTTGTTGTTGTCAGTGTGTGTGTGTGTGTGTGTGTGTGTGTGTGTGTGTGTGTGTGTGTGTGTTGAGATCAGGTCTCCCTGTAACCCCAGTTAGCCTGGAACTTACTATGTAAACCTGGCTGGCCTCAGTCTCCCAGAGATCCACTTACTTCTGCCTCCCAAATGCTCGGATTAAAGGCATGCACCACCATGCCTGTCCTGACTTGCTTTTTAACTCGAGGAAAATTCTCCTGGTGGAAATGTCAGGAAGGTGGTGTTATCAGTGATGATGATGGAGGAGACAGATGCCAGGGGACTGATGTCTGGCTGAGCTTCTTCCTTTAGTCCTCTGGCAGCCACAGGGCCTGTGTCCCCAGAGCCTCTAAAGAAGGTTCCCATTGCTTTGCCTCCCCAGTTCTTACCAGAGAGTATGGCAGATTCCAGTGGAAGGATCTACTAAGGAAGTGAAAAGCCTTAGATTACCTCAAAACAAAATCACTTCAGAAGCTGGGTAGGGCACCTCCTTGGATTGGGGCCAAGCTCTGCACAGGAAGGCTGAGCAGTGATGCTCAAACTTGAAAGACAAAAAGACTTCTGATGACTTTATCCTGGCCATTTGAACTTTGACTGTTTTCTAAAGAAGGACAGAATCAATAAAAATTGCCCTGCTCAAGGGAGAGGGAACAGGGGAGGAAAAGCAAATTTCTTTTCACTTTGTAATGGTAAACAAGCTGGGCTGGGAGCTGTATCTGATGTGGCCATGCAGGGCCTGGTTTCCAGTTTCTCTTGATGTGTCAAATGTATCCCTTATGTGAATCATGGTTTAAAAATACTTCCACGCAGTGGGTTCGGGAAATCCATAAGCCTTTATGATGCTTTCCTTGCTTCACATCATTTCTGATTTCAAAAGAAACTCCGGGTATTTCTTTAAGATGTTTATATAGTATGCATTTTAAAAACTAAGAATTCTTCCAAGAGGTTCCCCAGCATTGTTAGAGGTTACTTTTTAATCTTGCAAGCTTTTTGTTCTCTCTGTTGTCTGTCTTTCTTTCTTTCTTTCTTTCTTTCTTTCTTTCTTTCTTTCTTTCTTTCTTTCTTTCTTTCTTTCTTTCCTTCCTTCCTTCCTTCCTTCCTTCCTTCTTTCCTTCCTTCCTTTTTTCTTCCCTCCCTCCCTCCCTCTCTCTCTCTCTCTCTCTTTCTTTCTTTCTTTCTTTCTTTCTTTCTTTCTTTCCTTTCTTTCTTTCTTTCATTCACATAATGCTAATGAGTTTGAGGCTTACATATAAATTGAAGCCGGATTTATAAAATGCAATATAAAACTCCTTGGGAAGGAAGATAAATGTAACAGGCTATGAAACCATGTTAGATCTTCCAACATTGGAAAGACTACAAATGGGAGCATTAATGACCAGGATGTGTGAGGTTTCCCAGGTTAGGGGCTTGGGCTCCCAGCAAGCAGCCTTGAGATGAGCTGTCCTGCCTTTCTTGATTTCTCTGAAATTCAGATCTAATTGCAGATTGGAACTTATCCATCTGTTTAGTCTGTAAAAATAATTTTCCCTGAATATTTACCCAAAGTGCATTATTGCTTATACAGTTGTGAAAAGCATTTAGCACTTTATAATCCTATATTTGCCCCTATGTGGGCCTGGGGGTGTACTCTCCTTACAAAATTCACAAATGCCTAGAAGGCTAACAATTTTTACAAAGTGTTCCTCATGGAAAACATCTGGAAGTTTTCCAGAATGGCATTCCAGATGTTAGAGTTTTAGCAGCCACAAAAGTGCACTGTGAAAACTTGAATGTGTGTGTTCGTGTGTATACATGTGTGCATGGATGTGTGGGTGTACATGTGTGCATGGATGTGTGTGCATGTGTTTGTCCTTTTGTGCATGTGTATGCATTTGTGTATGTGTATTCATGTATATGTGTGTATACATATGTTTGTTACTTTGTTTATGTGTGCATGTGTATAGGCATGTGTGTATGTATATGTGTGTATGTTTGCGTGCTTGTGTTTTTGTTCCCGTGTGCAGGTGTTCATGCATATATATGTGCATGTGTCTACATGTGTGCATGTGGTATCTGTTCTTATGCACATGTATGCACATTTGTGCATGTGCATATATGTATAGGTGTGCATACATGTATGATATGTATGAGCATGTATATTTGTTCCTGTGTGCATGTGTTATGTGTGTGCATACATAATGTATATACACAGATAATGTATATACATGTTTGTGTATATGTGTGTCCATGAGTATATTTATGCTTATATATATATATATATATATATATATTCTTGTATGCAGGTATGCTGTGTTCATGTGCATATGTCTATGTGTGTATATGTCTATGTATGTATTGGTTTATATGTGTGTGTTTATGCATGTATGTGGCTATATGTGTGTCATGTGTCTGCGTGTGTATGCATTTATATGTCGTCATGCGTGTTCATGTTTTCTGATTCTATGTAGCATGCTATTTATACACACCGAGCTATTCTTTCTCTATCTTTGGGACATTTTGGGATTTAAGCATTTAACATTTCACTTATGGACAACTCTGATTTTAGGACAATTATACATCTGGAAGCACATTGAAAAAAATCATTTTTTATTTGGAATTTTAAAACTTATTTTACAAACACCTCTCCATAAAACCAGACTAAATATGGGGAGAGCGAAGCCTAGGATGAGCCAAGCAAGGGGAGAACTTTGGCCTTTTCATTCCCAATTTATACTTGTCAGAGGAGAAATACTTCCTGTACTTGCTTAGCATGGGCAGAACACAGAAGCAGGTGGCGAGCAGGACAGTGAGGGTCCATGTTCAGACTGCTGAGTTCCCCTTGATGGGTACAAGACACAAGTCACTGTCACATCTTCCCTCCCACCACCTAGACAGCAGCCCTGCCTGTATCAGGAAGCCTCTGGGAGACATCAGAGCCCACAGAAATTCAGACAAGAAGATCTATGCAGCTCCTCATAGATGTCTCTCAGGACAAGGCTAAAGGGAGGGAATAAGAAAGAAAAGTAGGGCCAGGCATGGTGGCGCACGCCTTTAATCCTAGCACTCGGGAGGCAGAGCCAGGTGGATCTCTGTGAGTTCAAGGCCAGCCTGGTCTACACAGTGAGCTCCAGGCCAGCTGGGACTAAAGGGAGACCCTGTCTCAAAAAGACCAAAAAAAGAAAAAATAAAAAAGAAAGTAGATGGGAGCTTCAGCGGCCTGCCATGCAAGGACCAAATCCCCAGAGGCCACAGGCATCCTGCAGGGTTTCCAGTTATGAGCTATTTATATTTTAGGGGAGACAGATGAATAGAACCCATCCCTTACCAAACCAACTAGACACACCAAAAATCTCCTCTAAGCTAAAATATTTGTTGAACATCACTTTGAGCCAAACATATTTTATATCGTGTGTGTCTTTTAGGGTCTAGGGAAGGGCAGAGTAGAAGGAAAATAGCTTCAGCAAAGCCCAAGTGGGCAGTGGGAATGGTGGGCTGAACATCAGTGCTGGCAGTGGGTCTAGTGGGTGAGGAGAGGAAGGCAGTCAGGAGAGAAAGGGCAGAGGTCCTGCTAGAGGGACACAGGTTGTTCAAGGTCAGCCTGAGGAGAAAGGGCAGCGGTCCTGCTAGGGGACATGGGTTGTGCAGGGTCAGCCTGAGGAGAAAGGGCAGAGGCCCTACTAGGGGGACACAGGTTGTTCAGGGTCAGCCTGAGGAGAAAGGGCAGAGACCCTACTAGGAGACACGGGTTGTTCAGGGTCAGCCTGAAGAGAAAGGGCAGAAGCCCTACTAGGGGGACACATGTTGTTCAGGGTCAGCCTGAGGAGAAAGGGCAGAGGTCCTCCTAGGGGACACAGGTTGTTCAGAGTCAGCCTGAGGAGAAAGGGCAGAGGTCCTCCTAGGGGACACAGGTTGTTCAGAGTCAGCCTGAGGAGACGAAGCTTGATCTGCGGGCTTGGGAAAAGGAATGTCACGAGAGTTAGCTGTTGAGGAAAAGTCTTCTAAACAGGGTTGGATGGCAGCTGGGAAGCGTCCCCATTTCTGAGCTTCCTTCAGCTTAGCCAGCATCACCTGAGCATTTGCTCTGCTCTAGAGTGTTTGCAATATGCTATGCCTGCCACACCTCCTGGGAGCCTCTTAGACTTTCTGACCTGCAGGGGTGGAGATGCAGAGCAGAAAATGCACCCACTCCCCTAGGTTTGGTTGCCTCCCTCAGGGGGTGGCTTGGGCTGACGAATTACTATCCAGAGTTCTTCAGTGATGTAGTAGGATGTTTGCACCACACATTTGCCCGAGGGATTTTCTGCACAGTCCTGGATTGGCCTTGGGTAGGTCAGAATTGGGACCTCCATCAATAAAGAGGTTCTAGTGCACCCTAATGCTGTCTTAGGAACTTCCGAGGACCCATTTGCCATGCCTGGAATCCTGCCAAAGTAGGATCCGATCTCTCAGTAGCCCTTGTGCCGTGATGTCCACAGTTGCCTGGGCCTACTGTTGGCTCAGGAAGATTCTCTGTTGGACCACATTGGTATCCTGGGACCTGGGGGACCCACAATTCTTGAAGTCCTGTTACACTGCTGGAAGATCGCAACAGCCGAGTCTTGCCTCCTCAGGAAATATCAAGGAAGTACTTCCAAAACCGGATCCTTCTCTTGGTCCCCACAGTCATATTCCCAGAAGGTTCACAGGGTGGTTACTGGGAGCTGCCTAGGCTGCTGAGTGCAGGGAGAAGGCCCCCAACACAGAGGCTGAGATGAGACAGCTTCCGGTTCTGGCTCCTGCCCAACATCAACTTCCCCTCTTTCATCTCAGTGGAATGAGGAGTCATTCCAGCCTCTTAGAGTTATCATTCACAAACGCGTAGTGCCATGCGTGCTGTGGATTAGATTTTTTTTTTAAAAAGCCAGATCTCAGCCTTGCGTGGTGGCACACGCCTTTAATCCTAGCACTTGGGAGGCAGAGGCAGGCGGATCTCTGTGAGTTCAAGGTCAGCCTAGTCTACAGAGTGAGTTCCAGGACAGCTGGGGCTACAGGGAGACCCTGTCTCAAACAAACAAACAAACAAACAAACAAACAAACAAACAAACAAACAGCCAGACTTCATGGTACATGAGGTCATAATCACAACACTTGGGAAGTAGAGCCAGGATTGCTGCTAGTTCGAGGCCAGCCTGGGCTACATTGTGAATTCTAGGACAGCTTGGGCTACAGAGTGAGACCATGTCTTAAACAAGCAAACAAACAAGCAAACAAACAAACAAAGCTGCAAACAAGTTTGCTACTTCTCTACTTTGGGGGACTCATACCATTCAACATGCGATAAACATCCAGGTAAGGGAGACGAGCGAGCTTTCCCATGCTGCCCCCCAGGTTCTACTCTGCTCTCCCAGGCCCCGTTCTCTGGCCCTCGTCAGTATCCTCTCAGGACCACTCTCCCACTTCTGCCTTGATGTTGATCCTATCCAGAGTACTGTGTGTGGTGTGGACTGCTTTTCCAGAGCCAGCGTCCTTCTCTCTGGAGGAATCAATGGTCATCAAAGGCTTCCAGCCTAATCCCGCTCTATTTCTTTCCTTTACTAGTCTCTTTGAATACTAAATATTTTCAAGTCACTGATACCCCAGATAGATTTGATATTTATCTCTGCTTCTCTCTAATTCTATCTTTCCTTTCACAACACCACACACACACAATTTAATTACTTCATGCATATTTTAAAACCAATTCAGTTCTCATAGCAGCTCTCTTTGACTATTTACATAAAATTCTCTAATGAATTTTCTCATATGTAATTCCATCTTCTCTGATATATCTATTTCCCCTCAGTGAGGTCAGAGTTTCCCTTCCTTCCTTCCTTCCTTCCTTCCTTCCTTCCTTCCTTCCTTCCTTCCTTCCTTCCTTCCTTCCTTCCTTCCTTCCTTCCTTCCTTCCTTCCTTCCTTCCTTCCTTCCTTCCTTCCTTCCTTCCTCCCTCCCTCCCTCTCTTTCTTTCTTTCTTTCTTTCTTTCTTTCTTTCTTTCTTTCTTTCTTTCTTTTCTTTCTTGAGACAGTGTCTCCCTTTAGTCCCAGCCAACTTGGAACTCACAATGTAGACCAGGCTGGACTTGAACTCAGGGATCCACCTGCCTCTGCCTCCCTTGCAGGTGCTGGGATTATTAAAGGTGTGTGCCACCATGCTGGGCTTCCAGAGTTACCTTTCTAAAACCTGTATTGGACCACAACACTCCATTACTCAAAAGCCTTCTTAGTCTTTTTTAAAATTATTTTTTATGTATATAAGTGTACTGTCTGCATGTAGGTTGGTGCACCCATGTTGTGCAATGCCTCGGAAGTCAGATTACCCTGGAACTGGAGTTAAAGATGGTTCTTAGCCACCATGTGGGTGCCTTCTTAGTCTTTTTGACTGACATCTCATCTCCTCTCCCTCTTTCTCTCTCTTTATAGTGACACAGTACCTCTAATCCTTCATAATCAAGTAGCTCTTTTGTCTCTTATTCTTTAATCCTCCAGCCTAATTCATCTCTTTGCTTTAGCAACTAGAAGCTATAGCATGGTATGAATTCATGTGTGGTAGACTTATTTCATGTGTTACTGAGTTTTGTTGTCCTTGTAACTTCACTGTGAGTTACCATGCTTGGAATGTCTTAGGGTCTGGGGTATTCAGTTGAGCCAGGGAGCAGCATTCCAGTAATAGAAAGCTAAACACTCATAAACAGGCCCCTGAGGTCAAGGTATCATGAATTGGGTCTTTCCAAAGACCCACAAAGATGCTGAAGTAGGTGTCTCACATCTTCTATGAAAGGATATGAAGAACAAATTGGAGTTTTGCTTAAAAAACCCCTGGTTCAAGTCTCCCACCTTCCAAGATGAACTCTGAGTGAACTTGTAGGTATAGAACCTCATCTTTCAATGACCCTAAATTTCCTGTCATTGTGTTTAGTTGATAGTAAAGAAAAACTGCACCAATTGAACTGCATAAACATAACACTGAGGAGAGGGGGTGGAAAGCATGACCATATAGAAATGGAGTCTTACAGGATCCAGGGACCTTGCTCATATGAACCTACAGCAATGGTGTCGGCATGCACAAGACCCGTGAAAATTCAAACAGACAAAAACCCAGCATAGAAATGGGCAAATGGGCAACAGGACCCAACCTTAGCCAAAGAACTATTGGCAGCTGATTGCTGAGGAAGGGCTGACTAGACCCCAGTGGATGAACCTGCACTGAGGGACATCTGAGCACGCTAACCTGACTGAATAGGCCTTAACATTTATGACAGAAGGTATGCAATCCGGTGAGGGAGGACATGGAGGTGCAGATGGGGGAGGGGGTATAAAGATGATTAAGATGTTTTGTATGAAAGGCAGAAAAATCACTAAAAACCTTAGAAACATATAGCTATCACTTTGAGCAAGTCAGTGTCTAAGGAATTATGACTACCTGTCTTTTCTGTATATTTTATTTAATTCATACAATTTCAAGACATAATGATAAAATTAAACTCTGGCCCTTTACTTTTTCTGAACTGCAAAGACTGGAGTACTCATATGACATGGGCTGCATGTTGGGTAGGGCTAAGGTGTTCACTGTCTGGCTTTGCCAGTTGCAGACCTATGCTTTCAATGTCTGACTGGGAGTCAGCGGGGACGTTTGGGATCCTTGCTGTCTCTGCTCATTATGGTCTTTCATTCCCACTTTGGGAATTTTAATTTGGTTAGCTACAAATGCATCTTCCACTTTTCTGTGAACTCCAAGGGATAATGTTTCAAAAATTAATCCAAGGCCTATTCTCTGCTTCTCAGAATCATTTCAATGAAAAATATATTTATTGATTTTTGTTTCATGTGAATGAGTGTTTTACTTGTTATGTATGTTGTGTACTCTTGTGTGTAATGTCCGGGGAAGCTAGGAGAGGGCCCCAGATACACTGGAACTGGAGTTATGGATGGTTGTTTGCCACCATGTGGGTTCTGGGAACCCAACTCTGTCCTCTGCAAGAGCAGCCAATATTCTTAACTGATAAGCCATCTCACCATCTCCTCATTTCTATTTTTCATAAATGAACAGGGACATTCCTTTGCTGGTGCCCATGCCTTTGCAAACACTGATGTAAGGCATCTCAATCTGTTTCATGCTTTGACCCCCCAATGTGCAAAGATATTCATTCACCAGAGTCAAAAAAGCTTCACATCACTTTCTTTCTGCTAAATTCAGCAGAGGTGACTGACAGCCTCCTTTTCTTGTGCTATGAGAATCTGTGTTTTTTGGTTATACTAAGGAGCGTTATGGTCAGGTCAATGCATTAAAAATTCAGAGCATGAAAAACAATTGTGTGCCAGGGGTAGGTTGGAAGATTCTGAGGAGCCTTTTGGAGAGGTAGTTGGACTGAGCTTTGAGGATCATAGAATCTACATGGAAGAAGGGAAAAGGATTGTTCAATTCTAGGAGAAACAAATGAAGAGGGCTTTTAATAGTGGATGGGGCAGCAGGAACATGAGGTAGTTGATGACCCAGAGGCATCGAGTCCAGCCTGGGGTCCAGTGAAGCACAAGTCTCAGAAGGAGATATGATTGCTTTATTGATTATCACTACTGGGAAGTATATAAAATGGATAAAATGAATCCTCCTTTTATTGAGTGTTCTCTAGCTCTCCAGACACATAACAGGAATTTACAAAAAGGCTCCTCAGGAAGTGCTTTCCCACTTAACTAAGAGGTTAGCAGCACCTATTGACTGACGTGCTCTGTCCTGTTCCCTGAGGCCTTCTTGTAAGGCTTCTGAGAAGGCTGCTTTCCTTCTCTTTCTGACCTTAACAATCCCTCACCTCCACCTTCCCACCCCTGGTCTTTCAAGGGATGCTATTTTTTGCCCTGCCTTCCTCTAGTTCTGTTCCCCATGAGCCTTGATTAGAGGGAGAGCCACAGAGCAAGCCCCCTCGGCGGATGTCTCCTTCCACTCCTCCCTGAGCGAGGCATCTGGTTCTCATTCTCCTCTTGATGCATTGCTCTCTATGTTCACCTTGCATATATTATGTCTGTTTGAGACCCTGAGCTCCTAACTGGGTTTGCACCCCTTTCCAAGTAAAGTAACATCCAAAGGAAATGTGAAGAGAACTGAACAGGTTGTGAAGAGCTTGTGTAAAATTCATGCCCTAGCAAGAGCAAATTTTCTGCATCTAGGGAGATGTGAACATGTCAGACCCTTTTAAAGGAGGCATTCCTAACCTTTACTCATGGACAATTTTTGTGGAGTCTGATGACTACTAAAATGGGATTCAAATTTATATGTGCGTAGGCGAATTTGTTTGGCATCGGCATCCAAAGCTATTATGATATTTTCCATGAGATCTGTGACTAAAAAGAAGCTAAAAGCCACTTCCAAAGATCTCTGTATGGGTAGTGCAGCAACAATGTCCTTCCTGTGGATGACGATGCACCTTGGAGAGTTGTGTACTTGGTGAAGTTATCTGAGCAGTGGGGACAAGAGTAAAACCAAACAGCTTATGATGTGGACCATTCCACCACTCAGCTTCCAACATGGGAGACCAATCTCCCCCTTACGTAGACACCGTTCTCACCTGTTGGACTGTGTAGTCAAGTAAATGAAACTGGTTGAAGCTTATATACTTTCTCTGGGTGCCTGAAAGAGGGCACAGGGTCATTTGGAGGGCTCATTTTCATCCTTGGCTAAAATAAGAAGTTCCTACGTACCTTGAGAGAAATACCAACATCCAGGCCACATTGTAGCGTAGCTCAAATGAATTTTGGGGGATGGGACTCAGGAAACAGGTTTTTTTTTTCTTTTGACAAAATTTTATTCTTTGACAGTTTCATGCATTTACATAATGAATGTTCATCATTTATACTGAAACCCTCCTCCTCCTCCTCCTCCTCCTCCTTCTTCTTCTTCCTCTTCTTCCTCCTCTTCTCTCCTCCTCCTCCTTCTTCTTCCTCTTCTTCCTCCTCTTCCCTCTTCCTCCTCCTCCTTCTCCTCCTCCTCCTCCTCCTTCTTCTTTTCTTCTTCTTTCTTCTTCTTCCCAAGAAAACCCCCTCCTGCTTCTATCCCTTCATTTGCATTACTATCTAATTTTGACTAATGCTTCTTGCATGTACATGGGTGGACAGTTTTTGCTGGAGCGTAGGCTACATTCCAGTAGCTATATCACTGAAGAAAATGACATCCCTCCCCCAAGCAACTGTAAGCTGTCAATATTTCCTCAGGGAGGGGTGGGCCCTAATGAGCCCTTCACCCCTCCCTGAGGAAACGTTGATGGGGACCAGTGTTGTTCAAGTCTAATGCAGCTAACCACAGCTGTAGCGAGTTTATGAGGGCAAAGGCATGCCAAGTCCAAAACACAGCACTTCAAGGCACATCTCCACATCTCCTGGCTCTTATGTCCTTTCTGCCCCTCTTCTGTCCCACCCCTGAGCTTTGGAGGTGCTGATATATACATACTGTTCTGCACAAGTACTCCACCATCACTTATTCTTGGCACATTGACTGGTTTAAGTCTCTGCATTAACTGACACCCACAGCTATAAGAGGCTTCTCTGATGAAGTTAGAAAGCAGTGCCAATTCATGGGTATACACATGAATATTTAGAAGGCAATTTAACAACATGTCCATTTGGCAAAACAGTTTATTTTGTAGGGTTCCTTGGATGATTCGAAAGTCCATTCAAGTTTGAAAATCATTAGTCAGCAACATCTGGAACAATGAAAGGAGAGGAAACTTTGTGTGAAAAACATCTATACTAACCTGACCGGGTTTGGTCAAACAAACCCAGTGTGTTATTGAACCACCTCCAGAGCGCCACTCAGCCTGGATGCTCTGTCAGGACTGGCTTTGCTTTATCGCTGCTCATTAAAGCCCAGGGTAAGAGGCACCCACATAAACACCTTCTTCCTTTCCTCTTCCCTTGGTTCACTGCTAGTCCTTTCTCTTCTATGGCAATCACCACCTCCCCCTCTCAAAGAGCATCTTTGAATCCTCCTCCATGGTCTCCAAAGGGACACATACAGGAGTCATTCAGAAAATGTCTCTGAATGGATAGAGAAATGGTCACATGACCTTGAGGATTTCCCAGGCTTCTTATTCTCTTTTTATGTCACCGATGTTTTGGTAACATTTCAATCTCTAAAATTAATTTCTAGCACAGCTGCTTGACCGGGATGTTTTCCTGGAATTCTTTTTATCTCTCTTAAGGGAGAAGTAGAAAAAAAATAATATTTGCTTAATATTTACATGCTATTGTCCAAAGAGAGAACTGAATTGAGCTAATTTGTTTTGGAGGGTTCAAGAATTCTTTGACAAATCAGCTGCTAGTCAAACTGCTCTTTTCCTAAATTTAAGATATCCTGTTAGTGTCTGATGTTGATGAAGCCACTGTCACTGGTGTCTGCTGTCCCCTTCTAACCAGGCAGACCTAGGACTCCTCTCTTGGCTTCAGTGATCGCCTGGATTGAGCCTCAAGCATCCCTAGTATTGTGATTTTTTTTTTCTGCTAGGTTTTTAGCACCCAACCCAATCTTCTTTTTAAAAGTCATCACTTGTCTTCTATGTTTCTAAAGGATTATAATTGAGATTCTCCTCCTGGACTTTTTTTTTCTAATTCATGAATTAAACATTTGGAGACAAATCAGAAGTGAATGTTGAGAAGATGATAATCTCATCGATCCGGTCTTATCATTTGGGCCTTGCTTAGTTAAAGTTTGATGTGTTGATGAAAACATTGACACCATAGAATCATAGCTTCCACTAAATTCAAAGCAGAAAATATTGTTGAAACTATTCTAAAGATTCATGTATTAACAACATCTAACATTTTTTTCTTGGCAGAGAAATCCACCCCCCCCAAATAGGAAACAAGACAAAGATGTCTGTAAGAGAAGGTTGAAATCATCTTTGTGGGTGGGCTCTGATAACGGAGGGCCATGCTCAGGTCCTGGGATGCAGGGGACCTTGAGGATATGCCTGTTACATATGTATCCAAACATCTTTTCAATCCTTGGCTTGTTACTTTTCTGTTCCTCACTTTTCTCAACTGTAAAAGCAGTGACAGTTATAGTACCCGCCCACTGGCGTGATGACTGAGATGATCCTGGAGGAGCTGGCCTGCTTGTTATTTCCAAAGCTCAGCTTTTAAAAATCTCTGGATATGGGGCTGGAGGGATGGCCTAGCAATTAAGAGCACCGACTACTCTTGCAGAGGACCCGGGTTCGATCCCCAGCACTCACATGGCGGCTCAGAACTGTCTGTAACTCCAATTCCAGGAGAACTCCAGTTCCAGGGGAATCCGACACCCTCTTCTGACCTCTGAGGCATTGCATGACACGGGTGCACAGACCTACATGCAGACAATACATTCATACACATAAAAATAAATAAATAAAATTTAAAAAAAAATCTCTGGATAACAAAGGTTTGAAGACGTTGCTCAAAGGCTATGCGAACGTGGCCAAGGGCAAGCTAGTTTTGCCCTTTGGTACTCAGCCAGTGACTCCTGCTGGATTACCAATCATGCTGCTACTTAAACCTGTGGTCGGGAGATTTGAAATACGAAAATCAAAGAGCAGGAATAGATTTGATGTCCATCCCAGGAGAACTCCCTGTAAGCCCAGATGGTAAGCACTCAAGCTTCCTGACAGCAGCCTGTCTCTCAGAATGATTTGGGCAGGTATCTTCTCCCAACTTCCACCCCAGGGCCATCTGCAGAGTGGGACAGAGTGGCTAAAAGGACTGCAGTCTTACCTTCTTTCATAATCAAACTCAAGCAGGCCCATACAAAGAGTCCAAAGCCACTTCCGTATGGTGACCTTCCCTGATGGGGGTGACACTCTGCATTTGTTTTCACAGCAGGGATGGTTTGAACATTTCATCACCAAAGCTGCAGTTGAGACTTGAAGAATGGAGTGGAATTAATTCTTTGAGTCCTGATTCATAACATTGAGTATCTTTCCTTCACATAAATGAATCATGTAAATTTTCCAGTCTTTGATGGCTGACAGTTTCCTTTCTGCCCATGGAGCTAGGAAAAGCTACTTATGAAAGAACATAAACATTTCTGGAAGTGGGGAACTCTCCACAGGGCCCTGTGGCCAGGTCAGAGCCCAGGTAGTCAGATGGCACCATAAAACGTCATCTAGGTGAGTGGCTGGTAGGTGAAAGAACTACATGGCCATCCTTCCTTGTACCTGTAGCATGCTCAAGTTTTCGCTCTCATCATTCACAAGGAAGACTAATATCTACTAGGTAGAAGATCGTGGGCTGAAAACCAGAACCGGAGAGGTGAAAACCTAAAAAAGAAAAGGTAACAGGGTCTCGGGTTCCAGCTACTAGTAAGTGACTTTGAAAAGATGAACTCAAGCTTAGGTCTCCTGTGGACTGTGGCTGTTGGAACTCACTAGGACACATCACTACAGGTTATAAAGTGTACACCACTATCCATGCAATAGATACAATAGCTCTATGGGTGATATGGTTTCTCTCTCTCTCTCTCTTTCTCTCTCTCTCTCTTTCATTTCTATTGAATGCATGGCTAGATATATGAAAGACTTACTAGTTACAAAGTTCAACTGACTCATGCCTAATTTCTTTTCCGTCTCTTGTTAGCCTACCACTTTGATGAGGGAAGGGAGAGGGTTGTAGTGACCACTGTCAACCCAAATCTTATGCTATCACCCAGCAGGTACTTGACTCTTGGTTCATATTGTAAAACTAGTGACTGCAGGCCAGAAACGATGCTTTCATACTAGGGTCCCAGGGCCCCATATTGCCTTCTCCTTAACTTATTTATCTTGATGATGCTGTTTGGTGTGAACTATATCTTAGTCCATCTTCTCTGTGTGTGTTTTGTCCTTCATAAGCTGTGAAGTCCCTAGGGAATGGAATATAGTTTGGCAGTCTTCCTGCCCCTCCCCCCTCCAACTGCAAACATACTTTTAGCTTGAATGATGGAGCAAATGGCGGTATCAATTTGGTTCCACCAATGCACACTTAAAAATAATAGTGTTGATTTTTGTTATTATGGAAGAAATACAAGTTTGTGATAGAAAACTTGGAAACTTCAAAATACTATAAAGAAAAATATAAAGTACAAACTTAATCCCTCACCCTAATCTAATTACCAAGAATTATTTAACATGAGATTTTAATTTTATTTGAATTTAATAAGAGAAAAAGAAATTAAAGAAATTATTCAGCTTCTGACAAACTTTTCTTCAATGTAAGAGGCATCACTAAATGAATAACTACATGAATTGAAAGGCTGAAAGCTTGGTATGATGTATTTTAACATATCTTTCCTGTGTGTGACTTTTAAAATTCTAGTTAGTTAAACCAAGTCATATGACACTGGAGACCATCCAGTCAAACAAATGGAAAAGTTAACATTTAATTCCTCTACAATGAAATAAATTTAAAACATCAATGTTAATTATTTTGATTAATCTCCATTAATGATTAATAGAGAAAATTGATCTGTGATAAAAATATTCCATGAGATGAAAAATCACAATTACAAAGAAGCTGAGAATTTAGGAGAGATTTCTTTTCTTTCTCTTTAAAGATGGAACTATATTTTTATTGAAGTTTTGTGCATTTCATACAACATTTCTTAGTCAAATTTAGACCCATTTCCTCTTCCTTGCCCGCACCCTGCCAGAGCTCATGCATTCTGCCATACATGTCTTGCATCTTTTTCTCAGTCTTTTTAAAAAAAATTTGCAGTGCAGAAGTTTACTCTTCTGGGCAGAAGTTTACTGTTTCAGTCAGTTCTTTTTTGATATTTCAGTTCTTTTTTGATATTTGATATTTTGATATTTCATTATATTTTTTAATATTTTTATTGAAGTTTTGTGCATTTCATACATTTCTCAATCCAATTTAGATTCATTCCCCCTTCCATGCCCCCGACCCACCCTAGCTCATACATTCTACCATGCATGTCTTGCATCTTTTTCTCAGTCTTTTTAAAATTTTTCTATGCAGAAGTTTACTGTTTCAGTCAGCGCAAATGCATATGTGGTGTCAGGTCACTGCCATTCGCATGGGTCTTCTCCTTTCTTGAAGAAGTTTCAATATATTTTTGCTAACATACATTAGACACTTGTGGATTTTTGGTTTGGCTTAAGTATTATATGTTTGATTTTACTTTATCTACATTTCTATTGTGTTTTAGATGACGATGACAGAGAAGGGGGCAGGTGTTTTATGATCTCATAACGATTTGTGGCAAAGTGAAGGAGGGAATGCTTATTCTGCTTTCAATGGATCTGGAAGAGGCTTTAGAGGGATCATCTCATTGAACCATTTTGTTTCAGAATCAAGAAACTGACCCTGCGGAGGCTAAATGATGGTCATAATTTTTCAAGGAGTTGTTAAGACAGCTAGATTCACCTTCAAGGTCCTTTATTAGTTGTAGTTCTCTCTCTCTCTCTCTCTTTCTCTCTCTCTCTCTCTCTCTCTCTCTCTCTCTCTCTCTCTCTCTCCCTCTCCCTTTTCCTTCCTCCACTTCCATAATTTCTGGCTTGTGCACANCTCTCTCTCTCTCTCTCTCTCTCTCTCTCTCTCTCTCTCTCTCTCTCTCTCTCTCTCTCTCTCCCTCTCTCTCTCTCTCTCTCTCCCTCTCTCCTTTCCTTCCTCCCACTCCATAATTCTGGCATTGTTCACAGTCATACAACCTCCTCCATATGTAGGAAACTTCTCTTGCTACAAGCAGGTACAGAGCAGTACTGCTTAGGGAAGGGGAGCAGTGGCCACCTGCGGTCACTGCTGGGGGGCTGACCCCTCAACGTCAATTGGTCATTTCCATAACTCCACCTTAGAGGTACTTCCAGCCCAGGTCCTTAGCCTGGGAAATGGAATGATTCCATCTGGCCATGCTATCCTACCTGCCCCCAGCTGCTGGTCTCTGGACAGGAATTTCAGGCTGATGGCTGATCCTCAGCCTACACCCACTCAAAATCCACTCCACAGGTTGGTGGCCTGATAAGTCTTTGTCCAACCTTAGGGTAGCTTATCAGGTCAGTGATCTGATAGATCCCCATCTAACCCACTGGCCACACTCGAAATCCAGGCTGCTTCAGCCTGTCTACACCCAAAATAGCTTTGCCAGGAATTCTGTGATGATGGTAATGGATCCTTGGATCCGTAGTGGATGCTGGCTTTTGCTCTTAGTACTTGCATTTTCTTTGATGTATGCCAGACCAGTGAATCTTCTGCTGTTCTGAGGTGTCACCAGTTTTTGTATGTTGATACAGGATGGAACCAAATTAGAGGTTCAGATAACCATTGGTTCCAAAAGTGCCAGGCAGCAGATTTATGTGAGAAGGTTCCTGCCATTACGCCCCCCCCTTCAATGTCACTCTTGTCACTTGTAGTTAGAACTAGGGGTGAGAGGGTGTTAGTGGGAATACAGCCTCTATGTTTTCTTGGGCAAATGGTCCATGCCAATCAGCGAGTGTGGGCACAGCCTGTGCACTGAGCCTTGGAGAGCTCTTTCCTTTGTGTCTTCACTTTCAACACTAGCTTCTTGTTGTTTTTTAGTAAAGGTTTCGTAGTGTTGCTCAGGTTTCACCCTTTCAACATCTGAATGTCATTCCTTTGCCTGATTTTTTTCCTCCACTTTTTCAGTTGGTGATGACAGGAGAAACTGCTAGTTTTTTAAAAAGTTGATTTAATGGTCCACTTGCAAGAAGCCACATAGCAACCAATCTGTTCTAAAGATTTGGAATTTACTTGATTCACCTTCTCAGACGCCTTATTGAAATTGTCTTTAGAATGTGGCTAAAACGGGTGTTGTGTGTGCTGCTGATGGCATCAGACCCAGAATTTCCATCCAGGTATTTATTTAATTGTCTCTTCTAATTCTCTCTTCTGACACTCATCTTGAAGTTTACTTTTGCCATTTTGTTGGAACTGTACTCCACCCCTGCCCCAAACATTTAACTCCTCTTAGCTGAATCCAAGACCAGCCCTTAAATTCCCAGTTTGGATCTAAATCAGTGCCAGACTGGATGATATGTTAGTAATGGCTTATACTTCAGGAGAAGAATTTTCCTGAGTAGTTTCAGAGATTCAAAGAAAAGCAGCCTCAAACTCATGCTTATGCTCTAAGAATCATTCCTGAAAACAGGTGGGAAAGATGTGGAGCACAGAAGAGAAATTGATTGCTAGAATTCAAAATAAATACTGGAAGTAGGGTAGAAAGTCTCTGCCTCTGTTAATTTTTTTTTAATTTTATTTATTTTTGTACGTGTATGAATGTACTGTCTGCATGCAGGTTTGTGCACCCGTGTCGTGCAATGCCGCGGAGGTCAGAAGAGGGTCTCGGATTCCCCTGGAACTGGAGTTCTCCTGGAATTGGAGTTACAGACGGTTCTCAGCCGCCATGTGGGTGCTGGGGATCGAACCCGGGTCCTCTGCAAGAGCAGTCGGTGCTCTTAACCGCTAGGCTATCTCTCCAGCCCCGCCTCTGTTAATTTTAGCTGAACTCTGTACTTTTGAATTTGGTCCCAAACAAGAATGGAAAGAATTAGGGTCTTTCGAAAGGAATGATGGTCTTCTGTCATGTGCTATTTCTTGGAGGCTTTCTCCACAGAAGCCTTTACAAAGCGAATGCCTCTTTATTTATGAAACAGTTAAAGCCTCATCTTTTTAGATGCGTAAGGGACATATTAAGATTGGATGGACCATTGATCACACTTTGCATTCCTTCCTGCCTGATTCTCTAGCATTTAAATTTTTATTTCGTTGGAGAACCATGTCTTATATAGGCCAGACTGGTCTCAAACTAGCTATGTACCTGAGAATACCCTTGAACTTTCCTGACTCCACCTTGGAGTGCTGGAATTACAAGTCCCCACTATCAAACTATCAC
The DNA here is from genome assembly GCA_009823505.1 of Rhizomys pruinosus. Classification (NCBI taxonomy): domain Eukaryota; kingdom Metazoa; phylum Chordata; class Mammalia; order Rodentia; family Spalacidae; genus Rhizomys; species Rhizomys pruinosus. The sequence continues at coordinate 469,494 of VZQC01011677.1, read as the reverse complement.
GTTTATTTTATTTTTTATTTTTTTATGTGTATGAGTGTACTGTCTGCATGTAGGTTGGTGCACCCATGTTGTGCAATGCCACGGAGGTCAGAAGAGGGCGTCAGATTCCACTGGAACTGGAGCTAAAGATGGTTCTTAGTCACCATGTGGGTGCTGGGAATCGAACCTCGGTCCTCTGCAAGAGCAGTCGGTGCTCTTAACCACTGAGCCATCTCTCCAGCCCATCACATTTAATTTTAGATGGGGACTGAGCCCAAGGCTTTGTGCATGTTAAGCATGTGTCTACCATGTCCCCAACTGAGCCATATCTCCAGCTCCACATTCTAAGAGTTTATGACAAATTTGGGTGACTTACCTCTTCTCTGTATATCAGTTTGTTCTTGGCAAAATCAGTGGCATAGAATATAGAAATTTCTCTGGATTTTGTTCTGCTTTACTGTAAGTAACATTAAGCAAAAGTTTTGGAAACATGACCAGACAGCATCTTAGGAGTCACCTTGCTGGCTCAGTTAGTCTTTGCTGTGAATCAAACTACACAGCATAGTGGCTTAAAATGACATTATTTCTCAGAATTATTTGTGTTGGTCCAGCAATCTCTTCTTTTCTTTACTTGCTTTGCTTTACTTGACACTACTTTCTGCCTGGGTTGGGAAGGCCCAAGATGGCCTCACTACTGGGTTCAGAAGCTGATGTTTGCTCTTGGTTGGAACTCTTGTTCTTTTTCACATGATCATTCACCCTCTGGGAGATTAGACCAGTTTTCTTATGTGGCAAACTCAGTGCAGCCTTCTGAGAAAGGGGAACAGCAAGGCTTCTTACAATCTTTTCATCGAGGTCACCTCTGATACACATATTCTATTGGACAAAGCACATCATGAATCTTCTCAGATACAAGGAATGGGAAGTAGATTCTGTTTCTTGAGAGAAGATTGGCAAGATCACATTTCAAAGGGCCATTCAGGATAAAGAGAATTTGGTGGTCATGCTTGTGGAGCATCTAACATTCTGCCTAACCCTACCAACCAAAACTGAGGCATAAAGTAGCAAATAGGGCACTGGCATGGTTATGATGAAAATCCAGTAACCTAACTCCCTGAACCTAGTGCCATGCTCACTGTAACATAGTGGAACACTTTCCAGGGACCATTTTTAAATTCATTCATCACCTATAATAGATATTGTGTCACATTTTGTATTCCATACATTGCTGGGAATTTTGATCCCTTTAAAAATGAATAAATAAATAAATAAATAAATAAATAAATAAATAAATAAAGCCGGGCATGGTGACGCACACCTTTAATCCTAGCACTTGGGAGGCAGAGGCAGGCGGATCTTTGTGAGTTCAAGGCTAGCCTGGTCTACAGAGTGAGTTCCAGGACAGCTGGGGCTACAGGGAGACCCTGTCTCGAAAAGACCAAAAAAAAAAAAAAATGAATAAAGCATGGGGCTGGAGAGATGGCCTAGTGGTTAAGAGTGCTGACTGCTCTTGCAGAGGACCCTGGTTCGATCCCCAGCACCCACATGGCAGCTGAGAACCGTCTGAAACTCCAATTCCAGGAGAACTACAGTTCCAGGGGAATCTGACACCCTCTTCTGACCTCTGCGGCATTGCATGACACGGGTGCACGGACCTGCATGCAGACAGTACATTCATACACATAGAGAAAAATAAATAAAAAATTAAAAAAATACTTTAAAAATGAATAAAGCAATAATCAATAGATTATAGGTTACCTTCAGGTAACCTATAATCTATTCTCAATATGGTATTCAAAGTAGATCAGATTACCAAGTTAAATAGGGTTATAACCTGTCTTTGTAGCCTATACAGGAATATGTGTCTTAGGTGGCAACGAAGCCCCTTCTTATCTTGAGTTCAATATGCATCACCATATATTTTTTCAGGACAATTGAGGTTCTTTTCCACTTTCCACTATCTCCCCCACAGAAAGTTTAATACATGAAGAAAGACAATATCCAAATTATCATAAATCTGTCAGCGTTCCATTTCAGAACAGAGGCAAATGGAGCTTCCAGGGGTCTGCAGTGTTGGAGGTATCTGGATTACTGTTTTCATTCTTTATTGGTGTGGACCTCAGGGTCAAGTTTTATTACATGCATCTTAAAAATGTAGAGCTGAAGTTTCAGACAGGGAGGTTGAGAGGTGACCTGAGTCAGGGTGGGACATTAACCTTCTGACCTCTGCAACTGATGGTTTTCAGGGAACACCACATTGCCGAGGGGAGGCCATTTGCTATGGGGAGGGAGGCCAGACTCCTTGATGTTTCATTTTAAGCTTTGAAAGTTTAAACTTAGGCTTGCCTTTGCCCTCTCCCCCACCAAGGCCACCCCACAGTAGAGATCACCTTTAGGACTTCTACTTCTGGGAACTTAGCTCTTACCTTCGGCTGCCAGTGCTCATGTGTTGCCATGAGCTGCTCCATCTTACACATGGCCTTCAGGAAGACAGCTGACAAACACGGACACTTCAGTAGGAATAGCAGTCAGTGGGAAAGTCTTGTCTTTCTTAAGAAAAGAAATTCTTTGTGCATGAGGAGAGGGATTTTGGTCATCTGCAAATAAAAGAACTTTCCTGAAGGCCCTGAGATCACATTTGATAACTTCTACCCATTTGCAACTATCCAGAGTCTATGATTTTTATATAACATAATTTTATAATAGAAATGATCAATAAAATTATTTTTTACTATTCTTCATTTTGTTGGCGAAAAAAACAGAGACCCAGAAGTGGTGGGTTACTCCAATTAGTGGCAGAGATAAAATTCAAATTGAGACCAGTCAGTCTTTAAATGAACGGTTTTAGGCCAGATATTACTTTCTTCCTGAGAAAGTCTATGTGTTCAGAGCTGGACAGATTTTAGACACATAAGCCCTTACAGATTGTTTACAATGCACTGGAAGTTGTAGAGCTTGGCGTACAATGAAAGGGACTAAGGAACTGCGAGAAAGCACTGGGTCTTTGCTGCAGCAGCACTTGGAAGTGACATTGGAAAATAGCATTTTTATGGGATAGAGAGATGGCTCAGTGGTTAAGAGTACTGGTTGTTCTTTCAGGGAACCCGGGTTTGATTCCCAGCACCCACATAGCAGTTAACAACCATCTTAACTCCAGTTCCAGGGGATCTGATGTTCTCTTCTGATTCTGCAGATACTGGATGGTATGCATGCACTTACATACATGCAGGCAATACACTAATACACAGAAAATAAAATAATAAAAAAGTTAAAATATAATATATATATATATATATATATATATTAAAGAAAACAACAAATTTTTTTCTGAGACAGCATGTCCCAGCCTTACCTGGAATGGAACTCACATTATATAGACCAGGCTGACCTTGATCTCATACAGATCTACTTGCCTCTGCCTCCTGAGTTGTAGGAATAATGTATGTGCCACCATATCTGGCTAGAAAACAACATTTTTTTTTTTATGAGTATGAGTGTACTGTCGGCATGTAGGTAGGTGCACCCATGTTGGATTCCCCTGGAACTGGAGTTAAAGATGATCCCTAGCCGCCATGTGGGTGCTGAGAATCTAACCTGGGTCCTCTGCAAGAACAATTGGTGCTCTTAACTGCTGAGCCATCTCTCCAGCCCCAGAAAACAACATTTGGATGGATGATTTAAGTCTTGAGTTTCAGCCTCTAGACATAAGTGTGCTATGTGGTCTTGGCAACTCTCATAATCTTCTTGTTCCTTTGATAAACAAAGACTAAGAATAGGTAATCTCTGAGCAAATCCATAGGCTTTTTAGACCTAGAACTTGGACAGACAATGTCCTGATGCTGCAGCCAGAGTGAGCCCAGACATGGGATCAGAAGGGTGGTGATGACACATTTTAGGGAGAGCAAATAGGCCACTCTGACTAAGTGGAATGATTTATGTTAGCAAGTTTTAGTAAAATATGGAAAATAGTTACTTTCTTGACACAATGAAATATGCCTATCAGGATTAAGGAAAGAATGCTCACTCATAATTAACTGTTGCTTTGGGAGTACTGGACAATGCCATAGACTTTTTAATGCCTTTTGGGCCCTTTTACAACACAGAATTATAAGTGTTCCAGTTTTTACATACAAATCCACGGTGGTTGTGATAGCATGCACAAGACCTGTGAAAGATTAAGGCAGACATAAAATCCTAGTGTAGAGGAGGGAGGGAGGTGGTCTCAAAGTCCCACCCCTAGCTAAAGTGCTGTCAGACTATTGCTGGGTGGTGGACAGTCAGTTTCTTCAGGGATGAGAGCCCTGAGTGGCTGCCCATGATATAATAGATGTCACCTTCTCATGTGTATACAAGTTACTCTAAGTGGACTCAGAAGAGGGTTTTAAAAAACACACATACATGAAATTGAGAAAAACAGTGGTTGGTGAATAGGGGACAAATTGAAGGGGTGAGAATGAGGAGTGAGCTTGATTGAAACATATTATATGTATGTATGAAATTCTCAAACAATTTTTTTTGGTCTTTTTGAGACAGGGTCTCCCTGTAGCCCCAGCTGTCCTGGAACTCACTCTGTAGACCAGGCTGGCCTTGAACTCACAAAGATCCGCCTGCCTCTGCCTCCCAAGTGCTTGGATTAAAGGCATGTGCCACCACTCCAGGCCAGAAATTCTCAAACAATTTTTTACAGAGAATTCCAATTATTGACTAACTGAAGCAACTCATTTAGTGGTGGAATTTTATTTATTTATTTTTCTTGTGTAACAGATTTTTTTAAGGGATTCTACAATGTAAGAACACAGTTGTTTTCAGATCACATTAACGTTGCTCAGTTTGCCATACAATTAGGTAATTGGTGCTAGCATCCACAGATGAGGGATACCATTCGTCATTTGTTTTTCTGGAACTGTGTTACTTACTCAGTATGGTATGTTCAAGTTCCATCCATTTACCTTCAAAGTTCATGATATCATCTTTCTTTACCACTGCATAGAACTCCATTGTGTAGATGTATAGTGGTGGAATTTTAGGCATCACAGGTAAGCAAGCAGAGGGATAAGTTGTGGATCAGAGATTTCTAGATCGTTGTCAAGTCCTACCTGACACAGCTGTACTGTGTTGCCACAGAGGCTTCTTCAGGAGCAGCCTTCTCACCCATAGTTCCTCCTGACTGACATCACTGAACCCTTGCATTTCTTTATGAAAATAGGTATAATGATATCTACTCTGTTTGCTTCATAGAGTTCTTTTAAGGAACAAATGAAAGAATCTGTATGAATGTGTTTTAATATGGAAAGAAAGTTATACATGGGAGGGAGCGGTTCTTGTGCAGAGGCCTCAGTCCCATGGTTCTTCAGTCTCCTATGAGCTCATGAGCCACATTCACTCTATAAAACCACAGCTTTTTTCTTGGGCACCCAAGACCCACATCACAGAATCCTGTACACCTAGATGTCGGCTTCCAGCCTGACAGGCAGCTTGGAATTGAGTTAGCAGAGCAGGTACAGTGAACAAGCCTAGGGCTGTGGAATTTTTAACAGGGACCCAACAGCAACATCTCTGAAATAAATTGATTTGGTTGAAACTCTTCCAAAGAAATTACCTTAATTCTGAGACTAAATATGTGGCGTTCCAGCCCAAATGGACTTTTCTTGGCCAATCCCCCGAGAAGTAAACACTGAAGTTTAATAGGGAAAGGGCAGTAGAACTTGCAGTTTTAGCTCACTGATGTCACTCACTGCTGTTTGAGCCAAAGAACAAGAAAATCCAATACTTCCTTCAAGTATGAAGGCATGAGATGGGAACAATACAAATATGTTTGTGGTTTCTATATATTTTCTCTTAAAGAAAAACAGGAATTGAAGAGGATACATTTTTCAGAATCTTGACAGGCATATGTGCTCCGCTTGGAGAGTCCCACCTGGGAATCTTGGCTGTCTAGTCAAAATGGGCTGTCTTTTATTCCTTGGTTTAAAAATAAGAGGATCACAAAGGGGTCTAAACAATGGAATAACTTAATGTTAAACCAAACTTCAAAAGTCAAGTCCTGGATAAGATTTAGGGATCTGGGTACAGTTGAGCTTCGTGCTGAAGTGCAAGTGCACATTTTATTGATACTGAAGTGAGAAAATAAAAATCTAGTGCATGTAAACTTCCTCTGGAGCAGCAGTCTTCCCTAAACAAGGTTCTATGCAACAAAGACTTTGGGCACCAATGCCCTTTTAATAATTTCTGAGCCAGGCGTGGTGGCTCACGCCTTTAATCCTAGCACTTGGGAGGCAGAGGCAGGTGGATCTTTGTGAGTTCAAGGCCAGCCTGGTCTACAAAGTGAGTTCCAGGACAGCTGGGGCTACAGGGAGACTCTGTCTCGAAAAAAACAAAAAAAAAAAAGTAATTTCTGAGAATAAATTACTCTTTGATAACAAGGATATATTCTTGGGGCCCTGCTGAAGTCCAGATTTCTCATACTGCTTGGTGATAATTACTCTAAATAATTAAATAATAGGGGAGGGACTCCACACATCCATCACTCAATGAAGTGGTTATTGACAACTTCAAATGGCACATAGTAGAGTCAAAGTATTCCAAGGCCCTCTCCTGGGAAATCAAATAAAAGGGTTGAATTCAAATATGCTAATAGATTGCTATTTTGATCTATCTTTTGGAAACTTCCACTGAGAGTGCAAAATACTTGAGTGAATTTAAATTTGATCTCATCAACTGGAGTGAGATGTGTAATCCCTACCAGAGGAACCTTACATCTACGGAGGAGACGGCAGCAGATCCCTCTTCTAATTCACAGTCCCCAGCACCCACTGAGTGTTGAACTGACATTGGAAGGCTGAGTGAAGATTGTTCAATATTATGTTGGTGGTAGAATGACCATAGGGATAGAGAAGAGACAATCCTTCTGGGTGTAAAAAGGAACAAGGTCAAAGAAAGCTTCAAAGTTGATATTTGGTCTGAATATTAAAGGAAAACATTTTGTGGAGCAGATAATCATCTACTTCTCTATTATGTTGCAGGTTGTACAGGTTTAGGACATTAAAGGGAGATTCCACTATGTAAAAAAAGGGCCTGTATTTCCTTGAAGTACAAAGTGACTCTTGGGCCTGCAGTATGGATCTGAGCACCTAGCTTTGTGCTATAGGAAATGCCATTTCTGCTTCTGGGCTGAGCTTTGAGCTCTGCCCTCAGTCGCTAGAGCTTTGGTCTCACCTGACTTCCTGCATTGCCCTCACTTGGACCTTGGGACAGCCTGTTGTGCTTGGCCTCCCTCCATCCCCAGAGCATGCAATTACTCAGAAACTCCCAGCTGCTCCCAAGCCTCACACTGAGTTTCCAAACAAAACCTGTGAAAACAGAGTTGTGGTGGCAATTTTGGCCATGTCTGGCAACTGCACAGTGCACCAGCAGGCTCTTGAGGCCAGCCAGTCCAGATGTGAATGGAGCCTGGATGGACACTGTCTTTGAGACATATCCAGGAAAGATCTGCCTGGAAAGTCAAAGGTTCTGTGTTGTTCTTTTGACTCCATCCAAAGCAAATGGAGCTGAATCCCTTCCGTCCTTTTCCTGCTCTCTCAGGCTCATGTCTCCATAATCATAAGGCAGGAGGAAGACTTTCTAGGTATGAGACTCACCTAGGTGGATACAGTTTGCGCATCACGTTTTTGTATGGGGAACCTGGTGCCAATGTGAGACCTGTCTCTCTATCTTCTTACCACTGGTCCTGTCTTCTCTCATTTGTATTGCCTTTGTTCTCTAGCTGCATGCTTATCACATGATACTCCCAACCTCCCTCACCTATTGCCTGTTTATTTTCACTATTACCTCTTCTTTCCTGTGTTGTCTCCATCCTTCAGAGGCACCCTGTTGCTGGCCTACCTCTCTATGGTAAGTACAACTGCTAACATGGTTCCCTTGCTCCAAACCTTAGGCTGGCTTACTCCTCCCACTCATAATGCAGAGCTATACCTTGAAAATGTCTGCTTGGGACTGGAGTCCAAAATGACAACTCCAAAGAAATTAGACTGTTTTCTTCTCACCCACTTGTTCCCCTTTCCCAAAGCCCAGGGAACAAACTGCGGAAGAGGAGGTGTGGTAGATTGTAAGGGCTGTGGAGAGATAGGGGTGAATTATGAGACTACAGCAATATAGTCTGGACTCCGGATTGATCAACATGTCTGTGCATACAAGCTTCTCCAACTGGTCTATGGGAACCTTGGGTTGTTCAAAATTTGGACATAGATACTTGCAAAATGCACCAATTACCTGATTGTATGACATAATGAGTGATGTCAATGCTATCTGCAAACAACTGTGTCATTGTATTGTAGAATCCCTTAAAAAATAAATTAATTAATAAAAAAAAAAAAAGAAAATGTCTGCTTGGCTGGGATCAACCATCTCTACCACACCTCTGTCAGAACCTATTTGGAAAGCAGGTGTTATCAGAGCGAGCCTCTGAAAAAAAAAATGGATGCATTTTTTTCTACCCCTAATTCTTACTCCCTGCAGGAAACTGGAGTGCTGATTCTCTCCTCATTATAGGGGATACCGATGGAATGAATGTAGGCCCCACAAATGTCACTTGGAGTAAAGTATTTTGTGATGAAGAAATATTTTGTTGGCTTATTTTGTGATGGAGAAATAATTAGTCATTGGAAAGTTGGGGCTGACTTTTTGTTTCACCTTATGTTGTCTGACTCACTTGGGCTTTGTCACCTTACCAACTTTACTTTCATGACTCTTGTTGAAGACCATGTATGGCAGGCCACGTTTGGTGGTTCTCACACACACACCCTCCCCATCTGGATGCACTCTTTAAGTTCTGCTTCCATACTGTCTTCTTCAGCTCTGGGAGTGCACAGCACCCTGCCCATCATTCAGGATGTAGGAGGAGCACTCCCTGACCTACACAGCTGCCTGGGGCAACTTCAGTGCAAGGGAGGAGTCCCTCTTCTGGCTCCTCATTCACTTTGTGTGTTCCTGTGCTCCCTGCTTCCTCATCTGCTATGTCGTCCTTCCTGGTGCTTTAGATCTCTTCTTCCTGGCTACTAAATGTGTGCTCTTAGGCAGGAGTGGAGGTGATGTTCGTTTTGTCATTCTCTAACTCCGTAAGTCCTCCTTACCTAGTATCTTGCATTTAAACTCACTTGGGTTTTGTAGAATTGAGGATCAAAAAATGAATAAATAGCCAGTGTAGATACCTCAATGAGGTGACATTGTAGGCAGAAATGTAGGAGGAGCCGTCCTGTTCCCTGCCCTGCCATCTATGTCAACTCTTCCTCCTGCTCATAAACAGTATGCAGAGGAAGGGCACAGGCTAGTCTTCCAGGCCAGATTGCCAAGGTTTGAACCCAGTTGCTGCCATTTTCCTGTCTGGTGTGTGACTGCAGAGGTGGCCCTTCACCTCTGTGCCTCAGTTCCCTCATTGAAATGGATAATAACCTACCTAATTAAGGATGTTTGAGCAGCCCATGAGGTCATATATAAAGTTCTTAGAATAGCAATTGGTCACTGTAAGCGAGTAGTGCTTACATTCCATGGCATGGTTCTGTTTCACTTCTTTTTCTGTCTGGTCTCAGCCCCAATTCACTGAGTCGAGCATGACATTGGCTGAGAGCCTGGACAATAGACTGTACCTCTTGTGTGTTGTTGTCTGTGAGTAAAGGGCAGCCTGACCTTACATGAGAGGTGATGATGAGCCAGAGAGAGCCATGGCCAAAGGACTAAGTGAACTGTTAGTTTGGAAGAGGAAAGAACACCACTATGATAAGCAATCTTTACTCCCAAAGGCCTGAGGTTTCACTAGAGGTTGTAGTTTAGAGAAATAAATGATTATGGGTTTTCAAGTACGTATGACCAATGGTCAGAATTGTTATGTGACTTTTTCTAGAAGGATTTGAACAAACATCTATTCACTTAGAAATGGCACCAATGACAGAAACAATTCCACTCAAGTCTAGCTTCATGAGCCAATGAGTTTATTGGGGTTGCTTCCAGGAGCCTGGGTGAGGGATTTACTTTTCTTTTTTTTGAGTTTTAAAGGAGGGTTTAATTAATTAATTAATTAATTAATTTGAATGTATTGTCTGCATGTAGGTTTGTGCACCCGTGTTGTGCAATGACGTGGAGGTCAGAAGAGAGCATTGGAGTCCCCTGGAACTGGAGTTCTCCTGGAATTGGAGTTACAGACGGTTCTCAGCCGCCATGTGAGTGCTGGGGATAGAACCCAGGTCCTCTGCAAGAGCAGTTGGCACTCTTAACTGCTAGGCCATCTCTCCAGCCCCAGGAGGGTTTAATTTAATTAAAACACTGGGCCAACACTCAACTCAGGAGGAGTGTGGTCATGAGGTATGGATTACAGGGCAATGTATAAGTACAACTGCCAATCAGAGTTTAATACCACAGTTAAAGTTACCAATCAAGGGGAAATCCTTGAAGTAAACAAACCAATCATTCCTCGGATGACTAAGGAAAAATGGCTTAATGGTGTCTGAGAAAACTATCCCTGAGTTTTTATAATCCTCTATCTCATTTCCTCCTCTTGTTGTGAGGTCTTCAAATCTTTGAAGGAAGTTCATAAGAGTCGACCACAGTTGGTGTTTCTAAGATAGAATGATCTCTGCTAGGGAGGGGGTTGTATTGGGTCCTTAGCACCATGATTTTAATGGAATTTATACTGGTTAATAAATATGACAAATGAGTTAAGGATGCATGGGCCACAAGTCAGAGCAATGAGAAGGATAAGTTTACTGACAGATCCAGGAAGTCAGCTCTCAGCTGAGAAAGAAACTGGCTCTTTGGGGAGGTCTTGACCCTAAACTACCTAGCCAATTTTTAGCTCCTACTTTTATCACATTACCCTCTGAGGAAGTTACCCGAATGGCCAAGAGGGAATTGGGGCACCAAATGCTCTGACTTCTTCCAAGTTGAAAAGGGGCATAGGGGCCAGCAACTTGGGTACTCTCTGATCAGTGGGTCTATCTAAAAGACCCCCAAAAGTATAGCTATAGAGAGAACAAAATCCTTGACTGGTGCCTGTGAAGGAAAAGTGAAGGGGATAGTAGTTTGGTACATTTTCTAGGCAGGGAACTAGGAGATTACCAAGGTTAATTAAATGTCCAACTTAAAAGTCCATTAGAATTTCTCAATGAGGGGTTCCAAAGCATCCCTTTATTGGGTTTCTCCTTTTGTTCATTTGGCCATGGTGTCTGGATTCAGGATCTGCTTTCCAGGCATTTTGACTGTCACCGTGTATGTTTCCTCTTAGGTAGTTGCACTAATGAGGGTGTCTGCTGAGTATCCCCCTCAGGGTCACCTCTATATCTCGGTGGGACCTTCAAATGTTTTGAAGTTACAGTGGAGAGACCACTCACCTAACCACGTGGGCTTTTAAAGGAGTGTTTAATTTAATTACAATACCAGATGGACCAACACTCAACTCAGGAAGAGTGTGGTGAGGGATTTACTTCTAAGAGTCCTGATGACTCAGAGCAGCTGTGTCAATGAAAAGTCCATCCCAGAATACGCAATAACTTATGAAATGGTGCTCAACTTTCCAGCTGGTGGAGGAATTGAAGAAAGTGAACACAACACACAGTTCCGATTCCTTTAAGGCAATTGGTTCATCCCAATGGAGCTTTTTTCATTATCCTTTTCCTTGCTTCATGTTCAAAATCCTTTTATTCCCCTCATCTCACTGAGTTCTGAAATATGGTATCTGTATGTGCTCTATTATTTATCTGTTTGTTATTTATTTATATTTTGCAGAGCTGCATACATCCTAGGCAAGAGTTCTACTACTGAGCTGCACCCCAGTCCTTTAGGATATGCTTTAGCATAGTTCTACTCATACTGTGGTTTGTGGCTTGTGCTCCCCATGACAGAAATAAAAATAGAGTAAACATTGCTCCTGCTACAGATGCATAATAAACACATAGACACAACAAGGGCTTCCCTGGATTGCTGTAAAAAGCTTGGGGGGAGGAGCACCAAGAGAGGGAGGAAGGTGGGAAAAATATTGGCCCAAATTAATCAAAATCTGTGACTGTGAGTGTGTGTGTGTGTGTGTGTGTGTGCGTGCGTGCGTGTGTGTGTGTGTGTGTGTGTGTGTTAGTTCACTGTACAACTTACTTGACTTGTGGATATTTGAATATTCCATAAGTGGTATTGAAAATGCCTATGCAAACTTCCTCCTTAGGGCAATCATTTAGGGGATTTTTCTATGCGTTTTGCTCAATTCCTCTCTTAGCTTTAATGATGCTTTTGTATGATGGTTTATCATATATATATATATATATATATATATATATATATATATTGTGTGTGTGTGTGTGCTGGTTTGTGTGTCTGTGTGCTTATGTGTGTATGCATAAATGACCCCCACATGCATATACAGTGATACATTACTTGTCTACCTTCATAGATACTTTACAAGTAGATACTTGAAGCCTCAGATTATACCAAGCCCTATAGATACATTTGTTTTCTAAATACATACTAAAGGTAAAGTTCTATTTATAAATTAAGGCAGAATAAAAGCTTAACAACAATAACTAATGATAAAATTGAATCAATTTTAAATATATTCTAATTAGGGCTGGAGAGATGGCTCAGCAGTCAAGAGCACTGGCTGCTCTTGCATAGGACTTGGGTTTGGTTTCCAGCACCCATGTGGCAACTAACTATAGTTCTACGAAATCCAATGCCTTCTTCTGACCTCCACAGGGATTGCACAACAAGGGTGTGCTTACATCATGCAGGCAATACACTCATACAAGTAAAATAATAAAAACATTCTACTTAAAGTTATTTAAAATATGTTATTTTTAGAATTTTCTATAATGCCTTCTAACCATGGTTGAGCACGTATAATTGAAATCTTAAAAAGTGAAGCTGAATTTGTGCGTGTACTACTAATAAATACACATGGATGCACATGTGTGTATCTGTACACACATTATACATGCACATAAATATCATATAAAATCTCCAAAGAGAATATAAACTTCCTGAGAGTGTATATCCTACTTTACATTTCTATTTATTCCATGCAAATTTTTCAAATAGCTAAGGGTGCTCAGATATTGCTTTGTGATTGATTTAGACCAAGTTTTCAGACTTACTCAATGATGATGTCCTTATTAAAATCTAGTTCCCTGTGCTTTTCCTTGGAGATCCTTGCTTAGCCTAGGGTGGAACACAACACATATATCTGCCAAGAAATCTCCCTTTCTAAGAGTCAGAAGAGCAGTTTGGTTTTTATAGTGTCCTCTATTAAAATATGCATTCATTTAGAAGGGAAAATTAAATTTAAGTGCTTCCTGAGGCTCTCTGACCAACATCCCAACTTCTGTTCCTCTGTCCTTGGCCCAAGACAGAAAGTAGAAACTTGAAATAGAAATGGAAAAATGACCAGGTGAGGGTAGTCTCTGAGAAACAAGAGCAAAGCGAGGGGAAAAGCTCTCCCATTTTTAATCGGCTTTGAATCTGTCCATTGTGTCTAGGGCTCTGAAAATCCCTTAACATTTTTCAGTTACGTAAAAATATTTCAATATGATTCATCAATATGGATTAAGTATATCCACAAAATGATCTTCAGCCTAGGAAATAGATACTATATGAAAGACTCAATTAATCTTTGACATGACGGGCACAGTAGGCCCAGGGATAGTCGCTTGCATATTATGTCCTATGCTAAGCTTCTCACCTCAGTCTAGGACAGATAAAGGAACTAAGGTACTTAGAGGTTACGTTGCAGCATGCCCAAAGTGAAACCACTCAGAAGACAGCAAAGCAGCCATTGAAGTCCAAATCAGTTTGGCTTCAAAGACTATCTTCCCCTGGTGCTATTTTAATTCCTTGTCTACCCAGTACCCAGCTAAGATGAAGAAATTGTGGATTTCTACAATGTACACATGTGGTGTAATGTTGGTTAAGTGACAGAATGGATATCCCACAGGTTTAGGCTCTTACATGTTCTTACCAACTGTGTTGGAAAGCAGAATATTCAAAGCAGGATGTAGGAGATTTAGAAGAAAAATCCAGCACTACCCCCCCCCCAAAGATCTTTAAAGAAAAGAGAATGAATGAAAGTCAGGAAAAGTAAAACAAACAAAATAAAGATTTAGAGGAAAGTATATGATTGGGGCTATTAAACACAGAGAGGAAAGAGTTGAAAGCTGCCTTGTAAATGGTCCTTCAGGTTTATGAAGCGAGGAGAGCGTAGCAGAAAGAGGATGCACAGCTGGAGGAGCAAGTGCAGGCTTGGGTAAGCACTGCAGTGGCCAGGGACTTACCAAACTAATAGCTCTGTTTTGTGGAATGGTTGACTATGGGGTTTTGGATGGTAACCAATGCTGACTGCTGAGAAACACACAGGGAAGGAAAAAACTGCAGAACTCACCTACAGCTCAGTTCCCCATGCCTCATTCTTTTGCCTGCCCTGTACATATATCATCCAGTGTCCTACCAGTCTGTTCTTCCCAACATCGGTCTTGTCTATCACAACAACTGGAAATACCATTATCTGAATAGAATTGCATTTCTTGAGTCTCAGTGGATAATCTGACATCATAGACCATGATGGATCATCTCAGACCATATGCCCTGAAAGACACACATACCATACTTAAGCCAAAGATTATGTCACATGAACTCTGGTCTCTCCATTGACCTGCTGTCTGCTGGTAGGTTGGGCTCCAAATAAAAGCACGGAGGGCAGAGGAAAGCTGGTACATGCAGCTGTGTACTGGGACCCTGAGAGTTACTGTGCCCTGTTCTCTGACTTAGTCTTCCTGTTTAGTTTTGCTTTCTCTCCCTCTATTTATTTTTTTTTTGTAAAGGAAAATTTAAATTTCTTCATTTTAACTAGTGTGAGCAGTTGAATAAGGCGTATAATTTTAATTAAAATTGCCACGTGCAAAACTCAAGTAAGTGGAATAGGAATGCTCTACCCTGGAAAGAACACAACACATTTGATTGTGAAAGGCTTCAGAACTTACCAGAATCATCATAAAATTCCTGGGTGTTCCCAATGCTCTGGGTACACATTTGAATCTTTTCAAATTCTTGAAAACAGAAAATGATATCATAAAAGAAGATTATAAATAGACATTCAAAGACTAATAAGAGTACATGAAATTTCTGATTCCTTTTCTCCAAAAGTTACTTACTAGGGACATGCCAGTAGAGAACTAACCACTCAAGGTCAGGACAAATGTTTTTGGCTCGGGTCTTGTGCCTGCTGAAATTAAACCATCTTTCGAAGCCTCCCACAAGAATCACAGGCCTGGGGTTGGAACACTCCTGGCCTCTTCTCATTTTCCCAAATGCTCTAAACTTACAGCATTGCCTCAAAGACCAACTAGAATCATCGTCCTACCAAGGCACATTCCCATCTGCCTTTACTATCATGCCTAGTAGAGAGCTGTGAACCCCAGAGCTAAAGTGTAGGTGTTTTGTGAAACCCAACATTCACTTGAGACCCAGCTCCCTATACCTGCAATGGAGAAGGACACCAGTAGTTCTGGAGCTAGAGCTGGAGGCCAGCTGTGACCCCACCTTTTTTTCTGAATTATGCACATCAGCCTCCAAAGCAACCTGAAACTTCCTAATGCAGAAACACAGGTGATCCTGCTGCTACTACAGGGCAAGGCTGTCACAGACACATATTTCAACAAGGAAGTCTCAGGTAAGCGGAGATACGGTAATAGTTTCCAGATAGGTAGAGAAAGCCGTTGGCTCAATGATTGTCCCCATCAGGCTGGTGGATAATGAAAAGTCCCTTTCTTTGCCTCAAATCGCTTCCTCCTGTTAGTTGATTTTTTTTTTTTTTCCAAAAGAGGACCACATTACCTATTGAATTATACTGAGTTACAGCTCTACTGTTTGTGTTATGGAAGAGGTTCATCTTTCTTAATTTATTGTTTGTGCTTTTTACTTCAGGACTATTTTATTGTACAAATTTATCATTATGAACTGAACTTTAAAACTCACAAAGACTTAAGTGCAATTTTAAATATTTCCTATAATTATTTCACAGTTGCATATGGATTAACAAATAGCCAGACTAGAGGATACTAGCGGAGATATTTACAGGGAGAGAAAAGTACAAATGAAATATGGTTTGGCCAGGTTTAATACACATAGAATATACTTTAATACTTTCATATGGTCTGAATAATATCCCCATATTGATTTTTTCCTTGTTTCTACCAACTCCACAGCAAATATACGACAATGGCTCGTTGATTTATTGCGAGTGTAGCAATGGGTTTATAACAGCATGAATCATGCCGATTGCTCAATTCACCACATGCCTTAATAAAAGTTTCACTTTAATAAAACTGAGCTAAGGCAAATATGCCCAGAGGCTGGTCTGACATTCCTTATACATTACCCTGCCTCAGGAAATTATTGCCGTATATTTTACAGCAGCTACAGTAGGCTAGGGGATCAGGATTAAAATGTACTAACTACTGTGATATTTAACAGAACTCCTGTGTTCCCAGTTAACCCTCACAGGTACAAAATGGACAGCCTTAAGGGACAGCGAAATGTCAGAGCACAGCAGGACTGGACGGGAAGCCGCGGGGGACCAGAGCGGGCCATTGTCACTGCATGTGGGCCCACTAAACGATCTGTGCAATGGAGAGGAAGCACCTCTCTTCTTTATCTCCCAGAAATAGTTTGAACATCATGTGAGGAAGAAGCAGCAGAGAGCATGATAAGCAACACTTGCTAGGCAAGCATCAGCTGGTGGTGACACCACAGGCATGGCACACCACCTGTGTGTGTGTGTGGCGCACAGACATTCATTGGCAAGTTAGTAATAATACATTTGTATGAATAACAGGTATGATTCTCTTTATAGAAGTCTGAGGGCTTAGAGAGGAAAAGTCAATCACTCTTATAGAACTACACGATCCTCTTATAAACTGAAGATTGTTTTTTGTCATCTTGTGTGAGAGTCGAAAGCACAGCATCATATTTGCATTGTCAGGAAAACCTAACCTGAAGTGTGAGAAGGCAGGCCACTAGGAGTTGGGGTCAAGAGACTTATCACCTGCTCACTGTTGCTCTGGAAGAAATTAGGATTAGATGACCCACGTACTATTCAGTGTGGACTGTTGTGGTGTTTATTAGTCCCTAAGACCAAGCAAGCCTCTCTGGATTTTCTAACCAGTGCCAATTGCTTAGGCCTTACTATGGAATGTTGCGTGTTGTAAGGGGTGGAAAGCCAGGCAGCTGTGTGATCTTAGACTAGGTGCAAAATCTTGCTAGGTCTCTGCTTCCCTGACTGTCAAGTTTGCCAAAGTAGCAAATGTGAAATGCCTGGGTAGATAATAGATGTTCAAAAAGGGTTCCCTGCACTAGTTCTTGTGCCTCCCACACATGTCTCTTTCCTGTTTGTGCACACGATCTTGCTTTTCCAAGGCAGTGGCCCAGCAGGAAAGGGCTTCCTCTACCCAGCATCCTGCTCTGGTTCCACAGGCTTCTTCTATGCTTTCTCAGTATCTCTCTTATATTCAGGTTTCACCAGAATAGTTTATATGTATTCTAGTATTTCTCTCCCATTCTCCATTTCCATATAGAAACCTTGAGGGAATTTTTGTTTTATTTAATTTTGTTTTCTTCATATTAAACATTATGTCTGGTACCTAGACCTAGAAAAGATAGTCAATATTAAGCAAATGGATGCATAAGGAAATGATGAATAAAGAAATGAATTCATGATGCACAGCCTGGTTCAATCTCCAAGACTACCTTTGCAGAAGTAAACTTGATCATCTGTTGTATGACTGAGGGACAACTATGAAGGTGCTGGTGAGTCAAACTCAATTGACAATTCAAAGCTGTGACTTCTCAGGTCAAATAACACCAATAATACATGCCTGAGAGTTATGGACCAATTTCCATGTATAGGACAGTATGCTAATTACTCTGCCTACACCTTGGCATTATTCCTCAGGACAACTCACTGACATGAGTACAGTTACTCTTTCCATATTATGACTTAATATACTTAGGTGTAGAGTGATGAAATAGCCTTGGCAAAGTTGCACAGCTAATAATGGCTAATCTGGGACTTGAACTTGTGTCTTTCTGATTCTAGAATCAGTGCTCCAATTCCTGTATTGTACTGAGCACCAATGAATGTCCAGACTACTGACATTTGCAAAGAAGAAAATGCTTGAGTGCTTGTGGTTTTTAGTGGCCCAAACTCACTCTGGTTAGTCCATTTGAGTCCGACTTCCCCTGGTCCGTATTCATAGGTTTGGCCACATTTTTCTTGCTTTCACCCAACAGGAGCAACTGAAGTAAAACCCACCACTATCAACCAGAAGCCAACCTGTCCAGAGAAATAAAAAATCCGGGGGCAACTTCAGACTCACCATTCATTAATGTGTTTATGGGGAACTCTCTTGACGTTAGGGTTTAATGATGACATTTAAGAAAATTCCAAATTTGAAAATAAATAAGTTGGCTGACATACAGACATTTTACATATGAGTTTAATAAAATAGATTTTTTTTTCTGTTTGAAATCTTTGGTAATCTCTGAAATATATCAACTGCAACCCAGGAACATTGTATCCCAAGTTGTGATTCATGAAATGAAACGGAAATGTATTATGTAATTCAATTGGGAGAGTCCAGCCCAGAGCTCATTAGGGCTGTTGCTGGTGATGTGGACTGCACTCGGCAGGCCCTGTGGTTTGGGCTTTTCTTAGGCCTTACCTCCCCTTACACTGAGGACATTTTAACCAAATATCGTCACCCTTTTCAAAATAGCATTCTTGAGAATTTGCCCACAGACAAGGATAATTCAGGGGAAATCTTTGGAGAAATTGTGATGGTTTCTTCTCTCCTCCAGCCTACCATTAACCATCTCTGATGAGTCAGGCCAGAAGTGACTCAAGCCTTCCTGCACCCTCTAGACTCCACACTGAGTCTATGGATCACTAGGCAGGTGGACATCTCGTGTCATCTGAGGAGACTGGAATGCAGAGGAACGAAAGAACTTCCTCAGGGTTGTATGGCTTTAAGTGGAGAGCTACAATTAGCTCTGAAATTTCTCCCAGTTTTCTCCTATTTCTTTTTCCACTTCATCACACAGATAAAACCTGTGGACAAAGAGTAGTTTTCCTACCTATGCTGATTTTTCATGAAAATAAAGCGAAGGGGAAAACCTTGATATGTAGAATACTTTTCTATTAGTCTTATATGGTTTTGTTTCTGGTTTTCTCTCTCTCTCTCTCTCTCTCTCTCTCTCTCTCTCTCTCTCTCTCTGGATGTTCCTGTGTCAGGGTGCACATGTGTATGACTACACACACAGGTTTGTGCGAATGCCTTTGTCCTTCTTCAGGACCTGTACACCTTGTCTTTGAAGACAAGGGTCTGTAAGCACGGTGGGATGGTGGTCCCAGCACTCAGGGAACAGAAAGAAGTGGATCTCTGTAAGACCAAGGCCAAACTATTCTCCATAGTGAGTTCGGGGACTATAGGATGAGCCTATCTCAAAAACCAAAACCAAAACCAAAACAACATCAGGAGCAACAAAAAGACAGTGGGGCTTGAGGACTCGGTTAACCGGGGACTCGGTTAACCGGGCCGGGCACGGAGCTCCAGGTCTTCCTCTCTTCAGGTCCCAGGCACCAGGGACAAATGCTCACCAGGATACCTGGCTTTTTACGGGAGTGCCGAGGATTTAGTTCAGGTCCTCAGGATTGCAGGCCAAGCATGTTACTACCTGAGCTAGCCCTCCTGTCCCCTCTTCGGGTTTTGGTTTTTCTTTTGGGGGGGGGGGGCTTTGGTTTTTAAAAATAAGGTTTTTATTAAGATAAGATGTAGCATTTTAACCAGGTACCATCTCATTCCAGGATGCTTTATCATGCTGAAATCTTGCAAGAAAGAACCATTCACTCTTTCCCATCTCCTCTGCTACTCTGTCAATCACTGATCTACTTTATGTTTCTATGGATTTAGCTATTCTAGATATTTCATGTAAATGGAACCATATGCTACATGCCCTTCTGTGACTGGTTTCTTTCACTTAGCTTAATGTTTTTCAAGCACATCCAAGTAGTAGTATATCAGGACATAGTGCATCTTTGTGGCTGAATAGTATTCCATTGGGCTTATATACTATACTTTAAAGTTTATTCATCTGTTGATGGAGGTTTGGATTATTGACAATTCTTTCTTTAAAGCTAAAGGCATTCCATTGTGGATGGGTGTATGCTACGTTTTCTTTATCCATCTATTGATAGATACTTAGCTGGATTCTAAATCTTGGCTACTATGAGGTAATGCTGTTATGAAGATATCCCTTGTACATTCTTATTAACCATATTTACACCTTCTTTAGAAAAAAGTGTATTCAATTCACATGTCTAGTTTTACACTGGTTTGGTTTCAGTTGTTGAGTTGTAAGATTTTTTTTTTCATATTCTAGACACTAAGCCCTTATGAGAGGCACATTTGTAAACATTTTCTTTCTGTGGGATATGCTTTTATTTTTATAGTATTCTTTATGCAAAAATTTAATTTTATCACATTCAATTTATTGTTTGCTTTGTTTATGATTTTGTTTAGGCAATTATTGCTTAAGTCACCATTAGGAAATAATGATTATCTCAGATATGTAGAAATCATTTAGATTTCTTCCTAAATGGCTAATAGCTTCAGGTCTTAAATTTAGGCCTTTCACTTTGAAAACATTTTAAAATATAGTCAAAGGGAGTATTCTGAGGTCATACTTTTATGTTTGAATATCCCGTTTGTCCCAGAACTATGTATTGAAAAGACTAGCCTATATCCAATGAGTGTTTCTGTTGTCCTGTTAAAGGTGTGGTGGTGCACACCTTTAATCCCAGCACTCGGGAGGCAGAGGCAGGCAGATATCTGTGAGTTTAGGCCAGCCTGGTCTACAGAATGAGTTCGAGTTCCAGGCTAGGTGGAGTGACAGGGAGACCCTGTCTCAAAAAGACCAAAAAAATATTTTATTTTTCATAGATTTGGGAATGCCTCAGAGCTTCTAATTCCATTCCACTGATCTATATGTGCATCTGGAGTCATTACCATACCATCTGAGAAACAAAGTTTAGAAACAACATTGGTACAGTAGTGGAACTTTTATCTTGGGGGTGATCAACAACTACCTAATTGGACCTAAAACCCACTCAATGGGAGGAAACTCATGCATGGTACCATAAACATAGCCAAATATACATAGTTGGAGAGGTCATAGATCTTAGAGAAAACCCCAAGTTTGTCATATTCCTAGACAAATGTAATTTCTTACTATGTGCAAAATATGTATCCTTATATTTTCAGAAAAGTATCCCAGGCACCACCCATCAGATTCTTTTGTGCCAGATAGAGACTGTTACAGAGCACCACAATTGGTCACTTAGATATTGCCTGTGAATTGCCCAAACCTGAGTGGCACATCTACAATGAAACCTCTATACCTAAGGCTCACAGAACATAGAACAAGGGGTAAAGAAGATACTAATGGATCTCTCAATTCTCATTAATGTAGTTCCCTCATGCAACAGAAGACCATGAAAACAAAAGGCCACAAATGGACAAAGCATAGAAAGTAAGAGTCTGTAGAATGTGAGTCCTTGGACAGTACTCCTATATTAAATTCCATCCACCCAGGGCAGAAAGAGGCGCTGGCAAGATTGTAAGAACCAGGGAGGAGATGCATGACCATATGGAAAAAAAATCCTAAAAGCTCCTGGAACATTGCTCAGATGAACCTACAGCAATAGTATCAGCATGCACAAGATCCATGCAAACTCAAGCAGACAAAATCCCAGTACAAAACTGTGGAAATGGGCAACAAACTCCAATCATAGTTGAAGAATCATTAGTAGCTAATTACTGCTGGGTGAGGATGAGTCAATCTTAAAGGGAAGGATGTTACATAGGCTGAATAGACCCCAGTAGATGAGCTGGCACCGAAGAAAGTCTGAGGACACTAACTTGACACAATAAGCCTTAACACAAATGATAGAATGTATAAATTCTGGGTTGGGGGGGTTATAGGAGGCTGCTAGTGGGATGGGGATATATTGATGATGAAGACTGATTGAGATGTTCTGTTTGAAATACATAAAAATCAATAACAAATTTATAAAAACAAAGTATGGAGAACAGAAGTGTGTGCCCTCCAGCTTTCTTATTCCTTTTCAGGATCATTTTGTCTCCTAAGAATATCTTTCAATTTTACATAAATTTTAGGATCAGCTTGTCCAATTTAACAAAAATACTCACAAATTTTTAATTTCTTTACAAATTTATTTATTTTTATTTTATGTGTCTGAGTATTTGGCTTGTATGCATATAAGTGCACCCATGTTGTGCAATGTCTCTGGAGGTCAATGGAGGGTGTCAGATCCACTGGAACTGGAGCCACTGATGGTTACCTGTTATCTCGGTGCTTGGAACTAAACCTGGGTCTTCTGCAAGAGCACCCAGTGTTCCTAACTGCTGAGACATCTCTCTCCCTCATCCTTTCTTGATTTGATTGAGATTAGATTGAATCTATATATAAATTTGGAGCATGTAGCCAGCCATCTAAATAATTTTAAACTTTTCAAACTGGGAATGCAAGGTGTTTTATTCATTTGGACTTTCTTTTATTTATATGAATAGTGTTTTATTATTTTTAGTTCAAGGCTTACATTCCATTGTTTAAAATTATTCATAAACATCTTTTACTTTTTAAAGGTATTTTAATGAAATTACTTATTTTCAGTTTTGGAATGATCACTGCTTGTATGTAGAAATAAAACTGAATTTGTATGGTGTTCTTAAATCCTACAACTTTGTTGAACTTGTTGGCTTTATGTTTTTGTAGGAATATTTTAAGTTTCACATGTACATATACATCATACACATATACATATACAGTGTATGTTATGTGTGGATAGTCAGGATTTTACATCATTCTTTCAAATTAGGATTTTTTTCTTGTTCTCTTGGTCCTAGCATCATAGTGAGTAACACTGGCCAGTGTGGACCTTTTCTTGTTTCTAATCTTGAGAATATTGCCTAAATTCAGTCTTGTATCATCAACAAAATGTTAGCTATGAGGTTTTTGTTGTTCTCCCTTTTTCACTTTGAAATGGTTCCTCTAAATTCCTAGTTTGTTGAGACAATTTTTATTTATCATGACAAGACAATGGGGTTTTAGAAATGTTTGTCCTGCGTCTCTGAGATGATCATGTGGCATCTTCTTTTTTTTTTCTTAAAAAAATGTTTATGTGGTGTTTCTCCTTTCTATTTAATGGTTTATTACTTTGGCCATATTTCACACAGTGAACAACTCATATTCATTGAATAAATAGCACTTGGTCATGCTGTAAAACCCTTTTAATTTGTTGCAGGACTCAGACTGTTAGTATCTGGTGAGGAACTGTGTGTGCATATTCACAAGGGACATTGGTTTGCAGGTTTCATTGCCCCCTCCTCTTCCCCCCCCCCCCCCCCGCCGTATCCTCCCTTTCCTTTCCTTCTTTCCCCTCCCTTCCCCTTCCCTCCCTTCCCCTCCCTTCTCTTTCCTTTCCTTTCCATCCCTTCCTTCCCCTCCCTTTTCCTCCTTGCTCTTCCTTTTTCTCCCCTCCCCTCTCCTCTCCTCCCTTCTCTTCCCCTTTTTCTCCTTTCCCTTCTCTGCTTTTTGTGCTGGTGGAGATCAAACCCCAACACTATGCTATTGGAATACAACCCTAATTCTGCAAATTCTTTCCTTAGCTATATCTCTAACTCTAAATCAGTCTTTCTTTCTTTTTTCTTTCTTTTTTCTTTCTTTCTTTTTTCTTCTTTCTTTCTTTCTTTCTTTCTTTC
Source organism: Rhizomys pruinosus (assembly GCA_009823505.1). NCBI lineage: Eukaryota > Metazoa > Chordata > Mammalia > Rodentia > Spalacidae > Rhizomys > Rhizomys pruinosus. The sequence continues at coordinate 445,654 of VZQC01011677.1, read as the reverse complement.
TTTCTTTCTTTCTTTCTTTCTTTCTTTCTCTCTTTCTTTTTTCTTTCTCTCTCTCCTTCCTTCCTTCTTCCTTCCTTCTTCCTTCCTTCTCTCTATCTTTCTCTTTCCCTTCTATTTTTTACTTTATTGGTGGTATTTTTGGCTTTGGTATTAGAGTAATACTGGCTTCATAGAATGAGTCACAAAATATTTCATCCTTTCCAAATAATAATTTTGTAGCAACTTGAGAAGGATCAGTTTCAGTTTTAAAACCCCAATATGATACACCAACAAAACTATCTGGTCCTGGAATTTTCTTTGTTAGAAGCTTTCTGTTGTTTCTGACTTAGTTTCATTACTTGTTATAAGTCTGCTCAGATTTTTTTTTTATTCATATTTGAATCAGTTTTTTAAAAATCTGTATATTTTTAGGGCTTTTTTCATTTATCTATATTAACTTACTTGGCGCTACAGGCTTTCACTTTTCTTATCTTATTTTTTATCGTTTGACAGTTTCGTGCATCTATATAATGAATCTCAGTTGTTCCCACCCCAGGCCCCTTTCTCACCCTTCCGTCTCCCACTGAGTTGTATTTCCTCATCACTCTTCTATTTCTGTCACATGGTAGCGATGCTTCTTGATGTAGAGATACAACTCTTTCTTCTTTTGTCAGAATGCAGATGTGCCAATATTGTTTTATTTTCCAGGAATACTTTTGATTTCATTCTTTTTATTTTTAATTTCGTAAAGCTTTAATCTTTATTATTTTTCTTCCTTTTGCAATTTTGAGTTCAGTTTTCTCTTCTTTGTGGTTTTGTATGATAGCTGAATTATTGATTTGAAATCTTTGCTTTCATAAAGAACATAGATTCCTTTTTTGGGGGAGTCTTTTTAGACAAGATCTCCTTGTAGTCCCAGCTGCCCTGGAACTTGCTTTGTAGACCATGCTGGCCTTGAACTCACAGAGATCCACCTGCCCAAGTGCTAGGATTAAAGGCGTGTGCCACCACACCTGGCCCAGATTCCTTTTTAAAAAAAATATTTTATTTATTATTTTAATTTTATGTGTATGAGTGCATTTGTCTTGTATGCAATTGTCCTCTACTGCCCCTGGAGGTCAGAAGAAAGTGTTGCATCCCCTGGACCTGGACTTACAGATGGTTATTAGCTATCATGTGGGAGCTGGGAATCCAACCTGGATTCTCTGCAAGAGCAGCCAGTGCTCTTAACTGCTGAACATCTCCCCAGCTCTAAGAATATAGATTCTTATAGATGGCTCAGTCTCCTCACTGTATCATAACAGTTCTGATGTTCACATTTTTGTTCAAATTTGGCTGAAAGTGTTTTCTAATTTCCCTATTGATTTCTTCTAGGATCCATTGTTTTTGTATAGAGTGTATTAATTCATATTTATTTGCAGAATCCACTTGTCCTGTTACTGATTACCATTTTTAAGGTTTGAACACTTTTTACTTATTTATTTATTTATTTAGTGTGTATGTGTGTGAGTGAACATGGGCCACAACATCTGTTGTATTCTCTCTCTCCTCTCTCTCTCTCTCTCTCTCTCTCTCTCTCTCTCTCTCTCTCTCTCTCATCCGGAACTTTGCACATGCTAAGCAAGTGCTGTACCATCCACATGCCTTGCTATTGATTTCTGCCCTCACTTTATTTTGGTATAGAAGATACCTCTTAGGATTTCTACAATTTTAAGCTTTGAAACTCTGCCTTATTTGACTGAGACAGGGTCTTTTAGTGAACTTGGAGCTGGGGTTGTTCCAGTGAGTCCTAGTAATCCTCCTGTTTCTCCTACAGTGATGGGGATATAGGTGCACAGACAGCCATGTTTGGCTTTTAACCTGAGTGATGGGGTTTTGAAATCAGCTCCTCACACTTGTGGAACAAGTACTCTTACCTGCTAAGTCATCTCTCCAGCCCTTAAGTCTATTTTATCTCATATTTTTTATATAGACACTCAAACTCCATTTTGTTATTTTTAATTTTTATCTTTTTACTTTTTCAAATTATTTGTGTTTTGTATTTAAAATGCTTCGCTTAATACATAGTACATACTATACTTCTATAACGTAGTAACACTCATCCTGCCAATCTCTCTCTCTCCATTTTAATGAGAAGCTCTGAAACATTTTCTTTTAATGTAGAGACAAGGTAAGCCTTATTTCTGCTGTTTTCCTATATGTGAAATATCTTGGTCTTGTGGAGACAGGGTCTCCCTTTAGTCCTAGCTGGCCTGGAACTCACTCTATAGACTAGGCTGGCCTTGAACTCACATCTGCCTGCCTCTGCCTCCTGAGTGCTGGGCTTAAAGGTGTGCGCCACCATATTTTTTAATTTTTTTTTTTTTATGTGTATGATTGTACTGTCTGCACGTAAGTTTGTGCACCTGAGTCGTGCAATGGGGCGGAAGTCAGAAGAGGGTGTCGGATTCCCCTGGAACTGGAGTTAAAGACGGTTCTCAGCCGCCATGTGGGTGCTGGGGATCGAACCCAGGTCCTCTGTAAGAGCAGTCAGTGCTCTTAACTGCTAGGCCATCTCTCCAGCCCTTGAAATATCTTTTTTCTTCCTTATTTACTCTCCAGCTGCCTTTTTTTTTTTTTTTTTTTTGTTACATTCCTATTTACTAGTATACAGCTTTTATTCACCCTTTTCTCTTTGGGCATAAATATTATTTTAGTTCGTTTCTTGGTGGTTTTCCTGGAGATTATAGTTAACATCATAATTTTTAGTAATTTAGTTCGTGTTAGAATCAACATTGTTCCAAGAGTATGTGAAATCTTGTTTCAATGCAGCTTGGTTTCTCTTTATACAATATTATACATATATGTGTTTCCATGAATGTGGATTTATATCATAGGCTTGTGCAGCTGTGTTTCAAATCATACAGGACAAAATTGGAGTTAAGAAACAAAAGTAGGGGGCTGGAGAGATGGCCTAGTGGTTAGGAGCGCCGACCGCTCTTACAGAGGACCCGGGTTCGATCCCCAGCAACCACATGGCAGCCGAGAACCGTCTGAAGCTCCAATTCCAGGAGAACTCCAGTTCCAGGGGAATCCGACACCCTCTTCTGACCTCCGCGGCATTGCACGACACGGGTGCACAGACTTGCATGCAGACAGTACATTCATACACATACATAAATAAATAAAATAATAAAAAAAATTAAAAAAAAAAACAAATGTAGACAAACCTTGACTTTTACCTTGCCGATCGAGTCTTTCACATATTCATTGAGATCCACGTTATTATTTGCTGCCCTTTCATTACTGTCTAGGTAACTTCCTGTAGTATTTCTTCTCTTAATTTTTTAATTTAATTTTTTTTAGTGTATGAATGTACTGTCTGCATGTTGGTTTGTGCACTTGTGTCGTGCAATGCCGCGGAGGTCAGAAGAGGGTGTCGCGTTCCCCTGGAACTGAAGTCAAAGATGGCTCTCAGCCTCCATGTGAGTGCTGGGGATCAAACCTGGGTCCTCTGCAAGAGCAGTCGGCGCTCTTAACCGCTAGGCCATCTCTCCAGCCCTCTTGTAGTATTTCTTATATATCAAGTCCACCAGTTCCAAATGTTCACTTTTGTTGATCTGGAAATGTTTTAATTTCTAATTTCTAACAACAGTAAAAACAATTACTAGGATAGAATTCACGCAGCATACAGGTAACCAATTATGCACTGACTCCATTCACACATGTATGTGACCATCACTAGACTCAATTTCAGAACACTGTTGTCCCCTTAAAACTTAGCTTATACCCCTCAACTATTACCTCTCCCTGGTTTATTTTAAATAAGTAACAAAAAAAAAATCACTTCCTTGGGCTTATAATTTTTACCACATATTGTGAAAAATCTCCCACTAATTCTTTTGGTTCTGAAAGAGCTCACATATTATCTCAGAATAAGAAAAAAACTTAATAGGTATGCTCCAGTCTGGCTCTGTCTCTTTTAAGTATGGTGGATGGTATTTTTCAAAATGGCCGAAGGAATCTCATCCCACCCACTGTAGTGTGACCTCATCTCTTCCCCAGTAAAAGGTGGAGTTTAGTTTCCTTCTTGAATTTGGGCTGTTCCTAGTGATTGGCTTGTGATCATAGACTAGTTACAGCAGTGATTTCAGAGAGTAGGTCAGAAGAAGGCTTGAATCTATTCCCCTCATGTCTTTTCAGTCTCTGAGTATTTCTATTGGGGAAATATCCTGTAGGAATTCAGCAGGCATGGGTGTGAGAAGCCAGTGAGACATAGGAAGGCCAGGGGTCGGCGCTCCAGCTGATAAGTGTTAGGTGAAGCCAGCTTTGGCAACATCCAGCCTCAAGTGCAAGTCCTGTGAGTGGAGGAGACTCAAGATGATGTCAGCACCCAATATTCCAGTCAATTCTGGTTAGTGCAGTGTTCCCAAATGAGCCTAGATATCATGGGGCAGAGAGACACCATCCCCACTGTACCTGACCCACAACATCTACGAGCATAATAAAGAGTGATATTTTATGACACTCAACATAGAATGCATTTTCTATATAGTAATAAAGAGAGCAGTCTTGTGCAGACTAATGATCCTCCTATTCTTTAGTTGCTTATTTAAATGAGGGAGTTATATGTTTTTAAAGTGTTAACCTTAAAATTAAATGAGCAAATTCAGATGCAACAGAACAGAACTTTAGACAGAAAAAGTTTGAGAGTTGAAGGAGAAATAACAAAAAGTTGTCATGACTCTGAAGGAGGCATGGATTGTGAAGGTAAGTACCTCTGATCTAAATGCCCCTGGCAAAGTCCATGCGGGAAGGTAGTGGAGGACAAAGTAGACTTCTGCCTGGATTCTCAGAAAAAAATGAACAAACAAAATAACCAAGACAACCAACGGAGAAACCTGTTGACTAATTGATTTGCTCTGTCTGCCGTCTGGAAGGAAGGGCTAATGGGAGGTTATTGACACATGTACTCCAGCAGTAGGTTGCAGAAACATGGCATTAATGTCTCCTTTAAAAGGAGAGAAAGACACGGGTGCACAAACCTACATGCAGACAGTACATTCATACACATAAATAAATAAAATAAAATAAAAATTAAAAAAATAAAAATTAGAAAAATAAAATAAAAAAAGGAGAGAAAGAATTCTAGAGTCTGCTGGCGAATTCCTCGACACGTGGGTTGGTTCTTAGGGGAGAGGGGTAGAGCGTGCTTGTCTAGGTCCAACTCATAAGCCTGAAATGAAGAAACCTGTTTTTGAAACTGATGAATTTTAATAGGTAGGGCTTGTATGGTTCCTTTTGGAGATAAGCACAGTCCCTCATCTTCAGTTTCTTGGCTCCTCTAGTGAGTAGCAGGGACAAAAGGGACGAAAAGAAAGGATGAGCATCTAGCCTTTGTTATGGAGAAAAACAAACGTAAAAATAGACTTGGCTATTCTTTTTTTATTTTTATTTAATTTTTTATGTGTATGAATGTACTGTCTGCATGTAGGTTGATGCACTTGTGTCGTGCAATGCTGCAGAGGTCAGAAGAGGGCGTCGGATTCCCCTGGAATTGGAGTTGAAGACGGTTCTTAGCCGCCATGTGGGTGCTGGGAATCAAACCCAGGTCCTCTGCAAGAGCAGTCAGCACTCTTAACTGCTGACATCTCTCCAGCCCCATCTTTGTGCATTCTTTAAGCAACTCTGATTTCTAGAAAATTCCATGCTCATAAACTTTCCTACTAATCCACACTTTCAGAAGCCTTGATGTTTGCATCCCATCGTGGCCCACTCTTGATTTTTTCTCATGAGGGACTCAGACAGGACTCTTCAGCCACCTGAGAGATGCTCAGGTTCTTCTGTCTGTCTGGTGGCCTTGCTTTTCATTAAAGGAAGAGGGGACCAGGGGGCAGTACGCAAGGCAACACAGAAGAATAGAGCTTATACTGCAGTCTGTAGGGTGCATGTCATCCTGAGCACATGATTCACTGAGACTCGAAGTCCTGCATGTGTCATGAATGAAGCTACGTCCTTCATTCAAGGAGTCTTGCTCAAAGAGGAAGAAATGATTCACCAGAAAAAAGCAGTGTTCTTGTCCATAATATAACTTTTTCTTAGGAACGTCCCACTCAGTTGAGAAAGCAAAACTGTGTGATTTATTTGGGCATTGTTATGCTTAAATTCAAAATGTCAAATTTAGTTCAGATTTCCACAGTAGTACAAGTGTGAAGAGAATTGGACACTATTTCGAGATGATGGATTCGAGGTTATTTGTTGTATGAAGCAAAGAAAGAATTTTTAAAAATTGTAAGGTTAGACTTGAGGTTAATTGTAAATTGTGGGTTACATAGCCTGTGGAACTCTGGCTCTACCTCAAATCTCAACTTGTACTTAACTTCACCCCACAAAATGACCCACATGGAACTCTGGCAGGCACTCCTAGGAGTCCATGCAGCCTCAACATGACCCAGTTATATTGGGCCTGTTGAAGATTTTTGATAAGACAGTCCTGCATATAGAGCAAATATTAATTTTCCATCTGAGCTTGGAGGAACTTCTAGTATTTTGTGCTGAATCTCAAGATTCTAAGGTCAGTTTCCTGTCCTGGTCCAGGTCTTCTTCTCCTTTAAGTGTTTATGTGAAAAGGGTAGCAGAGCATCAGCACGAGAACAGTTTACTCATGCACATGCACACATGCACAGAATTAACATCTCCCTCCCTCCCCCTCCCTCTTCCCTTCCTCCCTCCCTCCCTCTCTCCCCTCCCTCTCTCCCAGGCAATGGATGCTAGCCACAGAGTAGAAAGAAATAATAGGGTTTGTTCCTCAGGGAGCAATGTGCAGATGAACACCCCTCTGCTGCAGAGAGGAAGCACTCTGTCTGCTTGCTCTTTCTTCAGCATACCAGGATGAATCAATGAGATCTAGATCTATGTATTTTGGAAGTATAAATATGAAAGAAAATGATTTGTAATTATATAGTAAAAAAGAATCAGAATCATGTCTAACAACATTTTCTGCCCCCCCCCGCCCCAGATAAGAGAGAAAACACTAATAAAATAGACAGATGAACCAAGTGCCAGTGTCAGGTTCACAGCTCTGAAGGTTCTAATGTGCTCTCTCTCTCTCTTTTTTTTCTGATTTAACATAATCATTTATTCTTTTGGCAAACATCAGATAATATGAACAAAGTTATCTTGCTTATTATAGTCATACATTCTTTTATTTTTTGTACTTTATACAAGGTAGAAACATATTGAAGTGGACAAATTCTTAGTTAAACATATATTCCAGAAATTGACATATACTTTCCCAAGTTAGGACTAAACAAACTTATGTAATTTCTAGTAGACCATTATTATACAGCAAACTTAATTTGCACATGTCTAATGTGCTCTTACGCTCCTGTCAGCAAGTGGCTGAGGGACCAGCGTCATCAGTCAACAGTCTTCATCTCTCTTCTCCTCCCAGGCAGCTCTTGCTGTCTATCCTGGCCCACTGCCTTTCCTGTACTCACTTTTCATGTTTGGAATGTCTATTGCCCTATGCCAGCAACCTGTCGCCTGGTATCAGTTCTCGGGATTCCCAGTCACCCTAAGCTAAAGCCAATTTTATTTTATTTTATTTTTACTAAGGTAATTGTTTATTTCTTTTTTTTATTTTTATTGATATTTTATGTATTTAATTCAGAACATCTTGATAATCTTTCTACCCCCTTCCCCAATGGTACCGTCCCATAGCCACCTACTGGAATTCATACATTTTTTTCATTTGTGTTAAGACCTGTCCTGTCAAGTTAGTGTCCCCAGATGTCCCTCAGTGCAGTTCATCCTCTGGGGTCTAGCCAGCCTACCTAGAGTCCCTCCCTAAGAAGATCAGCTCTTCCCCACCCAGAAGTAATCATCTGCCACTAATTCTTTGATTGAGATCAGGGCCTGCTGCCCATTTCCACAATTCTCTGCTAGGGTTTTGTCTGGCCAAAGCCAATTTTAAAGTTCAGGGTGGTGGGTTGTATCTCAGAACCCTGTGTTTTGCTTTGCTTTTAGCACAGGGCTGAGAGTAAATATTGTTTTGCCAATTGCTTTATATTTTATAAATCAATTGTAAAAATTCCTCTGAAAAAGAAAATACTGACAGAAATTTTCGAAGTTACCAGAATGTAATCCTACTGTCCCAAGCTATTACTTCATCTCTGAAGCACGTGCTACTAGAAACATACTGGATCTTTTCATATTTTTATACCAGGGATGGTCATTTTTACTATGGTATCCATGTAGACACGACTAACTAGCTAGCTAAGTAACATGGATTTAAAAATTAAAATGAAAAAAAAAACCCTTTTGTTCATCTTTATAGCACAGTGTTCTTATATCTGTATGATAGAGTTAAAGCACACCTTTTCTTTATCTGGACTTAAGGTATGAATGACAAAAATTCTATAAGGTTAAGGTGAGGTAATCAAATTAATAGTGTATCTAGCACTTTCTGTTGCTAACACCATCGTGTGTGTGTGTGTGTGTGTGTGTTTGTGAGTCTGTGTGTGTATGTGTGTGTATTTGTGAGTGTGTGTGTGTGTATGTGTGTGTATTTGTGAGTGTGTGTATGTGTGTGTGTGTATGTATTGAGAGTAGTTGAGAATATTCTCAGCGAATTTCAAGTACTCAGGGTATCATTATTAACCATATTCACTATGCTGTACCTCAGGCCTCAGAACACATTCATCTTAGAGTGAAAGCTGGTGAGCTTTACCTAATCTCTCCCCTTTCCACCTCTCCCTAGCTCCTCATAACCATTACAATATTGTTAGTAGGATTTTGACTGCGTTTTTAAAATAATCTACATATAAATGAAGTCATTCAACACTTTCCTATCTTGGTCTGACTCACTTCAATTAGCACATTATTTTCTCTGTTTATCCATATTGTTCAATTTGGCAGGATTTGCATCTTTTTAAAAGTTGGATAATATTCCATTGTGTACATGTACCACATTTTCGTTATCAGGTCATCTGTCAATAACTACTTAGGATATTTCCTTATTTGGCTATTATAAATAATGATGCAGTGAACTTGAGAGAGCAATTGTCTTCTCAGAATAATGTCTTTATTTTCCATACACACACACACACAGACACACACACACACACACATATACATATGTATATATAAAACTGAAAAAGGTGCAATTTTTAAATGGTGCAACTTGAAAGCAAAAAAAAGAATGTGCGGCAGAAAAGTTGAGTGAAGTAATTTAAAGAGGACATGATTTGGTTTTTAAGTCTTTAGTATAAAAAATAATACACTGTCTCTGGTGAACTTTGAGTCCAAGCTTCCTCAGTTACAGTATAAATATAGTAATGAAACAGGCCCTGGAAACTGGGTTGGGTTTTGAAGAACACCAGTGAGACAAGTCATGTAGCAGTGATTTAAAAATTTGAAAGTGCTTCACCATATTAGTTAATATTATTATAGAGTTGAAACACACTCTCCTATCTTGTGGAAAGGGGGTTTGGCATTGAGCATGATTGTTGTATAATTCCAGATAAGCAGACCCACTTAGACCAGAGTAGGCACTCTGGAATTTTGAGAAATGAATGATCTAATTTCTTTTTTGTTTTTATAAAATTGTCAGACAAATTGTTTAGTGGTATTTTTTTTTTCTTCCTAACATCTGGTTTTCCTGGTTCAATCAGAACTAGACATACCAAAAGAACATAAAAATATTTTGGGATATAGTTGCAGACACGAGTCACTTGGATCTTTTCATGCATTTTATGAGTTCTTATCTCAGCTCTGTTCAGACAGTTGAGTCTTTCAATATTTCTCATGTACAAGATGACATAGTATCAGGCGACCCTATTTATATTCAGCATACTTGAGAAGTTATTGAGAATGCTCTAATTAAACTCCTTTACAGTAGAAAGATGGGGCCGAAGCTGTTCAGGTAATTTTTAGTGGTGTAGTGGGGGAAACCCTCACTGAGGAGGTGGCTCATGGCATGGAGTGCCAGGCTTGAAATCATGACTCCTGCCTGTACTAGGACATAGGCTAACCCAAGACTGGTCTTCAACTGTCCCACACAGCTCTGCTCCTTCCTGGTGGGACATGCTGGTCTTTATGAGGCTGAAGTGTGGGACTTGGCTGTTGAAGTAGGTGTCATACAAATGACAAGAAGTTGTGTCCTTACATTCTTCTTTCCTTTCTTCCAGGCAAAGGCTACCATCCTTCCTAAGCTGTGGCACAAGTAGCCAGTCAGCTAGGTTATGTCTAGCTCTGCATTCACTCACATTGACTCTGTTGGATCTTTAAGAAATGCATGGAAAAGGCAATATATTATTAACCATCCACCCAGAGTGCCTCATGGGTTCAATGGGACTGGGTGTGAAATTAGTGTGTGTAGACTAAACCGCTGCTAAGCCACCAAGAGGAGCCTACAAATTATGACATCGTCAGCCAGTGCTATGTGAACACTAGATGGTACATGAATGGAGAAGTGGATATCTATCTACTAGTTTTCTCACACATTAAGACCTTGGAAGTCAATTCTCATTTATTTGTTCAAATAATAGAAAAAAGGTTGATTAAATGTATATAGTTTGGGCAATATCATGTTGGGATAAAAATGGTAACATGACCAACAATGGTTCCTGAATCCCTGGAGTTTAAAGCCTGCAAGTCAAGAGAGACTTGAAAAAATATGCATATATATATATATATATATATACATATATATATATATATATATAATGTGTGTGTATGTTTGTGATTGTGTTCAAATAAAAAAAATCACTGTCATACATGATAGGAATGTTTGAAGAGGCGCTGTGATGGTGGCACGAACATTATGGGTCCACTCTGGGACAAGAAAACTTCTCTGAGGAAATGATACTTGAATTGAGATCTGGAGAGTAGAGATGGATCAGCTTAGGAGAGAATTCTAAACAGAAGGGGTGGCCCAAGCAACGATTTATAGGAGGAAGCAAGAGGCTCTGAGTAACTAAAAGCAGTTATGTGATATAACGTTGAAACAAGAAGTGGGTGATGCTTTCTGGGGCTATACCTGTTGTGAAGGTCTGTACTGGCCTGGTGGCCAGGAAACAAGTTCTGTTCTTTTCTCAATGAAAAATGGGAAACACTTTAGAAAGAATTAGAAAAGCTTGATTTGAAGGATGGTTTGCAGTGTTGAGAGCTAACGTGGGCCACTAGATTGGACATTAGTTCTGTAGTAGAGGTGGAACCAGGTGGTGCCTAAGGAGTAAGAAAACGGTGGCAGAAAAATTAAGTGACACATGTAAGCTCAAGCCAGGCAAAATCTCAACATAGACTTGAAGAAGTGGGTAAGAAACCCCAACACTATCTGAGGAACTACTGCCAACCAATGACTAATGGGAAGGGGAGCTTCAGTCTCTATGGATGAGACCCTTAGTAGGTTGACCAGGTTCCAATGGATGAAGCCACCCACAGTCAAGGGCATTTTGGGGTCACAAACCTGATTCTGAAGCCCTTTCTATAGATGTATATATGTTAGAATAAAGAAATTTGCTGGGTGGTTTGAAATTGGGGTGCAGAAATGGCAGGGATCTAAATGTGATCAAAATATGAAATTCACAAAAAATTAAAAACTAAAAAATGATTAAATACAGCTTAAAAGAAAAAATAAATCACTGAAGCTCTCTAAGAAAAATTAAGTGGACAGAATGGAGGATCTTGTGAATCTGAAGAAACTTGGCACTAGTGACACATGGGTGTGAGAGTGGCATGCATTCACAGTGGCTCCTAGATGTGGCTTGCACAGTTGGTGAGGGAACACTGGAAGAGGACTGGGAGTGAGGAGAAATCATAGCTTCATCTTGCATCTGTTCATTTCATGTGCTTTGTGCACCTATGTGGGCACAGAATGGGAGCTGGATAAAGCTTAGAGGAATGGTCACGACTGGACTGTACCCTTGATAGCCATACACAGATATCAAGTGAGATCATGGAAGTTAATGGAAGGAATTAAGAGAAGGGGAGAGTCTTTCTCGTCCTCTCCCACCAAGTTGTTCATTTCTAACACTTTTCTGGCAAAATTTTCAGGATGTGAGAAATGGCGTAATTTTACCTGGGGTCTAACTTGTTTAACTTTGGATTTTTACCATGCTCACACAGTTCTTTCCTCCAAGGTTCTCACTACTTGGAACTTTGAACATAATTTGATGTTGTTTCTGATTTCCTCATAATTTCGCCACCCACAAACAACTGGATGGCTGTACTTTTTCCTCTGGCAAACTTTCCTAGAAGCTGAACACCTACTCTGTTTTCCCACCTGTCCTAGTATATGACTTGTATTCCCCAAATAAACTTGCTGGTTACAGGGATATGGTGCTGGCACTCTAGCCCCACAGATACCCAAACATCCTGTTCCATAAGGAGGGCACACTCAGAGGTCTAGCTCTTTACAGTCAGATTGCTTGATTAGATTTTCATTGCCATTTACAGCCTTAGTTTACTTCGTATGACAGGAACACACTTTTAATATTTTAGTTTTGCATTTTTAATTATATATATGTATATAACTGTGAATGGGCTCATGGATGTTCATGCAGTACCTGTAGAGGTGAGAAGAACGTTCTAAGCATCAAACCCCTACAATGAAGTCACAGGGAGTTGTAAACTGCCCAACATAAGTGTTGGGAATGGAACTTGTGTCCTCTCCAAGAGCAGTGTGCTCAGACTGCAGAGCCATTGCTCCAGTTCCAGAACAAACTTCTTTTTTGAGTTTGCTTGTTAATAAATTTGTCTTTGCTGGATGTTACTGTCTTATTTCCTCCTAAAAAGGTCCTTTAATTTTGTTTCAAATATTTTAATTTTTTCTATGTATATTTTTGTTGAATTTTTGTGCATTTCATACAAAACATCTTTATTTAATGAAATCCCAATTAAAATCCCCAAGAGTTTCTTCACAGGCTTGGAAAAAAAAAGTCCTTAATTTCATTTGGAAAAAAAAGAACAAATGGTGTCCTCATATGTGGATGCTATACCGATAACCCGATATAAAGTATTTCTCATGGAGAGGGATGATAGTAAAAGAACAACAACAAGAAGACTGCATCCAGTAAAATGGACTGGAAAATGGTTGGGAATTGGGAAGGGGGGAGGGTGGGAGAGGGACACGGAATGTATATTCATTCAAGGCATATTTAATTGATGTGAGTTCAGCAGTACTCAGTTTTGCCTAGACACATAGTCTACAGGTTACATGGGTGTTTTAGGACTTAGTAAAAGTAAATATGTGTATAATTAGAACCAACATTGGTTTTACAGACTGATAAAAACGGTAATGCATCTGAAGTAAAAATGTAGATATAATTTGCCTGTTGTCCAACATTGTTTTACAAAAATCTCCTAGGCAATAACGTTGGATTGGCACATACCAAATGTTCTCTATAATTCTTCTGTTGTACAGATCAACCTTGTAGCATTCTCTTTTAAGTGTTGGATGATTTAACTTAAAATTTAAGTTTGCTTCCAAGTTAATCATATATAATTCACCCAAGAACAGCAATGGGTGAATTTGATGAATCTGTGCCTTGAATTCCATCCTATAGTTATGTATAGAACAACTGTCTTCTGGAGACTCATGGGTTAAAAAAAAAAAGGGGGGGGGGAATACAGATAGATGTGAAAATTTTTTTTCAATAAACCTTGCAATTCAATCTTAAAAATAACTATGGAAGAGATTTGTTTGTTGCAACAGGACAAAATGTCACCACCTTAACGGCTGAATGTAAAGAAAAGATAACAGCTTTGCTTGAGTGGATGTACCAAAAAGTGGCAACTGAAAGGTTGTCCCGTCTGAACACTGAAAGGAAGAAAAGCCTCAGATTTGCCATATAACATCGAACCCTTCTGTGGATCCTATATGTAACAACTATCTATAATGAGTCCTAATGAAACTTATAACTTCTATTGGTGCCACAAAGGTTTTTGATATGACTTTCTTGCATCCCCCCATAGAACAGAGATGTTGAACGATGATGATGTCATTTTCCAACTGTAAATTGAGGACAACTATTATAGAGGTTATCTCTATAAAACCGGTAAAATGCCTTCTTTAATTGAGTAATAGACATAAGAACTGTGAAAAGGGTTATACTCTGTTCAGAACCAAATATATACTAAGTCCCTTGGGCTAATGCAGCTTAGGCAAAGTATGATTATCGCAGGGCTCTGATATGAGCAATGGATTGTTCTACGAGGGGGATGTTGGCCAGGGGATCCAAGGCCACAAAGGTTAAGGCTCCTTGCCTCCGTCATAGTTGGGATATCTGGCAGGAGGAGAGGCGTAAGACCCTGCTGGGCCTGAAGACCTGATGTAAACATGGGAGGGATGTATTGAGACCGCATATGCAAGGGTACAGATGGCCCCTCTGGATGCCAGGGAGTGTTCCCAAAGGCCACTAAAACCAAATAAAGGCAGAATACGGGTTCACGCTGAGTCAGCAAGACTCCAATCCATTCATCACCACATTACACTTCAATGCTGGAAATATCTCGTGCAGCAGAGGCAGCCATGTGCCTGTAAATCCCAAATCTATATTGGCTATTGCATCTCTCCTTGGAGGAATACCCATGGCTGGATGCATCATAGATCCTACATGTTCTCAACAGGTTAGGAGAGTCATAGCAGCCGACGTAAGACCCTGTTTATATTTATCTAGGGGGTAAAAATATATTCATTATGAATTAACATATCATCCAAACATAGTGTCTATGCCAAAGTAACCCTACCCAAAACATTACGCTGTTTAAATAACTATAATATCTATAATTGCTTGTGCTTCATTAGTAGGATCGAAAGGTTCTGGCCTGACAAGCTGTCAGCCATGAAAGAAAAAGCCAGAATCTGACAGATACCAGTACTCAGCTCAGAGAGAGTACAGTTTTCTGTTCTCATTCCACCTTGCCCCTTTTCTTAAGTCCTAGGGAAAATCTGCGAAGAGGGGGCGTGGTAGAATGTAAGGCTGCGATTGGGTGTAACTGGTGAATCTACAGATGATTGGACACTCATTTGATCAACTTGATTGAACAAAACCTCACCGCACCCTATGCTGGAATGTGGGACCCAAGCTGTGGGGGTTTGGGGCACACTGTTGCAAGATTTGTTTTCACATGAAGGAAATGCTTGACTCACATGGATTATCACATACCATGAAAAAATGAAACAAAAAACGCAAAATGCAGAGACAAGGTATGGAAGACTACGAATGCATCGTGGGATGGGTAGGGGTGGGTATGGGGGGAGAGGGAAAAGGGATAAATGCTGAGACTGAATTGGAAATGATGTATAATGCACAACCCTCATAATTTAAAAAAAAAAAAAAAAAAGCCAAAAAAAAATAAAAAAATTAATAAATTTTAAAAGAAAAAAAAACCCTTTGTTCATCTTTATAGCACAGTGTTCTTATATCTGTATGATAGAGTTAAAGCACACCTTTTCTTTATCTGGACTTAAGGTATGAATGACAAAAATTCTATAAGGTTAAGGTGAGGTAATCAAATTAATAGTGTATTACTATGGCCTTTTTTCTGGTTTGCAACACATCGTGTGTGTGGTGTGTGGTGTGTGTGTTGTGAGTCTGTGTGTGTATGTGTGTGGTTTTGGTGATGTGTGTTGTGTATGTGTGTGTATTTGTGTGAGTGTGTGTATACACACACATATGTGTGTGTGTATGTATTGAGAGTAGTTGAGAATATTCTCAGCGAATTTCAAGTACTCAGGGTATCATTATTAACCATATTCACTATGCTGTACCTCAGGCCTCAGAACACATTCATCTTAGAGTGAAAGCTGGTGAGCTTTACCTAATCTCTCCCCTTTCCACCTCTCCCTAGCTCCTCATAACCATTACCATATTGTTAGTAGGATTTTGACTGCGTTTTTAAAATAATCTACATATAATGGAAGTCATTCAAACACTTTCCTATCTTGGTCTGACTCAACTTCAATTAGCACATTATTTTCTCTGTTTATCCATATTGTTCAATTTGGCAGGATTTGCATCTTTTTAAAAGTTGGATAATATCCATTGTGTACATGTACCGGATTTTCTCTATTCAGTCATAGCTGTCAATAACTACTTAGGTATTTCCGTTATTTGGCTATTATAATAATGATGCAGTGATTGAGAGAGCAATTGTCCTTCTCTAGAAATAGATGTCTTTATTTTTACATACACACACACACAGCAGACCACACACACACAACCATATATATATGTATAAATATAAACTGAAAGGGTGCATATTTTAATGGTGCAACTTGAAAGCAAAAAAAAGAATGTGCGGCAGAAAATTGAGTGAAGTAATTTAAAGAGGACATGATTTGGTTTTTAAGTCTTTAGTATAAAAAATAATACACTGTCTCTGGTGAACTTTGAGTCCAAGCTTCCTCAGTTACAGTATAAATATAGTAATGAAACAGGCCCTGGAAACTGGGTTGGGTTTTGAAGAACACCAGTGAGACAAGTCATGTAGCAGTGATTTAAAAATTTGAAAGTGCTTCACCATATTAGTTAATATTATTATAGAGTTGAAACACACTCTCCTATCTTGTGGAAAGGGGGTTTGGCATTGAGCATGATTGTTGTATAATTCCAGATAAGCAGACCCACTTAGACCAGAGTAGGCACTCTGGAATTTTGAGAAATGAATGATCTAATTTCTTTTTTGTTTTTTAATAAAAATTGTCAGACAAATTGTTTAGTGGTATTTTTTTTTTCTTTCCTACATCTGGTTTTCCTGGTTCAATCAGAACTAGACATACCAAAAGAACATAAAAATATTTTGGGATATAGTTGCAGACACGAGTCACTTGGATCTTTTCATGCATTTTATGAGTTCTTATCTCAGCTCTGTTCAGACAGTTGAGTCTTTCAATATTTCTCATGTACAAGATGACATAGTATCAGGCGACCCTATTTATATTCAGCATACTTGAGAAGTTATTGAGAATGCTCTAATTAAACTCCTTTACAGTAGAAAGATGGGGCCGAAGCTGTTCAGGTAATTTTTAGTGGTGTAGTGGGGGAAACCCTCACTGAGGAGGTGGCTCATGGCATGGAGTGCCAGGCTTGAAATCATGACTCCTGCCTGTACTAGGACATAGGCTAACCCAAGACTGGTCTTCAACTGTCCCACACAGCTCTGCTCCTTCCTGGTGGGACATGCTGGTCTTTATGAGGCTGAAGTGTGGGACTTGGCTGTTGAAGTAGGTGTCATACAAATGACAAGAAGTTGTGTCCTTACATTCTTCTTTCCTTTCTTCCAGGCAAAGGCTACCATCCTTCCTAAGCTGTGGCACAAGTAGCCAGTCAGCTAGGTTATGTCTAGCTCTGCATTCACTCACATTGACTCTGTTGGATCTTTAAGAAATGCATGGAAAAGGCAATATATTATTAACCATCCACCCAGAGTGCCTCATGGGTTCAATGGGACTGGGTGTGAAATTAGTGTGTGTAGACTAAACCGCTGCTAAGCCACCAAGAGGAGCCTACAAATTATGACATCGTCAGCCAGTGCTATGTGAACACTAGATGGTACATGAAGACTGGTTAGGATCAAGAAAACAAATGATACCAAGTGCTGGAGAGGTTGTGAGGAAAGGGGAACACTTATCCACTGCTGGTGGGAATGTAAACTTGTACACCCACTATGGAAAGCAGTCTGGAGAACCCTTGGAAGACTTGGAATGAGATTACCACCTGACCCAGTCATACCACTCCTGGGTATATACCCACAAGACTCATCTTAACTACAGAGATACATTCACAGCCATGTTTATTGCAGCTCTCTTCACAATAGCAAAGAGCTGGAACCAACCCAAATGCCCCTCAACTGATGAGTGGATAGAGAAAATGCGGTACATGTACACAATGGAGTTCTATGCAGTGGTAAAGAAAGATGACATCATGAACTTTGCAGGTAAATGGATGGAGCTAGAAGATATCATGCTGAGTGAAGTAACACAGTCCCAGAAAAACAAACAACCAATGGTATTCCAATGAATGGCAAACTGAGCAATGTTAATGTGATCTGAAAACAACTGTGCTCTTATATTGTAGAATCCCTTAAAAATAAATAAATAAATAAAAATTAAAAAAAAAAAAAAACCAAAACATCTTAATCATCTTTAAACCCTCTCCCTCATCTGCACCCCCTAGGTCCCCCTACCAGATTTTGTGCATTATATCATGTATGTTAAGGCCTATTGAGTCAAGTTTGTGTCCTCAGATGTCACTCAGTATAAGTTCATATACTGTTGTTTAGCTGTCGAGTCTCTCCCTTACCCAGCAGTAATCAGCTTTTAAAATGCATCTCACATCATATCCCTAAGGAAGCTTTCCTCACTTTTCCACATGACTTGAAGAAAATGTAGAACTTTTCAGGGGCCAGATCATGGATTAGGAAAGATTTGTGTTTGTGGCTGATAGACTTACCTGAGACCAATAATGTAGGTCAATTTTCCCTCTGTCCTTTATGCTTTTATTTTGTAGATTAGGATAAGACGCAGTTTGTTGAATCCTATTTTTTTTTTTTTGATATAGGATTTCCCTGTAGCCCCAACTGGCTTGGAACTGGCTATATAGACCAGGCTAGACTCGATCTCACAGAGATCCCCCTGCCTCTCTCTGAGTGTTGGGATTAAAGGCATGCACCAGCATGCCTAGGGTGGTATGAATTTAATTACCATCCCATATGGGGTGAGTGCCCACTGTCTGCTGGGCTCATGTATTGGGATACCAAGATGAAACAAAAACACGAGTGATGGCATGAAGACACACATTTGTATGGAGGAAAATACATTAAAGATAAAGGGGAAAAATACTGAAGTCTAAGATGATAAGAAGACAAAGATACAGGAGCAACTGATCTAAAGGGAATAGATTTCCATAGTTATTGTAAATGTTGTTTGTTTTAAAAGGCTGAGCAAGGAGGTCACAGAGAGAAATTAGATATTATTCCAGGGGACATGCCTTGAGTTGAGACATTAAAGGAAGGTAAAACTTGGCATTCCAGAAAGGAGGAATGTTCCCCAAACTTGAAATACCCAATATGAAGAGTTTCCTCCTGAGGATGGTGAGCTGATAGTGATAATGACATTTCTGCAGTTACTGGGTTCATAGAGGTGACTGAAATGTGTAAAAGACTGAAGTAGGTAAAGATTTCTATTTGCTATCAAGAAGTGGAATTTTTCTTACATGAAGGATGCTTGTATTCATTATTACTTACTGCTAAAAAATTAAAAAAACAACAACAACAACAAAAAACCCCCCAAAAAGAAGTGGAATTTTTCAAATGAATTTCTACACAAGGCACACAACTGAAGTATGTGTATGTCTATATGCATGTACATGCCAGATGAAAAGGAAGCTGCTCTGCCCTTTTGGCTTCCTCAGTTCTTCCATGAATTCTATGCATTAGAATTCCAAGTGAATAAACAGCCTCATCCTCAGTATATGAATGTCCAAGGATTTATGATGCTTTCTGCTTCCAGAATTCTGTAATTATGTCTATATATGAAATGTTCATGTTTGAAATGGATCATTAGCTATGTTTCATTCTTTTCTGCTTTAATTACTAAACATATGCAATTCTAAAAATTAGGTTAAGAGACTTTTAGCTGAGTTTAATTTCTAACTGTCTAAATACAAATTTCGAACAGTTTGAACACATTAATAATTTCTGTTCCTGGAGGAAGATGGTTTGAAACTTATTAATATGTGTTTTAGATACAAGCTACTTGAAACTGGATTGTATGACAACGAGGAAGTATAGCATTAAGTAACCAGATCCAATAACTTTGATCAGCTTGTATTTCGTGTGTTATGGAATTATGTGTTTCTTTCAACTCTGTCTGGTTTAGAGGACCTTTTGAAGCTCACGTGCAGGCAGTTAATCTTAACTGGGTTCATTGATTTATAACACAGAGAAAAAAATGCTCTCATGAATCCAAATAACTTAAACTTGAAAAAAGAAGTTTAAGTCAAGTGATTTTGTCCATAAGCCACTAATAAAATTAAAGAGATGTCAAACAGAGAACAGATGCCTTTCAGAGGTCACTGCTCTGCAGGTGCAAAAACTTGAGTTTATTAATCAGCACAGAGGAAAACATGCGAGATTTGATTTAAAGATGAGACTTAATTTTTGATTAGTCTTTCTGAATATATATGCATATGCATATGTATACAAATATGTACATTTATTTTTAACCTAACAAATTAACTTGAGTTAATTTAGAGAAGAAAGAGATACCAGTATGTATAGTCACTGCTCCCAGGGTCATGGTGTCAGTGAGCTAAAGACTTTCTGCTTGTGCACCATATAGAGAATATGTGGGTTAAAATGCAGCCTTGTTCATCTTGTTAGAAGAATCATGTTATATGCAGCATAGACTCATCAATACATTGGAAAGATCTGTGAACTTTTCCAAAATGAGAAGTAACGCAACATGTTATTTACATAAATTAAAATACACCAATAGAACAACATAAATCCTATCTTTTCAGAGCATAATGGAGTGTTGTCTTTGAGGGGACACTCTGTAGTGTGAACAAACAAACAAACAAACAAACGCAGCCATGAAATAGTTATTTCACATGCTATGAAGCTTAATGGAATTGTGGAATTCAGGAGGAGAGTAAAATTTTGAAATGTGGAAGAAGTTGATCACGCCTATGAGAAAGAAGGAAGACTTCTCAGAGGTGGAGTTAATTTAGTTAGTAGAGAATAATGTGGAAAATTTGGAGAACTTAATTCACTGAGTGATGGGGTGATTCCTACAAGCAGTGGACAAATCACGGATAAACTTATCTGACAAACGAACAATATGTGTTTTGCTCCAAAGGCAATGAAGGTAGTGGAAATTTTAAGTGAAAGGGAAAAAGTAAAAATGAATTGATACAACTAAATACCTGAGATAACCAACTTACAAAGAAATTGTTTTGGCTCACAATTTTGGACAGTGGCCCCATTGCTCTTGGGAGTATGACTAGGCTATACATTATGGTTATACATTATGGCTATACATTATGGCAGGAGCTATTTCCCCATGGCAGCCAAAATCTGAGAGAAGAAGGTGTGGGGCTGGGTTCTAATCGCCTCACTAAGGATGCGCCTACGGACCTAACTTCCTCCCATTAATCCTATCTCTATTTTTGTATAATTTTCATTGATTTTTGCATATTTCACATAAATATCTTTTTAATACAATTCTTTTATTGATGTTTTGTGTGTGTCAGACATCATTTTTCAGCTCAATTTAGACATATTCTCCTTTCCCTTCCCTTCACCACACCCCAGATCATGCATTGTGCTATAAATGTCTTGCATCTTTCTCTTTTTTATGTTTAGGAATTCACATTTTCCTTCTTTAATTTTATATTAGTCTAAATTATGAATACATACCTTCCACCCATATACAGTAATTACAGAGTCTGAAAATAAGTGGTGGGTCGATTCTAGAGACTGTTAAGAGATTTACATTATAACAACATAGTTGCTTTCAGATATAAAGAAATATATCAATAATGTTCAGCTTGCCTTTCAACTGGGGATTTGGTGTTAGCATCCACAAATGAGAGAAACCATTCACCATTTGTTTTTCTGGGACTGTGTTATTTCACTTAGCGTAATGGCTTTGATTTCCATCCATTTTCCTGCAAAGTTCATGATGCCATCTTTCTTTGCCGTTGAATAGTACTCCATTGTTTACATGTACCACATTTTTGTCATCCCCTTGTCTGTTGAGGGGCATTTGGGTTGGTTCCAGCTCTTTGCTATTGTGAAGAGAGCTGCAATAAACGTGGATTTGCATGTATCTTTACGGTAGGATGAGTCTTGTGGGTATATACTCAGGAGTGGTATGACTGGGTTAGGTGGTAAGCTCATTTTGAGTCTTTTTATGGAAAGCAGTGTGGCGAACCCTTAAAAGACTAAACATCTTGTTTTTTCTTTGTATAAGTTTTTTTATTGATGTTTTGTGTATTTAAGGCCTCATTTTTCAATTCAGTTCAGGCATATTCCCCTTTCCCTTCCCCCCACCCTGCCCCACCCCAGATCATGCATTCTGCCATAACTGTCCTGCATCTTTCTCTCAAGAACTAAACATCTTAATCATCCTTATTTTCCCTTCCCCATCAGCAACCTCCTATAACACCTCCCAGATGGAATTCATGCATTCTGTCATTTACATTAAGGTCTATCATGTCAAGTTTGTGTCCCCAGATATCCCTCAGTGGAAGTTCACCAACTGGGGTCTAGTCAGCCTTTCTAAAGTCACTCCACTCCCTTAAAGAAGATCAGCTCTTCCTCACCCAGCAGTGATAAGCTGTCAATAATTCTTCGACTGAGATTGAGACTTGCTTCCCATTTCCACAGTTCTGTGTTGGGTTTTTGTCTGCTTGAGTTTGCATGGGTCTTGTGCATACTGTCAGTGAAGGCAGCTGGAGAAGAACTGTAATTCAGGCCTGCAATCTGTAGACTGTGAACATTCTGGAAAAAGTCTTGATCATAGAGTGAGAACTTGAGGAATGATCTAGAAAGTCACTGTGTCTGAATCTCATTAGCTTCTGAAAGTAAAACTTCTGTCTTCAAATTGATAGGAGTTTCTCTCAGTGAGAAATGGTAACATGGAAACTTCTCAGAAGTGGATTCTGGGAAGCACAGGCCTAAGCCCTGAAATGGACTAATGATGATGGTGCTACACCAAAAATAATCCATCAAGGACAATAATATTATTATCATTGTTTATCAGCAAATAAACTGAAATATGACAATAATGTTGCTCAGCTTTCAATTGGGGGATTTGGTTTTAGCATCCAGAAGTGAGGGAAATCATTCCCTGTTTGTTTTTTCGGGGACTGTGTTACTTCACAGCATAATGGCTTTGAGTTCCATCCATTTACCTGCAAAGTTCATGATGTTATCTTTTTTTTACCTCTGCATAGAGCTCCACTGTGTAGATGTACCTCAGTTGGGGGACATTTGGATTGGTTCCAACTCTTTGCTATTGTGAAAAGAGTTGCAATAAACATAGATGTGCATGTATCTTTGGAGTAGCATGAGTCTTATGGGTATATACCCAGGAGTGGTATGGCTGGGTCAGGTAGTAAGCTCATTTTGAGTCTTTTAAGTGTTCTCCACACTGCTTTCCACAGTGGTTGTATGAGTTTACATTCCCACCAGCAGTGGATGAGTGTTCCCCTTTCCCTACAACCTCTCCAGCATTTGAGTTGTGACATACATAGATTATATTTCAGTCATTTTATGTGTGTGTGTGCACATACGCTCACACACACACAGGCACTCTCACACACACCCACACACACCCCACACACTCTGACACACACACATTCTCTCTCTCTTTCTCTCTCTCTTTCTCTCTCTCTCTCTCTCTCTCTCTCTCTCTCACACACACACACAGGCACTCTCACACACATACCCCACACACTCTCACACACACACCCCACACTCACACATTCTCTCTCTCTCTCTCTCTCACACACACACACACACACACACACACACACGCAAGTGCACACACTTGAAAGAGATGTAGAACATTTCTATTATTTCTTCCTCTGGGAGACTTCTTTGTTCTCTCACCAAATCCACATTTCTAGATTACTTGCTTCCTTTGTGAAACCCAGGATTTTTGAGATAAATCTGTGTTCTCATGTCAGTTTTGTTCTATATCTTGCTGTATCTCTCATGCAGTCAAGTGAACTCACTGAAACTCATTTTTCTTGCTATTGCTTGTGGGGAATGATTGTTTCTACTTTGGAGCTTATTATAAATAAACTCCCTATGGAGATTTAAATTTTAATAGCTATTACCAAGAAGTTTTCCAAGATGATGGTCCTTATTTAAAACATGACTGTTGATGTTGCTATATACTTATATATCTTTTGTATGCAATTACATCTTTCATATATATGGAATTCCTGGGTTGTAGGGTTTCTTAATGCTTTATTTTAGTTGATGCTACCAAGAAATTTTCCAACGTGATTTTATTAGTTTAAAATCCCACTGGCAATGTGAATTCCATATTCTCACAACTCTAAATCCATGGGCTTTTTATTCTGCTTCAAATAATTTGATATGTAATTAGGAAGATACATTTCATACACGGAAACAGCTACATTGCAAAGTACTATATGATAAATGAGCAGTCAAACAAGAATTAAACTAGGGGCTAGGACTGGAGAGTTGGCTTAGTGGATAAGAGCAACAGTTGCACTTGCAGGGGACCCAGGTTAGATTCCCAGCACCCATATGGTAGCTAACAACTATTCATAATTCTAATTACAGGGGACCCCAACACCCTCTTCTGACTTTTGGGGGCAATTCATGACATGGATGAACTTCCATACCTAGTGGCAATACACTCATATACATAAAATAAAAATAATAAATATTTTTTTAAAAAAGAAACTATATTCCTAGACTTTGCCCCTCATTCAGAAGCCTAGAGTCAATCCTTCAATTGCTGAGTACACAGAGTGTCTCCCTTCCTACTATCTTTTGTTCATTGTATACACACTTTACATTCAGTGAAGTGCACAGATGTCTTATGATCATTTGGATGGGTTTGACAACTAGATACATCTATCCAAACACTACTGAAAACAAGTTACAATCCACATCCTTCACCATCCTTAGTTCCCTGATATCCCTTTCCAACTAGTCTCCTCCCTTAATCCCTGCTAACAGAGGCAAGCACTTCTTTAATTCTGTAACTGGCACTTGCCCTTCCCCAAACCTCAGAAAGTCCCATGGGGAAATAAGTTGTGAATCTGGAGCTTGATTTAATTCCATCATTGATCATGGCTCATCACAACTCTCTGGGTCTTTTTCCCTTAGTGAAACACCTGTACATTGGCTCTTGCCCAGAACTGACAAATACCACCAAAGTAGAAACAGTCAACATTTATCAACTTACAAAGAACATTTCCTTTTGTAGAAATTTAGATGTTATTGTTTCTGTAGGAGTCTGATGTCTTTAAACATATAGTTTAAAAATATTTTCCCAAGTTTTTCCTTAGTTGTCATAGCAGAGTCATGAGGCTATTTTATCTTATGTATGTAAATACTACTTGAAAGTGCAAATCTATTTTCTTTTATAAAAAAAAATCTTAGAATGCTTTTCCAGCAAGTACTTACTGCACACCTGTTTTAGTCTTCTGATTGTGCTTGTGGGAGGTTAGAAAAAGAACCTAAAGGATGATCCTTTAACCAAGGTAGCTCCCATCTATTTGGGAAGAGAACACACCCAAGCAAAACTATTAGCCTGATAGTAATGTCAAACATAGTGTGCGAGCATATAACTTTGATTAAGTCATTTCATCTTGTAGAACTTGGTTTTCTCAGTTACAAATGAGAGGTTTGATTTCAACTAGCGGTTATCAAATATTTTATGAAACACACTGGGCCAGATGATGAGGCTGACCAGCTGAGTAGCTGCCCAGGATATCCATTGAGATGAGGTGTTAAAACAGCAATGGAAATATAATAAGACGGAGAAAGGCGTATCTCTGAGAGGCCCTCTCAGGAAGGATATGTGATCTCAGAGTAAGACATTTGGGACATTGGGTGAGATTCCCAGGGAGTGTGCTTAAGGAACACCAGATGGAGGATAAACCCTTGGAAGGAGAGGGATCTGCTTTACCGCAGAACTTTTGTTCTGCTCAACTGCAAGCTTGGGTCTCATCCAAAATGCCGGGATGAAGTTCCTCATGAAAAGGCTTTCTGTTCTTCCCATGTAATGTTCACTATTTCTACATACACTATGAACATATATGTTAAACAGTCTAAATGCAGCATGTACATATTATCTCTGCAGCCTCTGTTTCACCTATCTCCTTTAGAAAGGGAATTTTACGGGTATTTAAACAGTACTAATTGTTATGGTAGGTTACTTTGGTATAGACACAGATGTTTGGACGGTATGTCAATTCATGATCTACATTTTCTTCTGTCAAGTATGGCAGGGTCTTCGTGTGGTTTATAACATCTCCTAACCATTAGAGGATGTAAGCTTGTGACATCAGCCATGGGTTATTCCTCCAAGGAGAGAGCCAATAGCCAATTAGATTTGGGATATACAGACATATGGCTGCCACTGCTGCACAGTATTTCCAGGCAGATGAGGTGTAGCTGGTGCTGACAGAGGAGTCTTGCTTGACTCAAGGAGAATACCCATATATCTAATTGTGTGTGCTTCATTAGTAGGATCGAAAGGCTATATATTATACTGTTTAAATACCTAAATATCTAATTGCATGTGCTTCATTAGTAGGATCGAAAGGTTAAGCCTGGACAAGCTGGCAGCCCATGAAAGAAAACAGCCAGAACTGACTAGAGACCAAGACATCAGCTCCAGAGAAAGTAGAGTGTTTTGCTTCTCATCCACCTGTGCCCCTTTTCTAAGCCTAGGGAACAATCTGCGGAAGAGGGGGCGTGGTAGAATGTAAGGGCTTCGATTGGGGTTAATGGTGAAACTACAACAATATAGACTGGACACTCATTTGATCAACTTGATTGAACATACAAGCCCCCCCTTTCAGGATGGTGGGACCCATGAGCTGTGTGGGTTTGGGCACAACTGCTTGCAAATTGGTTTTACATGAAGGATGCTTGTACTCACAAATTATCACCTATTGTTAAAAAAAATGAAAACAAAACAAAACAAAAAAGCAGAGAAAGATGCAGAAAACTTACAGCAGAATGCACGATCTGCGATGGGTAGGGGTGGGGTTGGGGGAAGGGAAGGGGATATATGCCTGAACTGAATTGGAAAATGATGTATGAAATACACAAAGCATCAATAAAAATAAATTAAAAAAAAACAAACAAAAAAAGAAAGGGAATTTTACACAGATTGTACAAAAACATCAAAGAAAAAAATTGCCTGGTTAAATTAGACATAAGACATGAAGCTTGGCTGGCTCAGCTTCCCTTTAAACCTGTTGAGAACACTTGGTCACATTTTAGTCCCCAGTGGAATGTTTTTTGAAAACTGCTTATGTGCATAATTTCCATTTTTTAACTACTAATGTTCTGTGAACCCATGATAAGGTAGGGACATCTGGAGAATTACATTCCAGTATTTTATTTCTTACGTTCAAATGTCTTTTTGTTTTTCTTGGATCTTGGTACTCACTATGTAACCCAGGCTGGGTTGGAACTCAAAATAATCCTTCCTCAGATTTGCAAGTGCTAGGATTACAGGTGTATATTACCTAATATATCGGCTCCTAATACATCACTTATCAATAATAATGTTATTCTCTAATTAAATAAGATTTGAGAAAATGAAACATTCATATGAGACAGTTATCTCCCAAATTTTATGTCCCTTGGATTAATTTATGCTCTGAAAATTTTCTTAAACTTCTTAAGGCCTTTTACAAATTTTTTCTATTTCCATGAACTCTTTCTCATTCTTTCACTATGTCTTTAAAACCCTTCACCTGTTTCATTGAGTCCCATTCTCCTAACACATCTCTAAGGCTTTGAACTAGAATTCTTAGGTGCATTCTCTTTTTGTGGTTATAGATTGATTTTTCATTTCAGTTCTTTTCCCAGCCTAGTCCTTTCAGAAAATCTAGTTTTCTGTAGGTTTCCTAAGAAACCTTGATTAAATTTATTTGTAAGAATGAAAATCTCAATTAACTTACAAAGGCGATCATGTGGTTTCTCCTTTCTTCAGGCACTTCCTTGTTTGGAGGAGGGAGTAATTCAAACTAGGGATGCGCTACCTGCCAGGCTTCCCTTCACCAAGGGGCTCTACTTCTGGTCTGTGCTGAATAGAGCTGGCTTTGGAGACTGAGGTCTCATGTGGGGCATACCTTCCTCAACACATGCCTCCCATATTCATCATCTTTGTGGAACCTTTTGTAAGTCTTCACCCAGTGAAGTTCCTGCTGCTCCCAGGGACATTGAGAGGGATTAGCCATCCCAACTGACTCCCATAGACTCCCCATTTCAACTTCTTTTTCGTGTCCCACTTACTTCACACCATTTGTTCTAGAAAATTCTACCATGAAAAAATTTCTTTGTTGGGTAGACTTCTTTCTACTTACACATTTTCTGAACCTGGCCCCTTGGATATAGGTCATCAGGCAGTACACTTCTATTGTTCAGGATTTTCTTTTTTTTTTAATTTTTATTGAGTGCATTTCATACATTTCTTAATCAAATTTAGACTCATTCCCCCATCCATGCCCACCCCTCATCCCCCCACCCCGACAGAGCTCATGGATTCTGTCATACACGTTAAGTCCTGTCTTGCATCTTTTTCTCAGTCTTTTATAACCTTTTTGATGTACAAGTTTACTGTTTTGGTCAGTTCTTTGAACAGGATTTTCTCTCTCTTTTTTTGCTCCCTTTGATTTTATATTATTCCAAAATATGCATATATACACTCCACACATAAATCAAAATTACAAAATCTGAAAATAAACTATAGATTAATTCCAAAACACATTTAGAGATTCACATTTTAACAGTAAAGTTGCATGCAGGTAAAAAGAAGCATAACTTTACATTCTTTTTTTTTAGAATATGAATACATATCTTCCACCCATACATGGTAATTACAATGTGTGAATATAAGTGGTGGGTCAATTCTAGAGCCCATTAAGAGATTCACATTATAATAGCACAGTTGCTTTCAGATACAATGAAATATAATAAAATTGCTCAGTTTGCCTGCCAACTGGGGATTTGGTGTTAGCATCCACAAATGAGGGAAACCATTTGCCTTTTTTTTCTGGGACTGTGTTACTTCACTTAGCATAATGCCTTCTAGTTCTTTACTGCTGTATAGAACTCCATTGTGTAGATGTAGCACATTTTCTTTATTCATTTGTTGGATGAAGGGCACTTGGGTTGGTTCCAGCAATTTGCTATTATGAAGAGAGCTGCAATAAACATAGATGTGCATGTATCTCTACGGCAGGATAAGTCTTGTGGGTATATAACCAGGAGTGGTCTGGTGGTAGGTTCATTTTGAGTCTTTTAAGGAACAGGGTTTCTTTGTAGCCCCAGCTGGCCTGGAACTTGCTATGTAGACCAGGCTGGCCTTGATCTCATGGAGATCTGCCAGCTTCTACCTCCTAAGTGCTGGGATTAAAGGCATGCACCATCATGCCTGGATTGAGCTGTAGAACTTAAAAAAATCTTTTAAAATGGAATTTTTGGAAATTTCATACACTGTATTTTGATCATATTTAGACCTTTCCCATCATACTCTGCTGGATTTCATGTACTCTGCTGCATATATTAAGGTCTACTGAGCCAAATTTGTGTCCACAAATGTCCTTCGTGTGCATCCATCCATTGAAGTTAATCTATATAGTGCCACACCCTTCTCTTGCCAATAGCTCCTCAGCTAAGGTTAGGGCTTCCTACCCACTTCCCCACATTGATGCTGGGATTTCATCTCATTGAGCTTGCATGGGTCTTATGTGTGCTCTTATGGTTAAGTGCAAATTTTAGTTCATCCATGAACTAAAGGTATTCTATTAAATGAGAATAGTATTTTAAATGGAAATTTTTGTTTTCAGATTAAACCTTTGTTTAGAAGGAAATGGTGATTGTTTCTGAAAGGAACGTTGTCATAAAGAGGAAGGGAATATGAAAATATGGCCCTCTGGGTGTCACATCTACTGCATGCCAATGCTTTCTGCTATTTCAGTGAGCTGGCAGAAGGACGGCAACCCATGCCTTGGTTCAGCTTGCCATTTTGAACCTGAAGCAAAGGTACCACAAGGAAATGGGATTCAAGAGGCTAAATGATTTGTTTAAAGAATCACATCAGAGTTGCAAGACTCCATTTACTTCAGGCAACAGCTCCCGGTCCTTTGTGAATGGCCAGACTGTGAAGGGTGTCCTTGCCTTCTAGATTTCCTGCCTCTCCAAGCTGAGCACAAGTCCTATTCACCCTGTGGTGCCTCTCACACTGCTTCAGCCCACAGTCCTCTCAGCTCTTAGAAATCTTGTGTCTCATCAAGCAGTCGTCCCATATCTGTGCTTTGCCCCCATGTGCACTGTGACAGCTTTCAGAGTATGGACCACATCTTAAGAAGTCACTATATCACCTAAACTACAGGACCTGTTTATGCTAGGTCTCCATGGCTGTTGCTAAAGTGAAGTATGTCCACACAGCAGTGAGGTTTTCTGCTACATTTATTCAATGGTTCCGAAAGAATTTCCAAACGTATAGCTGCAGGCATGTTCTGGGTTATGACAAGGGCACTGGCATGGGAGTAACCCATTCAGAAGGATTACTCTGAAAGACATTATTGGGTTTGCTGGGTTTGTTGCTTTGGTATCCTCAGTTGATATCATTTTCTTAAAGGTTTTATATAAATTATTATCTCAAGTTAAAGGAAAACCTGATATGAAAGAAACCACTGTGTTTCCTCCCAGGTCAGGAGAAAATTCTGGATTTATGTTTCTCATAGACAAAGCATTATTGCTATCAAATTCCTTCTGTTACATGTAGTCAGTCGAGTTTCATTTTTACATAGAACTAGAAAAGAATATGGTAGTTATGACTCAGAGGCTATTAGCTTTTCTCATTGAGATCTGCTTTGTTTTGGATCCAATAAGACAATTGCATACACGGAGGAAGTGATGAGAGAAGAGTCTGAAACAAAAGACCTTTCATTTGGAAAACCCAGGACGTATTTCAGACAGAATCACAGTTTATCAGGTCAAAACGGAGAAGAGAGAAATAAGCTGGGGCTTGTTTAACAAACACAAATATTAGATATTCAGAGATGATCAGTTTAGAATAAATAAGAGGTATTTAAGTTTCAACAGTGGGAAGTGAATACACTTCTGGAATTCAATTCATTAGCCCCAAGAAATGGCCCTGCCTAAAGTGCAAGTATTTGTAAAGAGTTGTCAATCAACAGCATAACAGGGCTTCAAGATGGGACACTTCCATGACTGCTAATGCTGTTGTTACAGCTACCTCCTGGTCTTACTGGATTTGTCCTTGGGCTCAACCTTAGAGACAGCCTTTTGGACTGAAGGACCACAAGACTGGC
Source organism: Rhizomys pruinosus (assembly GCA_009823505.1). Lineage (NCBI taxonomy): Eukaryota > Metazoa > Chordata > Mammalia > Rodentia > Spalacidae > Rhizomys > Rhizomys pruinosus. The sequence continues at coordinate 414,617 of VZQC01011677.1, read as the reverse complement.
CCAGGGGTACAATTTCGATGTCCTCCTGTTTCATCTTCCTGGGCTAAATATTAACTTTTGGCTTGGAGTGTCTGTCACCAAGTCATCTGTCTTGGTAAATGCTGTTGGAGTCTCAGCATTTCGAGGGGGCAATGAATTTTCCCTGCTGACAGTGAGAACATCCACACCAAGCTGCATAGAGAGTTCTGTTCCCACAATGTTTATGACAGTAAATTAGGCCATGGAGTACACCGAAGATTGTTTACATAACCTCTGATACCTAGTATATTTGTCAGTCCCCATCAATAGATGAGAGTTCAATAGAGCCAGAAAATGTTTAAAGTATAAGGCTACAGATAACACATTCTATTTTCAAAGTGCATACAGAACTCATACTTGTTTGCTTGAAACTTTCCCTTAGCTTTTATGCATTCTCTTTCCCCTTCTTCTCTTTGATCCCTATATTATCTTTCCTCATTTTCTTCTGCTCTTTTCATTTCAGTTCCATACCTGAATAAAGTAATTTAGGCTTTCTGTTTAAGCTTATGTTTGGTTCCTCGGCTTGATTCTCTCTATAGCCATTTTTTGGAAAAGTCAGCCACATAAATTGACTGTTTCTAAATAATTTTCAGATTAATAGATTCAAAAATGACTTGCATCTTAATTCTTTGTGTTGTATTCAATTTATTACTTTCCTCCTTAGTTTTATGCTTACACTTAGTAGTTCAGTTTATATAGAGAGATGGTGAGAGAGAGAGAAAGAGAGAGAGAGAGAGAGAGAGAGAGAGAGAAAGAAAGAGAGAAACAATGCCCATATATACCTGTTGAAATTTATTCCAATGAAAATACAAAATTTGGAAGAACAATTTACTTATTGCATATATTTTGGAAAACATTTCTGAGAGTTGTATGAAATGTTCTCCCTGGTGACATATTTGTTCTCAGAGAGCAGAATCTGATTTTATAACAAAAGAGGCAAAATTGTCCTTTTTAGAAAAGCAACATGCCAAAGATCAAAAGCTCATAATGTGGATGTACTTTAATGGTAGAATTTTAAAGCAAATGACGAAAAACTTGCAGAACTGAAAAGGAAAATCAAGTTACATATCTTGAGACTTCTCACTCAGTTGACAGAAGATAAAGACAGAAAGTTAGTAAAGATAAAGGAAAGCAGAACTCCATGGTCTTCTAGACAAGCAACTTTAGCAACTTAGCATTTATAGAACACTTCATCTACCATTATAACTTGAACACATTCTGTTCAAGTGGGTGTGTGGAATTCACTAAGATGGGCTAACCTCCAGACACAGAGCAAAATTGCCAGATCTCAAAGAATTTTTAAGTCATGTGGCACATGCATTTTCTGTGTAGCATGAACTTAAACTAGAACTGACAGAATGTTGTTAGAAAGAATATTGTAAAAGTCTCAAATGTTTCAAAATTAAACATATCCTTATAAACTGTGTCAAGGAATCATATGGGAAACTGAAAAACATTTTTAAGTAAATGAAAAAATACCCACCAAAAGGCAGGTCATACAGCTATGGCAGTACTTAGAAAGAAGAATCTAATGTTAGAATAGAGTTGACAAAAAATGAGAATGTAGTGCAAGGTTCTGAGTAGTTACTGCACATACAAGAACGAAGAGGCCAGTCATTCTGTGAGATATATGGAACTGCAGGATGTTTAGTGGGTGAAGGCACTTGTGCCAAATGAAATAACCTGACTTGATTCCTGGAACTCCCATGTAGAAGGAAGAGCCGACTTCTATAAAATGTTCTCTTCTGAACTCTCTCTCTCTCTCTCTCTCTCTCTCTCTCTCTCTCTCTCTCTCTCTCTCTCTCTCTTTCTCTCTCTCTCTCTCTCTCTCTCTCTCTCTCTCTCTCTCTCTCTTTCTCTCTCTGGCTTGCTCTCTCTCTCTCTCTCTCTCTCTCAGCAAATAAATAAAACTTAATAAGAATTTGAGAGACACCTGGAGCTGTGGTCCCTTCCTGTGAGCTGGAGCTGTGGTCCCCTTCCATGAGCCACAGCTATGATCGTCTCCTCAGAGCTGGAACTTTCCTGATGTTGAGTGTCAGTTTCAGTCTTCCCTAAGTGGCTGCATTCCCCACAATCCCCTCCCCTATGAGGTCCCAGGTTGTACCTGGCTATGACTTTACCTCTGGGTTGTTGCATTTATCCTGGGGATATGGGAAGTTTCTGTCATTTGCAGATTCTAGCTTGGGAGAACTTATTCTCAAGAATGGACTTCCCACCTCCCTTGATGGATAGCTATGCATGGTCCTGACTCCAAACATGGACCTGGGTACTCGACCTTGACATTAGACCTTTCCCATTCCCAGGCACCAAGAGGCTGTCCATCATTTTTTCTATTACTCTTCTATAGCCCCAATGTACCTTCACCTGTGTCCTACAGAAAATTCAAATCACCTAATTGAACTTGTAGAGACACAATCACAGTCTGGGAAGTTTAAAAAAAATGCCTATGGCTGTAGCTCAGAGCTGGAGCATTTGATAAGCTCAGGGTCCAAGATTCCATCACCAGTGGTGTCTGGAGATGTAGTTGAGGAAAATAAAACTATTCCCAGGGCTGGGGGTTGTGGCTTAGCATGTGCAAGCCTCTGGAGTCTGACAGAAAAACAAAATAATATAAATTTGTGAATGTCAGCATTAGAGAGTACTGGCTAAAATGTACAGAGAATTATGTTTGCTTCCATAGAGTTCCTTGTAAGTCCACAATTATCTCAAAAAATGTTTCAATAAACAAGATGAAACTAAGCTAAACAAAAACTTAGTTGAGGACGGGATGTATGATCAAAATACATTGTATAAAACTCTTAAAGAATCAATGAAATATTTTTAGAAAAAAAGAGAATTTGAGAGACTTATTTGCTTGAAGGAAATATGAGGAACATATAGAAAAGCTAAGACTGAATTTTCAAATGATTGCTTAATGCTTGCTGATTGGTTATCAATACATTTGGTTATTAATATACTAGGAAAATTAGTGTATAGAGTTTCCATTTTTATTACTATAAGCCATTATCTTGAAGCAAAGTTATAAAAATGGGACATTTCCAGAGTTTGCAAGTGGTAGCATTCAATTGTAGAAAAAGTACACATTAAAATATATTATCTTGTAATTAGACGAAAAAAGTAAGCTGAATGTTCAGTGTCAATTCTTGGGTGAGGATCGCTTGTTGGAAATAGAGTTTCATCAAATGACAAATCAAATGAAAATGGACGGCACTGGCAGATTTCTGTTATGAACATTTGATGAACTTGCACCGCGGGACATTTGGGTCAAAAGCTTAACTGGCTAGGCCTTAGCACATATGACAGAATGCATAAAATCCAGTGGGGGTGAGCCATGGGCTGTGCATGGGAGAGGGGTATAAATATAATAAAAATCTATTGTATAGAAAGCACAAAAATTCAATAAAAATATACAAAAGGGGGCTGGAGAGATGGCCTAGCGGTTAAGAGCACCGACTGCTCTTGCAGAGGACCCGGGTTCGATCCCCAGCACCCACATGGCGGCTGAGAACCATCTATAACTCCAATTCCAGGAGAACTCCAGTTTCAGGGGAATCCAAGACCCTCTTCTGACCTCCGTGGCATTGCATGACATGGGTGCACAGACCTACATGCAGACAGTATGCTCATACACATACAAAAATAAATAAAAGCTAATCTATTATATATATTATCTATATAAACTATCTATATATATACATAAAAAGACAAAAATCAACCTATCTACTTGGAAATCAAAAGCTCACCAAACTGGTTGACAAAATCCTAAAATACTGTCATCAGAAGAAGAAAAGAGCTACTGCAGAATTTCTTTAATAATCTAAACCACTGTTGTCATGTGTAACAGATATAAAAATAACACATTTGGGGGCTGGGAAGATGGCCCAGTGTCTAGAGTACTTGTTAAGAAAGCATGAAGATGCCGGACGTGGTGGCGCACACCTTTGATCCCAGCACTCGGGAGGCAGAGGCAGGTGGATCTTTGTGAGTTCAAGGCCGCCTGGTCTACAGAGTGAGTTCCAGGCTGGCTGGGGCTACAGGGAGACCCTGTCTCAAAACGACCAAAAAATAAATAAATAAAAAAGAAAGCACGAAGAGCCAGATATGGTGGCACACAGCTTTACTCCCAGCACTTGGGAGGGCGGAGGCAGGTGGATATCTGTGAGTTCAAGGCCAGCCTGGTCTATAGAGTGAGTTCTAGGACAACTTAGGCTACAGGGAGACCCTGTCTCAAAAAGACAAACAACAACAACAAAAACAAACAAAAAATCAATGCAGACTTATGCCTGAATTCCCAGAATCACATAATAACCAGGTGTGGCTACTCATGTTTATAATTTCAGTGCTGGGAGACAGGACTGGGTGGATTCTGGGGTCTTTCTGGCCAGCAAGTCTAGATGAAACAGTAAGTTCCAGGTTTAGTAAGAGACCCTGTCTCAAAAAACAAGGTAGAAAAAGAGGAAGACACCTGACACCAACCTCTGGCCTCCACATGTGAGTGCAACCCCCCCCACACACACGTGCGTGTACAACATATTAGTGTGGCAAAGAACAAAACTGCTCACAGAGTTGCTATGAATTTATCTTCCCCTTGTATGTTGATGCTGTATGTACATTTCTTGACAAGTCATCTGCCAAAAAACTGTTGCCTGGAAGGTTGGGACAATCTGTAACCACACTCTGGAAACTGAGGGTAGAAGGACAGTGAGTTGGAGCCCATTTGGGGTATCTTAGCAAGACTGTCTCAAAACAAGCAAATAAGTCACACCTCTTCATTTGTTGAAGTGACAGCTTATCTTACAGAATCTTTGTTACTGAAGAGTTTTTTAAAGCATTGTAAGACTCAAATATGAATTTGATAATCCAATAGGATGAGTCTTGACTTTTGCAGCAATTTAATTTGTTCTTATTTTTAAATTTTTTAAGATTATTTTTTATGTGTATGAATGTATTGTCTGCATGTAGGTTTATGCACCTGTGTCATGCAGTGCCGGGGAGGTCAGAAGAGGGTGTCGGATTCCCCTGGAACTGGACTGGAGTTAAAGATGGTTCTCAGCCTCCATGTGGGTGCTGGGGATCGAACCCCGGTCCTCTGCAAGAGCAGTTGTCGCTCTTAACCACTAGGCTATCTCTCCAGCCCCATTAATTTGTTTTTTAAATTTAGTATTATTTTATGTGTATGAATGTACTGCCTGCATTTTTATGTAAATGCACCCATGTTGTGCAATGCCAATGGAATAAAGAAGAAAGTGTCAGATTTCCCTGGAACTAGAGTTATGGTCAGTTGTTAGACAATATGTAGGTGCTGAGCATCAAACCCCAGTCTTCTGCAAGAGCATCCGGTGCTCTTAACTGTTGAGGAATCTCTCCAGCCCCAGCATTTTAATTTGTATGAGACATTGTGGTACAACAACTGTGTGAAAGTTTGTTTGGTGTTGCTAATTTAATCTAATAGAATTTATCTACGGTACATCTGATTTTCTATATGTGTTTGCCAGGAAAAAAATATAAAAGAATTGTGTGTCATAGTGTAAGATTTTATAGGAAATATATAGAAATAAGTAAAATAATCTACTAATAATGATGTCATTTTTAAAAGCTAAAAATATTTAGTAATTCTTGAAAATTCTTCAAATTTTTCTGATTGTCATGAATCTATTTTAAGTACATTGAATAATTTTAATCTATTAAAAGAATGCAATTAAATAACTTAATTCAGGAAATATTTTGTCCAGAGATTGTAGTTAAATATTTACATTTGCTAAATCATTCTGGAATTCCTTATTTTTGGAAGAGAAAATACTGATTCAGGCACAGAGACTTGCAAACAAGGTCTACATTTTCACTTGTGAGGAAATTTTACTTGGAAAAATTTTCTAGATATGCTGTGTGGGTAACAGAATTGGCTACTTAAGTGTTATTTTCAGCATTTTTTTGCAAATAGAATTTAAAACTACAGGGAAAATTAATGTTATATATCAACATGCCAAATGCATCTGAGAGTTCCAGAAGGTGTTGTTATGGCATCAAGATTCAGTAATAACCACCCTGGTTGCTATGTTTTCCAAACATTACTGTTACATATTGAAAAGAAGGCTATCAATGAAGCCAGTCTGAATAAAGTAAACTTAGAGATATTATTATATTCCACTTTAGTGTCTGAAATTTTTAGTCCTTACTTTCCAGAAGAGAAATTTGAAACATTAAGGGAGAAATTTTTCTAGGTGTAGATTGATTTAAATTTAGTTCGGGAAATGAATAAAATACTGGATCTGAGTTCTACATTTATACCAAACATAGTTTATATGATAAGAGTTTTCCACTAATTTGGGTAACAACTACAAGAGAATTTCTCTTGTTAAACATAAAATCCGTTTATCTATTATTGCAATTCACAATAGCATACTTGTGTATAAACTAAATAACTGAAAGCCGGGCGTGGTGGCTCACGCCTTTAATCCTAGCACTTGGGAGGCAGAGGCAGGCAGGCAGATCTTTGTGAGTTCAACGTTAGTGTGGTCTACATAGTGACTTCCAGGACAGCCAGAGCTACAGGGAGACCCTGTCTCAAAAAGACCAAATTTTTTTTTTAATAACTGAATTGATCAAAAATAATGGAAAATGGGCCTGAAAGTGCATCAGAGAAAGCTAGAGAGATGGCTCAGTGAGTAACAGGTCTTACTGTACAAGCATAAAAGCCTGAGTTTGGGTCCCAACACCTTGATAAAAATCTGGGCATATTTTAGAGTAATATAAAATTAAAGGAGAAAATGTGAATTCCTAAACATAAAAAAGACTGAGAGAAAGATGCAGGATAGTTATGGCAGAGTGCATGATCTGGGGTGGGGTGGGGGGAAGGGAAAGGGGAATATGTCTAAACTGAACTGAGAAATGATGTCTGAAGTACACAAAACATCAATAAAAGCATTATTAAAAAAGCTGGGCATAACAACTCACACCTATAACCCCAGTGCTGTGGGCAGCAGAGGTAGGAGGATGCCCAGGGCTGGCAGAGCAACCTAGCTCCAAGTTCAGGGAATAAAGCAGAGTGAGAGAGCATTCTTCACTGGCTTCTGCATGTCCAGAGGTGCTTAATCCTCCCACAAATACAGGTGCTACACCACACACACACACACACACACACACACACACACACACACACACCAAGAAGCAAACAAAAAACACATAGTGCATTAGAGATAACCTGGTTAAGTTAGAATGGCAGGGACTGGATCTACCATTCCACTTGAAGCAACTTAATTTTTTTTTTAAAGAGACAATGATCATTTTTAAAAAGTTTGTCTTTAGACATTGAAAAGCAGTGATCTCTGATAGATGGAAACAAAGGAGAGCCTTATAATCAACCACTGTGTAGAGGGTAGGGACTCAGGTAGAGCCAATTGGTCTCCCTGGGTAGAAAAAGCAGAGGTGAGCTACCAAGGCAGCTAAAGTTCAGAGTATCCAAGAAGGAGAACTGTATGGAGACAATCCAGAGTTGCATAGTGTCCCCTTTGAGTATTCAGTAGAGTACTGTCTTATCAGCAGGCCTGGAAAAAGTTTATCATTTATAGCATGGTGGCTAGAGTGCTGAAGGGAGTCTTGAATCAATTGGGAGCATTAGTGGCCTTACTGCATCTTTTTCCCAGTTAACAAATCTCAACCACAATGTGAGGGGGAATTATGCTATTTACAACTAAATTTACTTAAAACAATGGTCAAGAATGTTTAGAGAAATACAAAAGTATAGAGCACCTTACAGAATTCACTATGTGTGGAAGCCAGTAAAATTCTAGTAATTATGCAAAGAAAGGAGACAGAAATACAAGCAAAAAAACTAACCAGAGGAACACAAGGAGAGAAATGAATCAATTGAAATTGATTCAGACTGGCACAGATGTTAGAACTACCAGATAAACCCATTTAATCAGTTATTGTAGCAGTGATTTGTGTTTGTGTGTGTGTGTGTGTGTGTGCACATGTGTGTGGAGGCCCAAGGGCAACGTCAGCTGTCTTCCTTGATTACACTCTACTTAATTTTTTTGAGACAGGGTCTTTCACTGAACCTGATGCTCAGTGATTTTGCTGGGCCATGTGGCCCATGACTCTACCTGTCTGCTCCCCCGACCCCACCCCCTACCCCTAGGGCTGGGTTACAGAACGTGCCACCACGTCTGGCTTTTTATGTGCTTGGGATTCAGGGTCTGAATTCAGGTCCTCAAGCTATCACTATAAGCACTTTACAAACTGAGCTATCTTCTCAGCCCTATAGCAGTATTTCTTATGCTCAAAAAGCAAGAGGAATAGCTAGTTAAAACATAACCAAACATGTTGAAGAGTCATGCAAATAAGAAAGCCCAAATCACTTTTTTAGAGATTAAAATGTCTTTGACAAAAGACACACTGCGTTGTATAAATGGAAGATTGGAGATTACAGGAATATGTAATATGTTTGAAAACATAATAGAAATTATTTAAAAATCGATCAAGCAAATATACAAAGAAAGACTCAAAATATGGAGTATTAGTGGAACTTCATACAACCAAATAAATGTGTAATTGGGGTGCTGATGTAAAAAGAAAACTCAAGCACATTTGAAGAAATCATAGCCAAACATTTCCAATTTTAATAAAGTTCACACAAAAGATTTTATATATATATATATAATCTTATATAGATAATATAGGTATATTATATATATATATATATCTATATATATATATCTATATGGGCTTGCAGAAGAATGCCACTATAGTGCTATTCAAAAACAGTGATATTGGAAAATGTTTGAACTGATTGAGAGGGGCTGGAGAAATGGCTCAGCAGTTATGAGTGTGTACTACTTGTGCAAAACACTTGAGTTCAGTTCCCAGAACCCATGTTAGGTGGCTCACAATTGGCCATAACTTCTGCTCCAGAGGTCCTGAATGTCCTCTTCTGGACTCCTTGGGCATCACACACACATGCACTGATCCACACACAGACACACATGCATACATATATTTAAAAATAAATCTTGAAGCCAGGCATGGTGGTGCATGCCTTTAATCTTAGCACTTGGGAGGCAGAGGCAGGCTGATCTCTGTGAGTTCAAGGCCAGCCTGGACTACAGAGTGAGCTCCAGGCCAGCTGGGACTAAAAAAAAGGGAGATCCTGTCTCAAAAATACCAAAAAAAAAAATCTGTTTTTAAAAGTTTAAAAGCATTGAAATAGAGGAAGACACATGGAAACAAATAGAAAGAAGGCAGCTTGTTCCCCACAGGAAGTTATCCAATCAGGAAGACAGTGGAGCAAAACACACTGAAAACGTGATAGAGCGAAAGTTGCCTGCCTACCAAGAATTCTACAGATAGTAAAAATAGCTTTAAACAATAAAAGCAAAGAGATTTTTTTTCAACTGTAGAAACATGGAAGCATTTAATCACCATCAGACCTAAATCCAAAGTACGGACAACAGTATTTCCAACCCAAGAGAATGTTAGCAGGTGGAATCAAGAAACTGCGTAAAGGAACGAAGAGCTGGGGGAATGCCGCCTATGCAACAATTTTCTCTATCGTTTAAATTTCTTTGAACAACACCTGACTGTTTAAAATAATTTAATCTAGTGTTTACCTGACAACAGCTCAAAGGCCAGGAAGGAATATGTGGATCATGTATGAAGCAGTATTATATATCTTTTTAAAAATTAATTAATTAATTAGCATTAATTAATTAATTAATTTTAAAATCAAATCTAGACCTGTGTCTCCCCGCCCATTCCCCCACCCCACCAGAGCTCATGCATTCTGCCAAACATGAAGCAGTATTATATCTCTTGCATGTAGACTGTGGTGAGTGTGTGTGCTGTAAATCCTGAACTAAGCAACTATTGCAATAAAAACTTGTGGATAGCAAGTTAGCAAAGAAAATAGAATTGATAGTTACAAATATTCCCAGTCACAGCCAGAATCCATAGACAAGTGAATTCGACATATAAATTGTGTTTATCATATGACAGAATGCAACCTACTGATAATACTGAACCAGTGAAACATACAAGAACAATGACAAATCAGGGGATAATCATCCTAGTTAAAAGAGTTAACTGTATATCATTTTATTTTCTTGCCAGAACCTTGTACACGTTGGTAGAGTGCTGTGCCATTAAGCAATATTGCCAGACTCATTTTTTTAAGTTAAATATTTGATTGGCATATGAAGCAATGGTTTACATCATGCCATTTTCATACATATGAAACAATGGTTACATCATGGCATTTTCATACATATGAAGCAATGGGTTACATCATGGCATTTTTGTACATATGAAGCAATGGTTACATCATGGCATTTTCATACATATGAAGCACTGGGTTACATCATGGGATCTTCATACATATGAAGGAATGGGTTACATCATGGCATTTTCATACATGTGAAGGAATGAGTTACATCATAGTATTTTCATACATATGAAGGAATGGGCTACATCATGGCATTTTCATACATATGAAGGAATGGGCTACATCATGGCATTTTCATACATATGAAGGACTGGGTTACATCATAGCATTTTCATACATATGAAGCAACGGTTACATCATAGCATTTTCATACATATGAAGCAATGGGTTACATCATGGCATTTACATACATATTTAGTTTGGGTTGATCCTGCCTGGTACACCTGCTCCTCTCCTCTCTCTCCCGAACCTCCATCCCTACTTGTACACCTCCACCCTCACCATCCCCGCTTCTGTTTTCATACCATATGTATTGTATTGCCTTCTTCACCTCCCTCCCTTAAATCCTCTTTTTTTCCTATCTCATGGACCCATTTCTATTTTCCTGTATCTATCCATATTCACATGTAACACTTGCGTATATAATGTATAGGAGACACATCTGAGAGATAACATGAGTTCTTGCCTTTCTGAGCACAATTTCCACAGTTCCATCTACTTCCTGAAAAAGTCATAATTTCTCTTAGCAGTACAATATAGTTCCATTAGGTATGTGTACCATATTTTCATTATCCATCTGTCTGTTGGTGGCCACCTAGGCTGATTCAGTTTCCTTGCTATTGTAAATATAGTAGCAATAAATAAAACAACAACATAAAACAGCAAAATAAAATTAAGTAAACTAAAGCTAAAAATAGAGCTATCACATGGCCTGGCTCTACCACTCCAGGACATCCAAATGATTCTCTATCCTAGTATACTAATAATTATACTAATAAGTATACTTAGTACATTAATAAGTATTAGTACACTAATAAGTATATACATTAGGATGTTTTTGCTCTGTTGTTCTACATATGGGAAATTTCTACCCTACATATGGGAATCTTTCCCCAGTACCTGAATATCTCAGTGTTGTAGCCATCTTGGCAATGATCTTTTGAGCAATGATAAGCTTAGAAGTTCTATTTGCTGTTCTCAATTTTGGCATGAACTAGTTGTGGGGCAATGGAGAGAACTATCCTCCTTACTGGCTTTGCCTCTGCATTTGCTGAGTAAAGGAATTGGATTGTACGGTCTCTAAAGGCCCCTCGGTTGTGAGCCAGCTCTTAGATATCCAAACATAGTATGGAACTTTCTGATTTCAGGCTCTCCCTATTCCAGCACCCAGCTCTATGCCTTGATAGTGGTCCAGACTAAGTTAACATTGGTTGATATACACTGACTTGTGAAAAGCAAGCAATATAAGTAACAAATGTTGCCCTGTCCCTTGCTATTCAGTTTTCTGGTAACAATTCAGAGTACCAGAGTAATCTGGGAACTTGGGTTTTTGTTTGAGCCATCAAGTCCCAGACTTTTCACCTATAAAATACAGATGTAAGTTATCCTTACACTACTTATGGCAGTGAGTAGTTGCTTGAATCGAATAGAATGGTGGATGGTGAGGTATTTTGTAATGCATCCTGCACTTGTAAGGGATTATTATTTTTAAATGTAACAAAAAACATGGGCTGAGGTAGCTAAAATTTTAACTTGTGGCTGCTCTAGGCTAGGGCTGTAACTCAAGGTGGGTGCCAGGGCAACCTTGGCTCTTTATGCAGCCAAAGAGAGCCATTCATTAGCAGCTGTTATGGGGCCTATATATGTAGCACCACCTGGGTGTGCGGTCAAAGGTGCATAGTTATTTGGTCACTGGGATTAGTGGGAAATGCTTGCAGAACATCGCTGATGCTTGGTGGGTGGTGATAATAAACTTCCTTTGGAAGGAAGAGAGTTTAGGCTCTCATTAGAGACCAGGCTGTTAGTTCAAGCCTTCTTTCCTCAGACCTGGGAAGAGAATGGCTCATCCCTGAAACCCAGGCAGACTTCTGCCCTGCTCCCTTCTCATGGCATCCCCATCTCTGGGTTGATTACACTATGTCCTGATTGGTTTCCTCTTCGGCTGCTCTAACTAGCTGTTAATTCCTTTGGGGCAGAGATTTGGTTTTTATAATCTCTTAATTTCTAGCCCTTGAGATCTATGTGTGCAAGAATGTGTTTGGGGACTGGGGAGATGGCTCAGTGGTTAAATCACTGACTGCTCTTGCAGAGGACCCAGGTTCAAGTCTCAGCACCCATGTGACAGCTAAAAACTGTTCATAACTCCATTCCATGGGAATTCAACACCCTCTTCTGACTTCTAAGGGTAGTACATGACATGGGTACACTTAAAGATATGCCAGCATTACATTCACACACATACAATGAAAATAATAAATAAAATATTAAAAAATAATGTGTTCAAAAAGCCTTTGGTGGAGTGGAACAAAGGAATGAAAGAACTAACTAGAACAATGCCTAAGACATGCCTAGATTCTCCATCTTGCAGAGCTTTCATTCTAAAAGCAGAAGCTAGCTGTGATACTTCCTAAGTGATATGCCCTGTGTGAGATGGAAACAGAAGAATTCTGGCTGACAGGGGATGACATTTGTAGCTCAGAGGATGAAAAGGGTGAATCCAGGGGAAGATTAGAGGACACGATGGTTCAAAAAGGTTCTCTATGATAAGTCTTTATGGGGTTCAGTGCTGCAGAGGAGTTTATTTTTCTTGTTATTTATTGACATTAATGTGACTTGAACACAGGGCCTTGTGCATGTAAGGCAAGTACTCTACTACTGAGCTACATCCCCAGCCGTTAGAGGATGATCTTTACAGGAGTATTTATAGATCAGGAAATGCAACCCCAGATAATGATGTGAGTAAAATCACGAAGCAGGTTGGAGCAAGTGTGGATAGGAAAGCTCTGAGCTCTGTTTCTCTGTGATTTACCACAGTAAACATTGCTCTCCATGATTTGTATCAGAAGTGCTGTGTGTATCTTATACACCAAATGTATTTGCAGGAATTTCTAGAAGTATAAAATGGAAAGAAAAATATATTATCAGAGTTGGAAGAGACAAATTTATTCTGTATCTGGGAACTTATTGTCAAACAAATGGAATTCATTGCTTAAAATGTAGATCCCCAACATGGTACAGATGGACAAGTCTCATTCACAGTGACATTAAGCAACCCACGTGGTCAGGGGGACAGAGCCGATTCCCCAAATTATTGCTAAATATTTGAAACTTTTAAAAGAAAGTGTTTTCTGGATTTGAAATAAAATCTCAAAGTTCTTTGTTTCAAGATTTTTCTCTATTCCTCTTTTTTTTCTAAATTGAAAGAAAAATCAAATCCACATGCTTTGGGGTAACACATATTTGATTGATAGAATGGGATCATATGAGACCAACTTCTTGCTTAAGAGCCTTTGATCTTACGAGCGAAAGTTAATTTTAATAAAATATCCTAAATTTATTCTTTCAGAATATATATGATGCATTTCAATCATATTGCCCCCACTCCCAGTCTCCAGTTCTTCCTGGACTCCCCACATTCTTGTCCTCTTTTTAAAAAATACAATGGGTCCAGTTAGTACTGCCCATAAACTCATGGATCTAGGGCCATCTATTGCAGCATGCGCAACTGACCAGGTGCCACACTGCTAAAGAAAACTGACTCTCCCTGACCCAATATCAACTGCCAAGAGCTCCTCAGCTAGAGATGGGGCATCCAGACCTCCTTTTCTATCCATGCAGGAATGTTGATGGTTTGATCTTGTTCAGGCAACCACAGCTGCTGCCAGTTCATGAGTGTGCTGGCCATGTCACAGCCAGAAGACACTCATTGTTTTAAATATTTTATTGGTATTTTTGTGTATTTCATATGTCATTTCTCAGTCCAATTTAGATACATTCCTTTTTCCATGTCCCTCACACCAGTTCATGCATTCTGCCATACACAGAAGACATTGTTTTGGAGCATATCTTGTTTTGGAAGTCTCCGGGATCTCTCTGATCAACAATTCCAAGGGAAGTATCTCACAAGCAGCACTGGGGATTTTTGTTTAGTAACCTTTGGCTTCTTGTAGGAGCATCATCAGCCAGTGTAGGGTAACACACACACACACACACACACACACACACACACACACACGCACACTCGGAAACATAAAATAATAGTTTTCCCTATGGTTCTTTCATGCATCCTTTCATTGGACCTGTCCTCTGGTCCAACCTACTCTCATTCTTCTTTTCCATTCTCCTTTCCTCTTTGTAGCACCCGTTTTCTACTCTCCCCCCATCTTACGATCATTCTTCCATCTCCCAGTGGCCTCTTTCTAGTACTGGGAATTGAGCTCGGATCCTCCTGCTTAATGGTATGATGGTTAATATTGGTTATCAACTTTAAAAGACAGAATCACCTACAATGCATTATTTGATTCAGTTAACTAAGATGGGAAGACCCATCTGCTGTGGGTAGGATAATGGATGGAATAAAAGGAGGCTACGAGCTGAGTATAAAATTCACCTATAACTTTGTCTCCTGATTGTGGGTGCAGGGTGCCAACTGCCTCAAGCTTCTGCAGCCATAACTTACCCATCTTTGTGGGCTATACCATCAATGTAGGCCAAAACAAATCCTTCCTTTCTAAAGTTCCTTTTATCAGAGTATTTTATGATAGCAATAGGAAAAGTAAGAGATGTGGCAAGTAATCGACTAATTGAGACATCTCCCCTACCCCACACCTGCCTCCTCTTGACTTTAACAACAGCTCTACAACATTCATGTAGAGTATCCCCCACGGCAGCAGGAATGATAAACTCTGTCTACATCATCTCAGTACAATCCCTCCGTATGGTAGATAACATTTTTATTTCCTTTTGGCAATTGGGGTGGCTGAAGCTTTTGCAGCGTAAAGCTAGTAAGTGACAGAGCCAGGAATTAAAGGGACTCTGATCTCTACAGCACAAATGTCAACCACAAGGGAATCCTGCCTCATCCAGGTGGAGCACGCTATGCAGACCCACCAGGGCATACTGCTGTAATTTGTCTCTCTCTTTTCAACATTTTATTTATTTATTTTTCTTAAATCTTTTACTTTGACACATCAGGGGAAAGTATTGCAGGTTCACATGGAAAAGATAGATATGGTTATAGAGAGACAATAACCTAATCGGAAAACATTGTTGCCTCTCAGCTAAGGTTGAAGTTAAAATTGGGGAGTTTCTGGGGCTACAGGGAGACCCTGTCTCAAAAAGACCAAAAAAAAAAAAAGGTGAAATAATGGATTTAATATTAGTCTCCTTCTTCCTCATCCTCTCCTTCAACAGAATCCATACCAACCTCCTCACAATCTTTCTCTAGGGCAAGCATGTCCTTACAGGCCTCAGAGAGCTCCCTTTTCTCCATGCTCTCACCCATATAAACCAGTGTACAAGAGATGACAAGGGCCTATGTGGCCAGAGGAAGTAGATGCAAGGTCGGGTACCAGGTTGTTTGTAATTCAGTCAGATCTTCCTTCCAGGGCTCCATCAAATCTCAGGGAAGCAGGGACCAAAGACACAATCTGGCTAATAAGGTAGTTAAGATTGATGCATGTTGGGCACTCAATATTCACGTTTTTATGACAGATGTCATAGATGGCCTTGTTGATTACCATGAAGGCACAGAGTGCTCCGGGGTGGTGTGAGTGGTGAGGATGGAATTGTAGGGGTCAATGACAGAACTAGAAATTGTAAGGCAAAGATGGGCTGCGTGAGCATATTCTTTTTTATTACTTCTTTATTTTTTTTCTTTTTTAAACAATAAGTGATAATTTATGAGTACAAGCATCCTTCATGTAAAACCAATTTGCAAGAAGTTGTGCCCAAACCCACACAGCCCATGGATCCCACCATCCAGCTGGGAGGGCTTGTATGTTCAATCAAGTTGATCAAATGAGTGTCCAGACTAAATTGCTGTAGTTTCACCATTCACCCCAATTGCAGCCCTTACATTCTACCACACCCCCTCTTCCGCAGATTGTTCCCTAGGCTTAGAAAAGGGGCACAGGTGGACGAGAAACAAAACAGTCTAATTTCTCTGGAGCTGTTGTCTTCGACTCTGGTCAATTCTGGCTGTTTCCTTTCATGGGCTGACAGTTTGCCCAGGGATAACCTTTCAATCCTACTAATGAAGCATAAGCAATTAGTTATATAGGTATTTAAACAGTACTAATTGTTATGGTAGGTTACTTTGGTATAGACACAGATGTTTGGATGGTATGTTAATCCATGAATTACATTTTTTCTGTTAAATGTGATAGGTTCTTACTGTGGCTTATAACATCTCCTAACCACTAGAGGATGTAAGCTTGTGGCATCAGCCGTGGGTTATTCCTCCAAGGAGAGAGCTAATAGCCAATTAGATTTGGGATATGGCTGCCTCTGCTGCACAGTATTTCCAGGCAGGTGTGATGAAAGGGGAACTATCACAACAGACAATGAAAAGATCCAGACAATCATAAGGGAATACTTTAAAAACCTATACTCTACTAAGTTTGAAAACCTAGAAGAAATGGATGAATATCTGAAATCCTGGGAATCATCAAAGCTCAACCAAGAAGAGATCGACAGCCTAAATAGACCAAAAATACATGAAGAAATTGAAGATGTAATAAGTAGCCTCCCAACCAAAAAAGCCCAGGCTTAGATGGTTTCATGGCAGAATTCTATAAAATATTTCAAAAAGACTTACAACCATTATTCAAGTTGTTTAGAAGGATACAAATGGAGGGAGTTCTCCCAGATTCCTTCTATGAAGCCAGCATCACACTATTACCAAAACCAGGTAAAGATACAACCAAAAAGGAGAACTATAGATCCATCTCCCTAATGAACACAGATGCCAAAATTCTAAACAGGATACTGGCAAATCACATACAGACCCACATCAAGATCATCCATCATAACCAAGTTGGATTCATACCAGAGATGCAGGGATGGTTCAACATATGAAAATCAATAAATATCATCAAACATATAAATGGACTGAAAGACAAAAACCACACCATCATCCCAATTGATGTGGAGAAAGCCTTTGACAAAATCCAGCATCCCTTCATGCTTAAAGTCCTAGAGGGAATTGGACTGGAGGGATCATTCCTCAATGTAATCAAAGCCATATACAGGAAACCCACAACCAATATCATCCTAAATGGGGAAATGAGAGAAGCATTCCCCTTAAGGGTAGGAACTTGGCAAGGCTGCCCCCTGTCACCACTCCTCTTCAATATAGTGCTAGAAACCCTAGCTAGGGCAATAAGGCAAGAAAAGGAAATTAAAGGAGTTCTAATTGGAAAAGAGGAAGTCAAGCTATCCCTTTTTGCTGATGATATGATTGTCTACCTAAGGGATGCTAAGAACTCCACCAGAAAACTCCTAGAAACGATTAAGAGCTTTGGTAAAGTGGCAGGATACAAAATAAACCTAGAAAAATCAGTAGCCTTTCTGTACACCAACAACAAGCAATTGAAGAAGGACTACAAGGAGACCTTCCCACTCACAATAGCCTCAAAAACAATAAAATACCTAGGAACAAACCTAACCAAAGACACCAAGGATCTCTACAACAAAAATTTTAAACCCCTGAAGAAGGAAATTGAGGAAGACATCAGAAGATGGACAAACCTCCCATGCTCATGGATTGGGAAAATAAATATAGTAAAAATGTCTATTCTACCCAAACTCGTGTACAAATTTAATGCAATCCCAGTCAAAATCCCTAGGAGCTTCTTCACAGGCTTGGAAAAAAATCCTCAATTTCATTTGGAAAAACAAAAGACCCCAAATAGCCAAAGCAATCCTGAGCAAAAAGAGCAATACAGGGAGGATCGCTCTACCAGACATCAAACTATACTACAGGGCTATAGTCACAAAAACAGCTTGGTACTGGCACAAAAACAGACCAGTTGACCAATGGAATAAAACTGAAGATCCAAACCTGAGCACCTACAATTTCAGCCACCTCATATTTGACAAGGGGCCCAAGAAGACACATTGGAGGAAAGACAGCGTCTTCAGTAAGTGGTGTTGGCAAAACTGGATCACCACCTGTAGAAGAATGAAATTAAACCCCTACCTCTCGCCCTGTACAAAAGTCAATTCCAGATGGAACATATTCTTTATATATCCCCAGACTCCTTTCATATTTCTTGCTACTCTGTCTCCTTTCCCTGGACTTCAGTTGTTCTTCAACACAACTTACTCCTGCCTCAGGACCTTTGTATGTACATCTTTCTCCTCAAATTTCCCTGGTCTTCACTGTTTGCCTCAGTAATTTCTATGAACTTTTAAAAGTTCAACTCAAACATCTCTTATTTAGAGAAGACTGGAGAGGGCTGGTCACCTTGCTTCCGCACTCTCATAGCACCCATGTGATTATTGGTTTAATGATGGTCAGCCTTCTGGAAGGGAAACTCCTGGAAGAGTACAACCTTCTTTCTTGTCATTTTCACTACTGTGTTCCTGCATCAAGTGCAACGATGTGTGTGTTCGGTGTGAACAAATTAATTCAGCAGGAACTCTGCTGGGTGCTGGGATAGATAATGAAGAGATAATTGTCTTTAAGAAATTGGTATTCCACTAGATACATAAGGAGTGGGATGTGATAAGCCACCTGTTCTAGGAGAAGAGCAGTGGAGGGGATTCTGGAGACCAGGGAAGGGAGCACCTGTCAGCATCTGGGCAGTCAGAAAGGCTTCCGAGAGTCTGAGTACTAGAATACTGCCAGGCCTGGTGTTCACGATAACGGTGAGTCAGTGTAAGCCCAGGAAGAGTTCATGTGACCAGATTCTCACTAGGGCCCCAGTCTAAAGAGAAGAGGGCATCTGGGAAGCAGCATCTCTGAAAGTAGCCTCTCCTCATGGGCCAGCATCCTAAGTAGTTTATGAAATCCCCAAACATCCCCACATCTCTCTCTCTCTCTTAGCAGTATGTAGAGTGATGATCTGATGGTGCCCATTTTCCTGCCTTCTGAAGATTCGTACTGAAATTTGAAGCATACAAACCCCCCACTCCGTGTTGTTTTAATAAAATTGCAAACATCGGAGATTATCCTGTGGTGATATGGAAAGCACTCAACAGACACGAAAGCAATCAAGTTAAGACAGTGGGTGACAGCACAGAATTTCATACACATTAAAAGTTAATTTAAGGCTTTTATATGAAACCCTCCAAAGATTCCCATAATAAATTCTCATTCTCTTTTCCATAGCCACTCCTCCTTCCCCATCCAAAGTGTTTCTGGACTTCAAAGTCTCCCTGGGTCCCAGAGGCACTCTCTGGCCATTATCAGGGCAGCAAGTGTGGGAACAGGCAGATTTAGAGCCTCTTCTCTCTCCTCTCACAATGTGACTGCCTGTCAACTTGGGTCCCTGTCCTCTGGATGAAGGTGCATTTCAAAAATCTCTCAGCCAATGACTTTGGACATTCTGGTCTCTTGTTAATATAAGGCAATAAATTTCTAAATTCAGCAATGACAAATAACCCTTTGTGAGTTATTAATACTTCATAAAACAAACATTCCAACTTTTGTTTAGTTCTGGCTTTCCTCTCCCCCCCCCACTCCCATTGTTCCGTCCTTTTCTTACTTTTTCTTTACTCCTTACATCTGTCTTTTTTCAGACTCCCTTTGTGGTTCTGAATTTGGTTTTGATAGTTCAAGTCTTGTTGCCAATATGGTTTTGCTGATTTATTTTGATGACCTCTTTGAATTTCCAAATGAAATTTTTTTAGTCAGGGGGTGTTTTGTTGCTTTTGTGGGGCCTTGCTTCAAGGATGTTCTCTTATTGTGGATTTCTCAGATTTTCTTAGTGTTCATCATTTGTAGTTTTTCCTTAACCAAGGCTAATTTTCCTTTGCCTGCCAGTGTTCTTTGCTGTTCCTCTGCAGCTCCCTTTATATAGTGTCCTAGTCTGTCTTCCATTGCTGTGACAAAACACTCTGACCGACACCAACTTGGGGAGGAAAGGGTTTATTCAGCTTCCATCTCCTGGGTCACAGTTCTCAGGGAGCCCAAGGCAAGAACTCAGGGCAGGAACCTGGAGGCAGGAGCTGAAGCACAGGCCATGGAGAAGTACTGTTCAATGACTTGCTCCACTGGCTCATGCCCAGCCTGCCTTCTTATACAGTACACAACAACCTCCACAGGGTAGCACCACTCATTGTGGGCTGGGCCCTCCCACCATGCTCAACCATCAAGACAATACTCCACAGATGTGGCCACAGGCCAATCCAATGGAGCCAATTCCCCAATTGAGGCTCCCTCAACCCAGGTGTGTCAAGTTGACACTAAAGCTATCCAGCACGTATAGGTATCTCATGCCTCATTTATCTGGTCCTTTCATTCTTTTTCTTCTCTTGTCAATTTCCCTTCCTCTCTGGTGTTGATTTTTCTCCTTGCTAAGTTTTGTATTATGGTAAGCAAATGAAAGGTTCTGATAATTCATTGGAATTCTCACCAGACCAGCTAGGACTAGAAATAGTAAATGCATCCAAGAAGGTTGTTTAATATTTGTATAATATGACTTTTAAAAGCCTGGATGGTGAAAGTGTAATCTCAAATCCATCGCAGAAGCACCTACAGATCTCCTATGCAAATGAACAGTTGCACTGTACACCTAGTTTCTGAATCTGATCTGTAATTCTGTTGGTGTCTTGACTAAGTTCTGCATAAACATGAGGTCTTGCCCCAGTAAAATTGGCTAGGATCAAGAAAACAAATGATACCAAATGCTG
The DNA here is from genome assembly GCA_009823505.1 of Rhizomys pruinosus. Lineage (NCBI taxonomy): Eukaryota > Metazoa > Chordata > Mammalia > Rodentia > Spalacidae > Rhizomys > Rhizomys pruinosus. The sequence goes on along the minus strand of VZQC01011677.1, from coordinate 393,523 downwards.
GAGAGGTTGTGGGGAAAGGGGAACACTCATCCACTGCTTGTGGGAATGTAAACTCATGCAAACCCTATGGAAAGCAGTGTGCTGAACTCTTAAGAAACTGAAAATGAACCTACCATGTGACCCAGTTATACCACTCCTGGATATATACCCACAAGACTCATCCTATCACAGAGATACATGGACATCTATGTTTATTGCAGCTCTCTTCACAATAGCGAAGAGCTGGAAGCAATCCAAGTATCCCTCAACTGACAAGTGGATAAAGAAAATGTGGGGCTGGAGAGATGGCCTAGCGGTTAAGAGCGCCGACTGCTCTTGCAGAGGACCGGGGTTTGATCCCCAGCACCCACATGGTGGCTGAGAACCGTCTGTAACTCCAATTCCAGGAGAATTCCAGTTCCAGGGGAATCCAACGCCCTCTTCTGACCTCGCTGCATTGCACAACATGAGTGCACAGACCTGCATGCAGACAGTACATTCATACACATAGAGAAAAATAAATAAAAAAATTAAAAAATATTTAAGAAAATGTGGCACACAAAATACCAATAAAATATTAAAAAAAAAAAGAAAATGTGGTACATCCACACAATGGAATTCTATGCAGCAGTAAAGAAAGATGACATCATGAACTTTGCAAGGTAAACGGATGGAACTAGAAGAATTGTGAGAAGTGAAGTAACAGTCCCAGAAAAACAAACGACATATGATGTCCCTCATTTGCAGATCCTAGCACTAAATCTCTATTTGTAAAACAAACCGAATAATTATTTTTCTTTCTTTCTTTAGTAAATATAATACCTACTGTTACTCATCAACTTGCTATGTAATGTAGGACTATGAAGTAATATTTTTCTTTATCTGCATATAACTCTACTGTCAAAATGTGAATCCATACACATGTTTTGGAATTAACCTATAGTTTATTTTCAGGCATCATAATTTTGATGTATATGTGGCACGTGTATCTGCATATTTTGGAGCGATACAAATTGGAAGGAACAACAACAAAAAAGACTGGGTCAAAGAACTGACTGAAACAGTAAACTTCTGCCCAAAACAGTAAACTTCTGCATTCAAAAAATTTAAAAAAGACTGAGAAAAAGATGCAAGATATGTATGGCAGAATGCATGAGCTCTGGCAGGGCTGCGGGCAAGGAAGGGGGAAAGGGTCTAAATTTGATTAAGAAATGTTGCATGAAATGCACAAAACCTCAGTAAAAAACACCAGCTGAGTCTGAGCGCCAGTCTTCCCTTTAGAACCATGTGTCCTCCAAGTTCTCGCACTTGCTCTTTTAAGCAGACGTCACTAGCACTTTGCTGCCACTTCTTATCTCTCTGTGTTTTATGGCTTTCCAGGGAGAAAGAAGCCTGCCTGCTTCAACATCCCTCAAGGCAGGACAGACAGCAGCTCCAAATATCTAACAGATGTCCTGCGGCATCTCAGGACGATTCCATTACCAACTCAGAACTCTTGCTAGGGTAACCTTTGCCAGGTTTCCTTTCACACTTGCAATGAGGAAATGGATTGAGCATCAGTGAGGGGGCAGGACAAGAACAATAAACAGACCCAGGTTGAAAGCAAAGCAGTAATAACAAAAAACAATCTCTAGTCTCCTTGACAGTTCTCTCCTTCCAGGGCCAGGTTGCAAATCATTTTCTGTTTCCTTCTCCCCCAGCTCACACACATGCAGAGAGATGGAGGAGCTGAAGATGTGCCCAGTGTGAGTTATTGTCCAAGGAATTATTTGGATAGGAGAAAGGTCTGAAGAAATTCAGAGTCATCTTGGAGGAAGTATCAAGAGATGGGCGTGTTAGGCCTGGAAATGAAAAGGAAGAGCGACTTCACTCTCCATTCCCTTCTAATCAGAATCACTTGCAGCCTCAAAAGCAGGTACTGATTGCGGAGGATGCCAAAGGCATATTTTCTATGTTCAAAGCAGAATCCTCCATCTTCCCCCCTCCCTCCAACTCTCATTCAATCTACTGTCATGCATACTTTTTTTCTCTAAATTTCTTTACTCTTAGTTGCTTTGGGTATTTTCAGGAAGTTGGTATTATGAAAATATATGAATTAGCTTCAACCATTCTCTATTGAGTGCTGCAGAAGGGCTACAGAGAGCAGTAGGGATGATGTGACTTGGTGTAGAAGGAAGACAGAATTACAAATGGATCCAGGGAATGAGATGAATGGGAGCAGAACTTATACTCGTATTATGGAGAAGAAGAGGACAGGCAGGGGTGGGACTTACCACAGAAGGCTTTGTGAAAGAACTGGCATCTGAGTTTATTTTTCCAAGATGGATACTGAAGTACTGGGGTGTGAGAAATCAGGGAATTTAACGAAACAGTGGAGAAGTTTAGGTCAGGTCATGTGTTTTCCAGAGGATGTGTGCTTGAGGGGATTACTGGGTAGGCACGTAGGTAACATGCCTTATCTTACAGGAGAGAGAAGCACACTGATAGAGTTTAAGCTAAGGGTGATGTGAACATATTTCCACTGTGGCTGATGATTTGTCAAGGGGGTGGAGGGACAGGGAGCCTGCTGGGGTCTGTCCCAGAGTGGGAAGCTCTGGCATGCAATACTAGGAAGAATGTAGAGTATCAGCTGTGATTAAGCAGCCCTAGGGAGCAACTACTTGTGAGTTGGTGAATGATGTTAAATAGCACATTAATACAGAACACCAACTAATTAGATATGAAAACAAAGACCAGAAGACCTCCTTGATCTCTCATGGCTTAGCCAAACTAAGCAGAAAATATTTCATGTGTTACTTAGCACTCTAAAGAATTTGGCGACATCAGGGCTGGGGAGATGGCCTAACGGATAAAGCACTTGCTGTGAAAGTAGGAGGACTTTAGTTTGGATCTCCGGCACTTACATAAAGGACTGGCAGGGTTAATGGCCTACCTAGGATCTCAGCACTCAAGAGGTGTAGACGGGCTGCCCAGGGCAAGCTGTCTCAGTAAACTAGCTGATCTGTGAACTCTGGGTTTGATGAGAGACCTTGACTCAGTAAAGTGGAGAGAATGGTGGAGGAAGACACCCAACTTCAATCTTTGCCCTCCACATGCATACACATAAACACCTGCACACATGTGTATCCACACACATATGAACATGCATACTACATGCATACACACATGAGAAGAATTCGGGTGCATACAATCCATCCTTCTGACTCAATTTCTCAATATCCTGCTTCTGAGAGAAAAACAGTATTGCTAATTGCTTTCTCTGTGCTCGCCTCACTCCCTATCACAGCTCAGGCTTTTGTATGTGTGTGTGTGTGAGGAGTGTTCAATGCAGAACAAGCATGTTTTTATTTAATCATGTTCTAATAACTTTATATGCAGTCATGCTTTTTGCTCTGTGATGACAACCCTGAAAACCCTTTCAACCTATCTGGTCCGAAATCTCCCCTGGGAACAACCTTTTCATGCCCTGTGTCATCTGCTCAACTGAACAGATCCTTCCTTATTAGAGGTTTCATAGGCACTTGAATTCATTTCTCCCATTCTGCTATGTTGCAGATGCTTTGTACTGTTCGTGAATGTTCTCTCACTTGAATGAAGGTGTAATATTATTGAAGACTAAGATTCTGGCATTCATAGTTTTGTCTCCTTTCACCTGTCATATATAAAACATTGTGCATAACCATCTTTCAACTTAAAGATTCTTCACTTCAATTTTCTTATTTTCATAAAGTGGAAAATTAGAACATTCAGGCAAATAAATGGAAGTATCTACTTTGGCTAGGATTTCTGGCCATTACTAAGTAAAATCTCATGATAATATTAACTTAAATAAGATTTACTATTGAGTAAAAGAAAATACAAATAAAATTTTATACTCCAAAACAGTATATCCATCAATAACTAATTGTTATGTTTGGCACATCTCAAGAGGACCAACAGATTATAAAGATGTTATTGATAAGACTCTATAAGCTTATATCCTGCTATTAATTTTTATACCAAATTCTTAGTTTTTAATGGGAATTATACTTTTTTAAAGAACTATGTAAAAGTTTGAAGTAGATTTGTTTTAGTGAGGTATGTGTGGGTATAAGTAGAGAAAACTGCTCTTGGGCATATTTATAGAGCATATGTATTTATTCATTGAGAGATATTTGGGTAATAATTCCCCTCAAAGACCGTAAACATGAAACAAGATGGATGATTGCATCATTGCTATTTCATTCCTGAGTATGATTACTATTACAACAATTGTGTATATGTTTTTAATGGCAATGAGTACATTTATTGAAAAACTTTTTTAAAAAGAGTCATTTTTTTCTCTATATGATTCCCAAGGGTTGGCTGTAATTCCTATTTAACTTACATGGAACTGAAACACAAGGGATAAAGGAAATTGTGTGATCTCCTTCCGAGTGGAGTTGGAATGCACTGCCTCCCAGCAGAGTTGCCTGGGCCTTTGGGCTGACCTTGAGCCTCCATATTCTATGTTGCTTCCAGAACTTCATTCTAGTGTCACCTCTGTTATGTGTGCTATTGTCTCATCTGCACACAAAGAATGCACATTCTATGAAGAAAACATAGACTGAAACTGGTTCACAGACAGAGCTGCTAACAAGCTAGCCATTTATAGTCAATGTGACAGGTATGAATTTAGCCCAGGAAGGCAGGTATTGAACCTTTAAGACCATGACTCTCTACATGAAGTTGTTTCTCCACTTACACACCTGTTCCTTTCGGGTATGTGTACTCACTGTGCCTATAGAATAGTTACCATCATGTAGGAAGTTTTAGTTTTGTTGAGTTACTGGAAAGGAAGTGATCCTTCATGCTGTTTCATGTAAGATATTAAGTTAACCCTTTAGGGTTAACTTTTTAATTTTTCCAAAGGTGAAAAGCATGGAGGCATGCGTTTCAGGAACTGGGGAGGTTTGAAGAAGGTCAGGACACAGCATCACTCTCTTTTTTTGTGTGCCTATGAAATTAAAGAAAGAAACAGATGAGGCCACAGTTTATCCTACACTATGGGTGTTGTAGTGAGTAATGGGGAGAACATATATTGCAAAGCTACTGAGTAGACTATGAAACTATGAGATTGGCTACTATATATTCTCTTAAATGAAGTACTGCTTTTATGGGTATCAGACAGGGAAGATTCAAGAGCAGTGTGGATTTGGGCCATAAATTGTCCATTCTTTAAGCCCATTGCTCTATCATTAACCTCCCTACTCAGTCCTGGAAATGAAAAGCCCAGCATCTTCCATCTGCTACACGTTATTTATGATGATGTCTCTAATTATGTTCAATTGAGTTGCTGTCGATGATTAAAGGTAATAGGTAATAATAACTTGGCCTCATCATTACCACCATTATTATTAGCTCATTGATTGCAATAATTTCTAAAATTACCCCTTGGAATAAAATATGTTAAGCACCTGGTTTATCCTTTTTAAGAACATCTGCTCTAAATGTGTGATAGCATTGGACTGAACGTGTCTTGATCGGAAAGGAAAGCAAAAACAATGTTGACATTGGGAGTCTTGTCTGTGCTGCAATGGATGTATTGCGAGATGATGTGAGGAGGAAATAATGATCATGGCCAAGTTCAATGCTGGGATTATAGAGCTGCTAGAAGACAGGGAGACACGTGTACACTCAAGGTATTCTGTGGCTACTGCAGTATTTGCTCCTTTTAAAAAATGTTCTCTTTTTCACCATGCTCCTGATTTTTTTCCACAATGATTATGCCTCTCCTGGACTTTAAAGTCAGGATATTGGATATGTGGTATTTGAGAAGGATGGTAGGAAACAGGATGCAGCCATATAGGATGTAAAAAGAGATTCTTTGAGAACCTCTTTATAATAGCATATCCTTTTTTATTCACCAAATTTTACTACTGGTCTTTCATTCTTTGTAGTTAAGTAGTCTTCTCAATGGTCTTCTTTGTGTGCAAGAGCCCGCCATTGGCTTTACTATATCAGTACACACACACACACACACACACACACACACACACACACACAAATAGGCACAGATACAAATACACACAGAGAGAAATGTTCATATTCCCATTTCCATTTTTCTATTTCCTAGATAGAATATTATTATGCTCCAAATTAATTGAAATGTGCCATGATCAGAAAAAACACAGGTTAAATCTGCGAAATGAAATACAAGCTTTTGTGATTAAAGGTTCTGATTTGAGTCTTTTGATGATTTTGTTTTGCAGGGCTGGTGGTCGATAGCTGCTAGGTGAGGACTCGACCACTGTGCTACATCCCAAGCCAAATTTCCTAATGAGTCAAGAAAATGCAAGATATTTTTAAAAGAGCTATTGATTCTTTTTTATTTTTTATTTTTATTTTTTTGGTCTTTTCAAGACAGGGACTCCCTGTAGCCCCAGCTGTCCTGGAACTCACTCTGTAGACCAGGCTGGCCTTGAACTCACAAAGATCCGCCTGCCTCTGCCTCCCAAGTGCTAGGATTAAAGGCGTGCGCCACCATGCCCGGCTCTAATGCCTTTTCTAATCAGCCTTTTCTTTTTCTCTCTGCTTTAAGAAAGTCTTTGTTTGCCTATAGTCGAGTGTGGATTTGAGGTTATATTGTTCAAATCTGAGCAGCTCCTAGAGCCTGTGCCATGGTATAGTCGAGTGTGGATTTGAGTTATATTGTTCAAATCTGAGCAGCTCCTAGAGCCTGTGCCATGGTACCTCTGGTGTTTCAGGGGCTTTGCATATAAACTTTCTGATTGAATTCACAGAAACCAAGGAATATATATGTCATTGGAATAAAAGTACCTGTGGAACTTCTACATGGCTCTGGGGGTGTGATTTGGCCCTGGCACACAGTTCTTTTAATACATTCAGAGTCCCTGAAGAATGTCATATTTCAGGAAAGGGTTCTAGTCACATTGTATCATTAACTTTATAGAGTGTTGTGGAATAACATTTAGTTTGATTCTGATAGAATAAAGGTGCAAAGCCACATGCACAGGCAAAATAAAACCCTTTCTCTGGTACCAAATAAACTTATGCCAGGTGTGAAGGGGAATCAAAATGCTCTCCAAGGGTTTGACTGTGAAGGAGGCTGGGCACTCAAGTAAGGTGCTGTGCATTTCATCATTTCATATTATGAAGTCCTTAGGCTTTTCTTCAGGAATCTCCTTCACTCTCCCTACCCTGTCCTCCATAATAGTTAAAATTCAGAAGTGAATTTTTAGAAGGCCAATTTGCTTTATCTTATCTTCTTTATTGCACTAAAATCCAGAAAGAATGAGTTAATCAGTTAAGAAAGATTTTTGTTAACTTTTGGTCTGTGATAGTTCTTTTTTTTTTTTTTTTAGAAGAGTTTATGTTCTACCTTACTAGTCACCCAAACACTAGTAGAACAAATAAACAAATTCTGTAAAGTTGTAGGCTACAAAACAATTTATTTTAAAACTGCATTTCTGACCTCCCATGCTCATGGATTATTAATATTGTGAAAATATCCATCCTACCAGAAGTAATCTACAAATTCAATGCAATACTCATTAAAATTCAAAAAAAATATTCACAGAAATTGAAGAAATAGTCTCAAATTCCATATGGAAATATATACACCCCCCAGAATACCCAAAACCATCTGAATAATAAAATAACAGCTGGAAGAAGTACCATCCCTGATCTCAAATTATACTACAGAGCTATAGAAATAAAACAGCATGGTACTGGAATAAAAGGTATAAAAGCAGACATGTGGAAAATGGAATATAATTGAGAACCCAGATTTAAGTACAAGCATTACAGCCACCTGATTTCTGCAAAAGGCCAGAACATGGCTTGGAAAAAAACACTATGCTAAACAAATGATGCTGATCAAACTGGGTAGCTACATGTAGAAGAATGAACATAGATACCCATCTTTCACTATGCACAAAACTCAACACCAAATGGATCAAGGACCTCAACTTAAGATCTGAATCTGATATAGGAGAAAGTGGGGAATACGCTGGAACATACAAATATGGGAAAGAATTTCTTTTTTTTTTTTTGCTTTCTTTTTTTTTTAATTTAATTTTTATTGATGCTTTGTGCATTTCATACATTTTTTCCAATTCAGTTCAGGCTTATTTCCCGTTCCCTTCCCCCCCACCACCATCCCTTCCCAGATCATGCATTCTGCCATAACTGTCCTGCATCTTTCTCTCAGTTTTTTTTTTCATTTTTAGCTATAAGCAATAATCCATGAGTACAAGCATCCTTCATGCAAAACCTATCTGCAGGCTGTTGTGCCCAAACCCCTACAGCCCCACCATCCAGTGGGGGGTGACAGGTTGTTTGTTCAATCAAGTTGATCAAATGAGTGTCCAGACTACATTGCTGTAGTTTCACCATTCACCCCAATCGCAGCCCTTACATTCTACCACGCCCCCTCTTCCGCAGGTTGTTCCCTAGGCTTAGAAAAGGGGCACAGGTGGATGAGAGGTAAAACAGTCCACTCTCTCTGGAGCTGTTGACTTGGACTCTGGTCAATTCTGGCTGTTTCCTTTCATGGGCTGACAGTTTGTCCAGGAATAACCTTTCGATCCTACTAATGAAGAACAAGCAATTAGATATATAGGTATTTAAGCAGCACTAATAGTTATGGTAGGTTACTTTAGCATAGACACATGTTTGGATATGTTAATCCATGAATTACAATTTTCCCCCCTGTTAAATATGACAGGGTCTTACTGTGGCTTATAACATCTCCTAACCTGTAGAGGATGTAAGCTTGTGGCATCAGCCATGGGTTATTTCTCCAAGGGGAGAGCCAATAGCCAATTAGATTTGGGATATACAGGCACATGGCTGCCTCTGCTGCACAGTATTTCCAGGCAGGTGAGGTGTAGCTGGTGCTGACGGTGGAGTCTTGCTTGACTCAGGGAGACCCATATTTGCTTTATTGGTTTAGTGGCCTTTGGTAACACTCTCTGGCATTCCAGAGGCCATCTGTACACTTGCATGTGTGGTCTCAATACATCCCTCCCATGTTAACGTCAGGTCTTCGGCAGCAGGGTCTTATTGCCTCTCCTCCTGTAGGTATCCCAACTTAGAGGCAAGGAGCCCTTACCTTTTGTGGGGCCTTGGATCCCCTGGCCAACATCCACCTGGTAGAACAATCCATTGCTGATGTCAGAGCTCCTGTATTAATATATTTTGCCTGAGTGCATAGCCCTAGGACTTTAGTATTATATTTGGTTCTGAACAGAGAGTAATCCCTTCCACAGTTCCCATGTCTAGTAGTCAATTAAAGAAAGCAGTTTTACCGGTTTTATAAGAGATTACCTCTACAATAGTTGTCTCCAATTTACAGTTGGGGAGCGACCTCATCATTGTCATATTTCTCCTTGTTCTATGGGTGGGAAGGCAAGGAAGTCTCTCATATCAGAACCTTTGTGGCACCTAGAAGGTAAGTTTCATTAGGACTCATTATAACTAGTTGTTACATGTAGGATCCACAGAGGGGTTCGATGTTTATGGCAATCTGAGGCTTTTCTTCCTTTGAATGTTCAGACGGGTCAGCCTTTCCGTTGCCACTTTTTGGTACATCCTACTCAATGCAAACCTGTATCTTTTCTTTCTCAGCCGTTAAGTTGGTGACGTTTTGTCCTGTTGGAACAAACAAATCTTTTCCCATAGTTAGTTTTAAGATTTGAATTGCAAGGGTTTGATGAAAAGGTTTCATGTCTTTCTGTATCCCCCCCCCTTTTTTTAGCGTATGAGTCTCCAGAAGACAGTTGTATTATACATGACTATAGGGTGGAGTCAAGGCACAGATTTCATCAAATTCACCCATGTTGTTTTGGGTGACTATATATGATTAACTTGGGAAGCAAACTTAATTTTTGCTTTAAATCATCTTAAAGAGAATGCTACAAGGTGATACTGTACAACAGAGAAATTATAGAGAACATTTGTATGTGCCAATCCCAAAGTTATTGCTCTAGAGATTTTGTGTAAAACAAATGTGGACAACAGCGAATTATATCTACATTTAACTCAGATGCATTACCGTTTTTATCAGAGTCTGTAAACCAATGTTGTTTAATATACACATATTTACTTTTACTAAGTCCTAAAACACCATGTATCCTGTAGACAGTGTCTAGGTGAAACTGAGTACTTGCTGAACTCACATCAATTAAATATGCCTTGATCGAATATACATCCGTGTCCCTCTCCCACCCATCCCCCCTTCCCAATTCACCATTTCAGTCCATTTTCTGATGCAGTCTTTCTGTTGTTGTTCTTTTACTATGCATCCCTCTCCATGAGAAATATTTATATCTGGGTTGTTGGTACTAGCATCCACATATGAGGGACACCATTTGTCGTTTGTTTTTCTGGGACTGCAACATCATGAAACTTGCAGGTAAATGGATGGAGCTGGAAGACATTATGTTAAGTGAAGTAACACAGTCTCGGGAAAGAATTTCTGAACAGTACTTCTATAGTGCAGGTATGAAGTCCAACACCTGACAAATGGGACCTCATTACACTAAAATGTTTCTGAACAGCAAAGGACACCGTCACTCCAATGAAGAGTAAACCTACAGAATTGGCAAAAGTCTTTACCTTTGACAGGGTTGATATATAGAATATACCCAAAACTCAAAACTAAGCAACAACAATAAAACAACCCAATTAAAAATTGGGGCACAGATAAGTGGAGATCTCAAAAGATGAAAAGCAACTGACCCAAAGTACTTTTTTTTAGTATTCAACATCTTTAGCCATTACAGAAATGCAAATTAAACTGCTATGAGATTTCATCTTATGCCAGTAAGAATAGCTAAGATCCAAAAAGTAAAGAACAAGTGTGGCAAGGATGTGGGGAAACAGGAGCCCTTATTTGTTGCTGGTGGCAATGTAAACTGGTGTGGCTACTATAGAAGTGAGTATAGATATTCCTGAAACCCTAGAACTAAATCTCCTTCGTGATTGAGTCTACCACTCTTGCCCGTATACCCAAAGGACTCTGTATCCTACTACAGAAGTACTTGTTTATCCATGTTCATTGTAGCTCTATTCACAATAGACAGGACATGGAAACAAACTAGATGTCCATCAATTGGTGCATGAGTAATGAAAGCATAGTAAATTTACATATGGAATATTCAGCTGTTAAGAAAAATAAAATCATAATTTGCAGGTAAATGGGTGAAACTGGTAACAATCATCCTGAGTAAGGTAATATAAACTCGGAATGACAATGGTCACATATTCTCTGTTATAAGTTAACACTAGCTTTGAATCCTAAGATATGTATGTTTCAATCTGAAAACCCATAGAGGTCAAGAAACTAGTAAGTGGCCTGGGGGTGGGGGGAGGCTTCTGGAAGGAATATAGAATGCAGTGTTATAAAGGGGGGAAACGAATAATGGAGTAGGAAGGGTTAAACTGGGTGGGGGATGGGAGATCCTGGTGGAAGAGGGAGCATTTGGAAGGATTAACTAACACTAAAGGTGTTTAGGAAAAGTTGTATGGAAACATCACTATAGATGCTTCCTGAAGGATATACATACACATTATAAAAAGAGATTAAAAGAGTTACCCTAAAAGAGGGATGTGTTGCCCCTACCAGATACCATGAAATAGCAAATAAAAACTCAAAGCTAGGAATGGACTCCCTTTTTTGAAGCTATTGAGCCATAGACCCTCAAACAATAGTGGGGATTGCCCCTGCTTTTTGTCAGTCATCAGAACTTGATGATAAGACCTTATTGCTGAATGACCACGTACATGACTTATAGAACAAACAAGGAGAAGCCAAGCTGGCACAGGCCTCAAAGCTTCATCTTTACTTGTACAGGAAGAGAACATCATCTACCTTACCTAGCTGTTAAGTTTTAACAACAACTGGCCTGGGCAAGATATGTAGCACCTGTTCAATAGTGCCATGAATATTATAGAAATAACCAATCACTTTCTGATTGGATTAAATGGTCCACTCCATAAGATGGAGCCCTTGCCTGATTTTAATATCAGGCTTAGAAACCTGTGGCTAGAAACATCACAGACCACACAGGAGAACCTACTATTATTATTCTGCTAGTTGGAAATACTGTTAACCAACTCTTAATGACTTATTGTTATACTCAGATTAATGCATTTCTCAACTCTCGCCTAAGCAGCTTCTTCATGCAGCAGATGGGTATTAACATGGAGATCACAACTGATCAAAAACACAGAGAATAAGAGACTGCAGAGTGCTTTGCCTTGAATAAAACATGTATATCAAACCTCTGTCTTCAAAAGGCTCAGGAACCACTGCAGAAGAGGGTCAAAAAGATTATAAGAACCAGAGGTGGCTAATGACCACAAAGAAACAGAGTTTTCCAGACAATTGGGCTGTTGCTTGAATGAACTCCCAGTAATGCTGATATCATGCACAAGTCCCATGTATGCTCAAAATAGTCCAAAAATCTCAGCATAGATGTCAAGAAGTGAGAAAGATACCTCACCACACATGACTCTCTGTGTTAATCACCGTCTGCTCCGAGCAGTTTCCCTGGTGAGAGATTCGAGAACCACAGGTATAATAGTAAGCCATTAGGAGTCAATTTGATACTATATTTTTAGTATAATAATAGTAGACTCTCCCCTATGGCCTGTGACCTGTCTTGCCACAAGTTCTTGAACCTGATAAAAGTGTTAGGTAAGGGCTCCATCTTCTAAAGTGGGCCTTAAATCAAAAAGTGGTTAATTACTCCCATAACATTCCTGCCACTCTTACACCAGTGGGGAGGTCTTGCTGCGTCAGTCATTATTGTAGCTTGTAGAATTCATAGCTGGATAAGGTTGATAAAAATTTTTTAAAGGAATATAGGAGGAACTTTTGGAAATGCTTATTAGCTTCATAATGATGATGGCTCCACTGGGTGTATACTTAATCTCAATGTCACAGTTATGTATATTTTAAATGCACATAGCTTTTAATAGACCAATAATGCCTCAAAACAACGATTTAAAGAAAAGATCCTCAGTAGTTAAGAAGATAAGAAGATTTCTGCACTTCATTCCATAACACTGGATGGGCAATATGGCCAACATGGAGCTATACATATGAAAGTCTATCAGAAAACACTTATTTCATCTTTGGAATTTTTTTGGAAATTTTTTATTGAATTTTTGTGTATTTCATAAGAACATCTCAATCAATCTTAATCATCTTTATACTCTTCCCTACTGGCCTCCTGACATAGCATTCCACCGGAATTTATATATTCTGTCATTTGTGTTAAGGCCTATTGTGTCGTTAATGTCCCTAAACATTCCTCAGTGCAAGTTCATCTACTGAGGTCTAGTCAGCCTATATAGAGTCCCTTGCTTTAAGAAAATCAGCTCTTCCTTACACAACAGCAATCAGCTGCCAATATTTCTTCAGTTAAGATTAGGGTCTGCTGCTAATTTCCCAGTTCATGCTGGGCTTTTGTTTGCATGGACCTAGTGCTTGCTTACATCATGGCTGTACGTTCATATGAGCAGGGTCCCAGGAGCTTATAGAACTCTGTTTCCATGTGGTCATGCACCCCCTCCATGGAACTTACAATCTTTCGACTCCCTCTTCCACAATGATCCTTGAGCCCTAGGTGTGTCAAGTTTCATATAAGAATCCTGTACAAGGACCTAAATCCTGCAAACTCGTAGTCTCTATGCTTTGGCCATTTGTGACCTTTTGTGTTCCTGGTCCTCTGTGTTGCATGAGAGAGTTTTATTAACGAGAATTGAGAGATTCATTAGTGTCCTGCTTACCCCTTGTTCTATGTTCTGTGGGCCTTAGTTTAAGGTTGCATTGTAGATGTGCCATTTAGGCTTCAATTTATACAAAATGTCTGTGTGTGACCAGTTGTGCTACTCTGTAATAGTCTCCATCTGGTACAAAAGAAGCTTCTTTGATGAGTGGTTATACTGGGATACTTGTTCGTAAATATTAGGATGCATTTTTTGTACATAGTAAGAAATTACATTAGTCCAGGATATGACAGTCTTGGGGTTTTCTCTAAGATCTACAGCCTCCCCAGCCATGTATGCTTGGCTATGTTTACAGTAGTACCACTTAGATGTATTTAAAAGGAATAAATAAAGTCAGGGTCTTATGCACCACAGACTCTGGATCTGAGAAGAACTGAGGTAAATGAGGTTGTACTCAAGTTTAGAAGATTGTCCGTATGTGCTGTTTCCCCTACATTGCTGGGTGAAGGAAGAAACGAGGACGCTTCTGTGGGGCCAGAGAATCAGGCGGTAGGACCTCAATGGGAAGTCTGGAGCAGGCAGGCCCCCAGCCACAGAGTACTTGGAAGAGAAAGGGAACATGTGGTCCATTTTTGATCTGTGTTTATTCGTCTGTCTGGTTGTTCTAAGAGGAAGACACAGGTCAGCCAGGGGTCAGCGAGTCAAAACCCTTTGAAGACAGACCGGGCTTCTGAAATGGATCTGGACTGGCCTTGCTGGCTCTGTGTTCTACAGTAGTCTGCACGCTTCCAGGCTCCTGACCTTTTGCATGTGTGTTGTCTACAAATGTCATTGGTAGAAATGCAAGTGTGCAGAACTGTGACAATCTCTATTTTTCTGGAACTAAACAATTACTCTCTTTAGTCCCGTGAAAACTTACAAGATCTTTAATGTAGCCATTTCTGGGACGACTTAAACTTAAACCCAATCAGTCAAACAGTATTCTCTAACCCTTTATCAGTTGTCAGCTCAGAGTGGTGTACAAATGACTGTGGGGGTTGGTATGCACATTAGGGGAAGAAGCTGGTAGAGTCGTGTGTAGTTTTCCCTGCCCTTTGTTTTCATTGATAAGTTTATCACCTTCAGACAGTTGCTAGCCTCTTTCTCTCATGGTGGTATCAGGGCCCCATCAGATCCTCTTGTCCTCTCTGTGGCCTCACTGCTGCTGATGGCCTCTTGTTGAGCCTCTTCTGAACCAAAATCTTCCTCATGGCCCTAGGATATGCTCAGATCTCTCTCTCTCCTTTTCTCCTCCTCTTCCTTCTCCTCCTCCTCCTCCTCCTCCTCCTCCTCCTCCTCCTCCTCCTCCTTCTTCTTCTTCTTCTTCTTCTTCTTCTTCTTCCTTGAGGTCTTGGTATTCTCTCCTAGCTCATTGCACTGGGGTAGGGGGACATTTAAGGGGCTCTGCGATCTTGATCTGGGATACAGAAACCTGGAAGTCAGTGCACCATCTCTTAAGACTCACATAGTCTAAATGCAATTCAAACCACTTTCCCTAAGAGATGGACCTAGTTAGAAACAAAAGATGGTGCAGACTCACAAGTAATTACTACGTCTTGATCCTTTTCAGATCTTAGCTTATTTTTCTTGCCAACCAACTGAATTCATGTAATTTTTGAGGGAAATAATTTTTCCTATCATCCTAACATCACTATTTATATAAGACTTGTGTTTTTATTACAAGTTGGTGAAGACAAAAAATTACCTGTGTGTGAGAATGTGTGTGCATAAACTTGTGTGGTGGCCAGAGTCAATCTTAGGAGTCATTCCTCAGGCACTGCCCACGCTGGCTTTTGAACTCCTTTATGATTACGGCTATGCTGGTTAGGAAGCACCACAGGTGTGCTTGTCTCCTGCTGTGCAGAACTGGGATTACCAGCATTTGCCAGCGTTCCTGGCCCTTTATGTGAGTTCTGAGGACCAACTCAGATCCTCGTGCTGGTGCAGCTCACACTTTCTCCTCTGAGCTGTCTTCCCAGCCTCCTCAAACTCCCTTTATTATCATCAAGTTTGCTTCTCACCATAAAATTTCAAGATCATGCTGTTTGGAGTTTCCACAGAATATTTCAGAAATACAAAGATTGTTCTCTCCATCTTTCTCTTCCTCAGAGCAATAAATCTCTATCCCTCTCTTAATTCTCAAGTAAGTCTGCTGCAAAGAAACATGGAATTAATAATAGTAGACTGACTATCTCTTAGAGAATTACCTGCCCCATTAAAATTCCCACTTTGCTTTGTCTGTTTTAACAGTGATCAGATTCTCAGAAGAATCAGGGGAAGGAACGTCTAGAACACTACATGTAATAGGAAGACCAAAAGTAGAACTTTCTAGAACAATCAGAAGTGAGTAGACATTGAAATATTCTTCATCTTTACCACTGAACCCTTACAAAAAGGAACACAAATTGTCAGAGGCAACACTTGCCTGCCTTGTCTAATTCAGAGATATGACTCCACACAAAAATCTCAGATACTCTTTTAATAAGCTTTCCTTCCTGTAGAGCAGAAAAACATGTTCTTAATAATGTAAGAGTGATTGTATAAAACATGATGATTAAGGAAGACATGTTCACCTTAAATGTTTCATTTTCAGTTTTGAAAAACACTATCAATCCAAATTTGATAAGTATTTCCCTTTTTGTTTTTTTCTTCTTTTCCTAGGAAGAATTTAAGTAATGACTACTAAAGTATAATCATTCTACTGGATTTGTCTCCAAATCCAACATGGAACTATGTATGGCCTTTGGGTGGGTTTCTGGGGAACTTGTCAATCACTGGGGATAGCAGAAGTGTGAGTCTGTGGTAAATTGAAGGAACCTGCGATGGATAATGAAGAGTGACAAGCAAAGGGACGGAAACATGGTTCCTGCCTTTGAGAGATTCCTACTAGAGAGACATTTACCTCATTTATTTACTCATTCAATAAATATTCATAAAGCCACCTTGGAGCCAAGCATTGCTTTAGATGTTGAAAGTATGCCAGTGAATGCAATGGAAAGAGGCAGCATGCTAGTGAACACTGGCAAAATGCTATAAACCTGAATGAAAGTTTATTAAACTATTTCTTCTTATTATTTCTTACTTATTATTACCATGTGATACAGAAAATTCTTGTTATTTCTAGACTGGTATTTGCTGATCCTAAGCTTAGAAACACAGAGGGAAAGAGTAGGGGGCTTTGTTGGTTGCAGAATATAACCTTCAAAGAGTTACATTGTGATCTCTATCGAAGATATGATGAAAATTTTCAGTGGAAGGAAGAAATGCTCAACAGTAATCTTGGTTCAGTTGGAGACATGTAGGAATTTTGTGTGATCTGAATAGCAGGTGTATTTGAAAAGAATAGGGGAACTGAACCAGGGAACTGTGAAATGCCCTGAAAGCCAGAATAAAAAGTTGTACGAATGGGGTTGGGAACACAGGGCCATAGAAGGTTTTTTGTGGAATGGGGATTGGATGTTAGGGATGCAAAGGTGTGTGATGTGATGAACATTGTTTTCAGAGAGCACACATTTTTTTTTTTTTGAGCCAGGGTCTCATGTAGCCCAGTCTGGCTTTGAATTGGCTATGTAGGTTTGGGATGACATTTGACTCCACCTTCTTGATTCCACATTCCAAGCCCTGGAATTACAGGTGTGTGATACCATGTCTGGCTGAGAAAATGGATTTATTGCACTCTAGTGTTAAATTAAATCTGCCTGAGGATTTATACTGGGTTTTCATCTTCAAAGGACCACATATATACCCTTAAGAAGATTGTATATATGCATGGAACATCATAATGACCCTATAAATATGTACAACTTTATATTTGTATATGTCAGCCAAAATAAATTAAAATCATAAAAAATTCAAAAAAAGAATTGAAAAGGTTCTCACAAACAAGGAAGTCAGAAAAAAAAGATTGTAAATAACCTGGACAATAGATAATTTGTATAAACAAAAATATCCCTGAAATCCAAATAGCTCAATTAATTACATAAATTTACCATGTTGATATCTAAAGTTATACATATCTGTGTTTCTGAGTATTGTGTACTCTCATGACATTTATGTATGAGGCAATGGAGGTGGGTTTTATGAAGTGATATATGTGGATTGTCTGCCTAGAGTTACGTAAGGTTTCTATTGACTATTGGAGACCAACAATAGGACTGTTGCCTTCTTAGGAGCAGTCTGACCACACACAGAGAAAAAGGTCTTTGGTATATATTTAGGAACACATTTCTTCTTGATCTAGTGGCCAAGGGCAGATTTGTGACCAGGAATGTTTTCCAAGACATTTAAAGAACTTATTGAAAAAATGAATCTATGAGAAGATTCAGTGGCCACATGTTTCACCAGCCTTTGCTTTATTTCAGAGGGGAGGATTCCTCTTGCCACTAAGACTAGGGTAATGTGGTTCAGGTTTTCTTGTAATTGTATGGAAACTCCCTGGATAAAATATATGGTTCTGGGAAAGATCAGATTTGACAATGCTCAATAACTTTTGATTTTCCAATCTTTTAGAATTGCCCAGTGGTCTTTCCTTTTGTATCTCCTCATCAAGCCTTAAGTTTATAAAGCCATTGGTAGATAAAATAGTGCTTTTACCATGAGCTGTCACTGAAATCTAAAAGGAATAGAATGTGTGTTTGGTCAGTGGAACTGGCAAACAGCAGGCTTCTGGGACATCTGGACACTGTTCATGCTGAAACCTTTTATTTGTTCATTTAAAAATGAACAATCAGAAATGCTTCTGCACTTTGGGGATGTTTGCAAAGCAAGCTCTTTCAGGTTGGGTTGGCTACAGTCCCATGTGAAGCAGTTGCACTTTTTGCTCAACAGATTTTGCATAAAACAGGAAAGTTTGGCTCCTCAAGCTGTTTGATCTTTGTTACATTAGCCTCCTCCCCCTTTTAAGATTCTGACATCTGGAATGTAAGTTAGAGCTACATATTTAATATTTCTGTTTAATGTTCATTATTGGGCTCCCCTGAAGCTTTTTATTCAGAATTGGCTGCAAAGAGGATGCTGTTAAAAATGACAGTTCATATCCAGCTTTCTGGTTATTCTTTCCCAGTAGACAAAAAGGGGGTTAGTAACCTTTTGCAGGTTTCACTGAAGGCAGTAGTCTATCAGAGATGTATAAGCTGATGTTTGTGCTGGGCACTGATAAATGCTGACTGGCTGAGAACTTTCTAGAAAAATTGATAGAAAGTTCTGAGTTATACTCTTAGAGTTTCAAAGAATCACCATGCTAAAAAAAAAATCCTGTCCAGGCACACCAGGCTATGTATCATGTTTCACTCAATTCTGTAAAGTTTAGTCAATGAATAGTAGACACGTGGCTTCAGATGCTGTTGGGAATGCAATGAAAAATAAGGAATAATTTCTATGTTTGAATAAGCAAGAGCTGCTGCAGCAAAATGCCACAGCAGGGATAGCTTAAACAACAGAAAATAGCTCTTTTTTGAAAAATATTTTATTTATTGTTTTTATTTTATGTGTATGTGTGTATTGCCTGCATGTATGTAAGTGCCCCTGTGTCATGCAGTCCATGGAGGTCAGAAGATGGTGTCAGATCCCCTTGGAACTAGAATTACTGATGGTCGTTAGCTGCCATATAGGTGCTGGGAATCGAACCCAGGTTTTCTGCAAGAGCAACCAATGCTCTTAACCACTGAATCCCAGGAAATTAATTTTCTTGTAATTAAAGCCCAAAGTCTAAAATGAAGGTGGAGGAAGTTGATTCCTTCAGGCTTCTCCTTTCAGCTTATGGGAGCCCAGTGCTGTGGTTTGAGTGAAAAATGCTCCCCAGAGTCTCAGATACTTAAACAATTGATTCTCAATTGGTGGAATTCTTTGGGATGTTATGGAGGGGTTAGGAGGCAGAGCCTTGCAAGAGGAAGTATTTCACCGGCTTGGAGAGTTTACGGCCTTGCGGGCCACTTCCAGCTTGCTCTCTTCTTTCTGTGTGTGTGTGGAGATATCATCTCTCAACTTCCTGCTCTGGCTCCTGGGCACCACACCTCTCACCATTATGGACTCTCTTTCTGGAACTGTTAGCCAAAATAAACTCTTCTTCAAGTCACTTTTGTTCATGATATTTTATCATAACAATGAAAAATAACTAACATAGTCATCTCCTACCTGTGTCTTTACATGGTCTTATGTCTGGGTATGTATACCTTCTTGATATCTTTGTAGCCTAATCTCTCTTTTGCTGTTGTTTTGAAAGAAGTTCTCATTTTGTAGATCAGGTTGGCCTAGAGCTTACTATATAGTCCAGGTTGGCCTCAAACTTGCAACAATCCATATATCTCGGTCTCTCAAATTCTGGAATTGCTAACTTACCTGGCTCTACATTCTTCTTATATCACTCAGGTAGATTAAGATTTTGCCTGTTGAGTGAATTTTGTTGTAAATTACCTCCTTTGAAAGTGCTGTCATCAAAAACAGTCACATTCTGAAGTGTTGGGCATTAGGGACTTAACATGAATTTTAGAAAGACAATTAACCTATAATAGAATTTCCTAATAGTAGAGAAGATACTATACACCTATTGACTATGGAACAGATGGGAAGTCAGCCAAAGGCAAACTCTTAATTTCCACAGGAGTTGAGAGACATTGTTTCTGTTTGGAGAGAGACCCTTTAGAGATGAATATAGTATATACTGATGAATATACTAATGAATATATTACAGATAAATATTCAAGAACAGATCCTAAAGAATGAACAACTGAATTTTATAAACTTGATAATCTTTAGATCAAATTAGCAATTACATATGGCACAGCATTTTTCTTTTCATACTCGCCCTGTAAGGCAAAGGCTGGCAATAGTTTTCTGTAAACAGCCAGATGATAGTAAATATTCAAATGTGTGGGCTTCATGGTCTCCTCCACAACTTCTCATTCCACTGCTGTGGATGAAAACATCTGTGAACAATATGCAAACAAATGTGTGGTATTCCAATAAAACTTTATTCATCATACAAAATTAGAGAGTTGAAATAACTATTTAGTAGGAGAGTATTGGTAAAGAATCAGGTCCTTGGATTCCCCTAAATTCTCCACCATTCTAATCTTATTTCATAGAAACTTGGAGGTTTGTAGATAAATATTGTAATTTTATTAAATATAAAATATAAAAAACTTTCAGCCCCCCTCTAAACGAGGAGAGAGAGAGAGAGAGAGAGAGAGAGAGAGAGAGAGAGAGAGAGAGAGACCGAGACCCTGGATTTGCTCCCGGGGCCATAATTTGTTTGCCCTTGTGTAGGGGCAGTTTT
The DNA here is from genome assembly GCA_009823505.1 of Rhizomys pruinosus. Lineage (NCBI taxonomy): Eukaryota > Metazoa > Chordata > Mammalia > Rodentia > Spalacidae > Rhizomys > Rhizomys pruinosus. Next base: position 372,513 of record VZQC01011677.1, on the reverse strand, counting down.
AAATTCCCTAGCCTCTCTGAATCTGAGATCTGAGATGAGTGTTCCCTGATGCTCCCACCCCTGCCCTGAGCATGGAGCTTCTCTTTTGTGACATGCTTATTCTCTTTCTGTTCCAAAGCAGAACCTTCCAACATTCACAGAACAGAAAATACCTTGGCTGCAACTCAATGTTGTCATGTGGTAACAGACCACAACCCGAAGCCACTTCCGCCTTGTTGTTGAACTCCTGGCACACGTGTGTTTTGTTTCTATTTTATTGGCTCTTTAGTGGAACTGCAAAGAGACTTGTGGCTTTTTTCCACCCAACAAGGGGAAACAAGCAGCCACCTCTCTTTTCACAACCTAGACCACTTTTTGGCATCTATGTTGCCAAAGTCTGTACTTTCCAGATGCCTGATAATTTCCAGTAAACACAAACAAACAATGCATGGTGGGTAGAAGGTATAATGAATGCACAGAATCAGTCCTGCCTTTCTACGAAGAGGAAACTAACAAAACAACTGAATTGGAGACATTCTGGGGCCTGGGCCCTCACTCTTCCTTCTCCAGTATTTCGAATGGCTGATCCCTGTCTTTCTAAGGTTAGAGGCAGAATTGTAGCCAAACAAGGTAAGATCCCTCTTTTCATTATTTCATTCAGAAGGGAGAAGACAAAAGGAAAAGGGGTACTACATCATTTCAGCTGGCAATTATCATTGACAATTATAATTCTACAACAGGATAATAGAACGCATGTTGAGGTGGGTACTGAGGAAATGGTGAAGAGATTTTTGGTCAGGGAGCAGGCTATACTTTTCAAATTGCATATTAGTAAGTTATAGTTCTTGAGTCATTAATAGGAATCCTGGAAAAAACAGTTTTGGAAATGCTATCTATCCTTTTTCAAGCATTTTAAATATTGCAAATAAAGAATGAAGTATGCTTGACTATTTAATCTAATATCTAAAATATTGAATTAAATTATTTGAGTATGTAATTTGGCTTATAATAATACTGATTATATGAACCCATTTTTGGAGAACATCTTGTAAATTTATAGTATAATGTTCTTCATAGTGGCATTTACTAATCTTTTGCATCAGAATCCTTTAGGATTCTGATGTACAGTTGGATATGCTTGGACTTTTTCACATATTGAATCGGGTTGGATCATAGAAAAAACATTTCAACACAACCAAGCTGCTTATACAACCTGCTATTAATGGGAGCTTATAGTTCAGTATTTGAACATTCATCTGGAAGACTTGAGGAAGGAACACTCCTTTGGCTTCTGACCCCTGGAGCTACATTCCACTTTTTAAAAATAAATTTTATTGATTATTGTGTGGTTCTCTCTCTCTCTCTCTCTCTCTCTCTCTCTCTCTCTCTCTCTCTCTCTCTCGTTAGTTCAGGCATGTGCCATGGTGTGTGTGTGCGGAGATCAGAGGACAAGTTTCAGGAATGGGCTCTGGGCACTGTGGGATCTGGGGACTGAATCCAGGCTCCCAGGTATGTGTGATAAGCACCTTTAAACCCCTTTTACCTGTGGGGCCACCTTACTGGTCCATGTTCCATTTTTTAAGGAGAAATAATTTTTCCTGGTGGTGAACTTGGAAAAGAAAACTGTCTGCTTAATTCAGATCTTTCCTCTCCTCCTATCTTTGGATCTGCCTTGCTGTGAATTTTACTCTGGGGTGGGCTCTACCTTGAGAGAGAAAGCTGGTGATCAATTATCCAGCTCTTTGAGGAATACTGGAGTAGCATGTTCAAAAGTGCATTTTCAGACCTAAAGTGGGTAGGTTACTCTTCATGTCACTCAGAAAGGAGCAGTTTTATGTATTGAGAGTAATGTGATGTATGGAGTTTCCCCTAACCCTGCTACAGATTTACATTTGAAGATAACTGACCTAGAAGCAAGTTGTTTTTTAAGTGTAACATAAGTATATCATGCAGTGATTTTTAAAACATGGCCGTTCATTTTATCTTTATAAAAAGGCTTGGATTCATGGGAAGAGCAGACACACTAAAGAGGCAGTAACTGAAATTCATTTGTTTGGAAGTAAATCTGAAGGATCTGAAGATAGCCAGATCTATCCTTCGTATTTCTTTTAAGATTCCTCTTAAGACAAGCAGAAAGATAGGAGATCAGCATGTGTAACATCTGGTCTGCTTAGGGGTAGAAAGGGTGAAGTGGAGGGAATTCTTAGAGGCATTCTTGAAGGATGTGGTGAAGAGCACCTGGGAAAGCCCACTTTACTGAAGGAAGGCTTCAAGGACCCAGGCAGGGGAGGTCATGTTCAACAAATCGGATAGAGTGCCTTGAAGATATCCCTGTCATGAAAGATGAAGGAGATTTAGTGGCTGTACAAAGAGCACTTTGATTTTTAAATAAGACTTGACAAGATTCCACATCCGGGATTAATGGTCAAGGGGAAGAGCTGTTCAAGGTGGGTAACACAGGGTGCAAGATTAGGAAAAAAAAAAAACAACAAAACGGCTCAGGAAAGGGATATGGATGAAAAACAGGGAAGGGTTTGTGACTTGGAAAGGAAAGGAATTACCTGAGTAAAGGAAGGGATAGTAGTCAGAAAATGGTCAGCCAGCTTTGAGAGGTTTTATTCATGCATGGAAGAAGAGCTAAACGATAAGAGGAAATGCAGCAAGTCTTGAGAGGATCCAGAACCGGGACCCAGGTATCCTACAAATCTTACCTATTTGGGCCATGTCACTTGGGCAGAAGGATGAACACTGATTAAAAACCAAAGGGATCAAGATAAACCAAAGTCTCAAACACTTGACCCAGGGATATTAGGTAAAGCCAGAGCACTAGATGATTATAAAGTCAGCCATATGTGTCTTTTGTCTTTCCAGATCTCCCTTTGGAATCTTCTACTCAAATCTCCTCTGCATCTCCATCAACAACTACCCTCAACCTCAATCTCAGATTTCTGAATCCAGGTCAGGCATTCCAGCATGCTCTCAACTTTCTTCTCTTCTTTCTATAAAAACCTAATGTCAATAAAATATCTAACTTGTCCTAAGGGAGAATTGCTTAGAGGTAGTTTAAGGCATTGCTCTTCCTTCGGGAATTTATATTTTAAAAGAAGTCAAAAATTTAAATCAAAGTATTGTAGTTGTTGGGATGGAATTTTTGGTTTGGGAGAATGTAGCGGGGTTATGTGTCTCTGAGGTCACTGGTGGTAGCTTTCTCTTGTACCTGGTGGTAAAATCATTGTCGATCCTGTCAAAAGCATTTGCTCTTCAATGCTTACCAAAAAATAAAACAATAATACCAGTGAAAACAAGACTTTAAAAACTGGATTGAGAGGGGGAAAAACAGCAATGATGGGCTGACTCTGGCCAGAGGAACTTGTGGTAAAGAAGTCAAAGATATGAAGGGAGAAAGAACAGCAGAGGAGCCGAGACCCAGAAATAGTTGAAAGAGACCAAAGAGCTGTCTAGGGTTAGATGGCCGCCCAAATACACATAGATTAATTCTCTGACAAAACCCAACCAAAGCCTAGAGAGTCACGGAATTGAGGAAGAAAGAGAATAAACAGAGGCCTGGAAGCTGGAACACTTAAGGTCATGAGTTTACAGAGCCCACACAGTGAACTCTGAAACTAGACTGGAGTGAGCTAGGAATTGCCATGCAACTGTCAAAATTTCCTTCAAATCTCTAGAATTCTCAGGACCTGACCCTGTAGGATGGGTTGCTTCAGCTTCTGTCCAATTCTGCCCATGGTGTCTATGAATGTAATAAAAGTTTGACTTAGACCACTATACTTGGGATACTTTTTTATAAAGTCCTTTGTAACTAGAACATTTGAACAATTAAGCTCAATGGTGATTATTTTGGAGATCATGTTTCCTAAATATACCAAGACACTTCCAGAAACAATTTTCTGTCCTTTGATTTACAATAATTAACAATTGTGCCTTTTGTCTATATGAAGAGGGGAGATCATACCATGACAGAAGGTAAATGCGGGCAGAATTTTGTAGAATTCATAATTTTATTAAAAGCTTTTCAGGAATTTTAAACTATTTTCTATTTCCTTTATTAAAAATGAAGGATGAGACATGAACTCAATACAAAAGTAACAAGTTTCAGTATTTGGTAAAAGAACAGAAGTTTGAGTAGAGTGAATTAGGAATTAATGGACTGTTGGAAACACATTCCAGATCTTAGCCATTCTCTCTTTCTTTCTTTCTTTCTTTCTTTCTTTCTTTCTTTCTTTCTTTCTTTCTTTCTTTCTTTCTTTCTTTCTTTCTTCTTTCTTTTTCTGCTTTCTTTCTGGATTGTCTGCTGTTTAGGATTATATTAATCATTTCTTCCTTCAGATACAGCTGGGGATACTATTTTGGAAACCTTTCTTTGTATTGCTTTGTAACTTAGATGTATTACCCATGACATTAGCTATTTAATAATTCTACTGTTCCAAAAAAAAGAAGAAACCTCCCAAAGGAGCAGTTCCGGCTCCCAGTGTCCACCGAGTTAAGCTCTCCGTAGGAGCAATGAAAGCCACAGGTGCGAGAAATCTGAAGCTCCCTTCTCATGGGGGTCTCTCATCAGTCAAGTTTGGGTTTCTTTTGTTGTTGTTAAAATAGATTTTAAATTCTATAGAGTAGTTAATCTTAGATACTCAGAAATGGAAGATTAGCCCTCAAACATGAAGTGATTATTTAAATATGTTAATTACATGTGATTAGCCACTTATTCCAGTTATTACCTTCTACCTTCATGATGAATGGCAACATACCCTGCAAACTTCATATAGAATATTTTCATTAGACGCGACCGAGTAAGGCAATTCGGAACAATAGAAAGAGTGCCATGCTTGGCTGGCTTGCAAAGAGTGTGTAGGAAATTCTGAAGCTGCAGGACTCACTTATCAGGTGTGACGGTTTTCATTCAGAATCCTGCTGTTTCTGCTTGAGCTTATTAAAACCAGGATTTAAATATTTGTAGAAATGAAAACTCTCAGCCATTCTCCCCTCAAAGAGATTAGTGTTACTGGGTCACTAGCAAATTGATTCGAGAGATACTGAATGCCTTAAAAAAACTTTTTATTTGCTGGGCATGATGGTGCATGCCTTTAATCCCAGCACTCAGGAGGCAGAGACAGGTGGATCTCTTTGAGTCCAAGGGCAGCATGATCCACATAGTGAGTTCCAGGCCAGCTGGGGCTACAGAGAGACCAGATCTAAAATAAAAAATTCTCCAAAAATACCTTATTTATTTATTTAATTTTTAAAATTTTATTTATTTATGTGTATGAATGTACTGTTTGCATGTAGGTTTGTGCACCTGTGTCGTGCAATGCCGCGGAGGTCAGAAGAGGGTGTTGGATTCCCCTGGAACTGGAGTTCTCCTGGAATTGGAGCTACAGACGGTTGTCAGCTGCCATGTGGGTGCTGGGGATCGAACCCGGGTCCTCTGCAAGAGCAGTAGGTGCTCTTAACAGCTAGGCCATCTCTCCAGCCCCACCTTTTTTTATTTATTTATCCACTTTTAGTTTAGGTGTGTATTTTGCCTGCATGTATGTAAGTGCACCCATGCATGCAATACCAACAGAACCTAGAAAAGGGTTATTGGTTCCCCTGGAACTGGAGTTACAGATGGCTGTTATTCACCTGGGTTGTCTGCAAGGGTAGCCAGTGCTCTTAACAATGGAGCCACCTCTCTAGAACCACTGTATGCCTTTTAAAAAATGCAATAATCACGAAGTATTGGCATATGCTTTTTTGAAGAGAGAAGGAGAGAGAGAGAGAGAGAGAGAGAGAGAGAGAGAGAGAGAGAGAGAGATTCTGTGTGGGAGTGCCTGTGTACTGCAGTGACCATGTGGCAAAAGTACAGCATATAGTTGGTTCTCGCCTTTCACCAGAGACCAAACTCAGGTTCTTTGGCTCGCAGGAAAAAAAAAAACTTTAGTTGCTGAACCATTTCTTATGGTTCTGGGGACAGTGACAAATTAAGTAAACAAGACGTCTGTCTTCAGAAAGCAGAAGGTCTCCCAGACTCCCAGTGCCAAGAGCCTGGTGCCAGGGAGATATCTGTCATGTCCAGTACTCGAACTAACCAAGAGGATTTGCAACAGGAAAAGATCTTCCACCCTCATCCCTGACAGAACCCATCTAGACTAGTGCAAGCCAAGAACAGCAGATATATTGAAGATCTATGTTCATTTTATCGGCTTGGTTAATGGTGATACAAAGGTCATAGAAAAGCAAAAGGAAAGCTGGCTTCAGCTTTTCTATGCTTCATAGTGGTGTCAAGGTTGAAGCGAAATGGAGGCTCTCTCAGTCCCTATGTCCAGGTCACAGGAGATGGCTACCACTTCTATTGCAATGATCAAATGCTTTCCTTTCTACAGACATACAGTTTTCTTTTGTGATTTTAAAATTTGCAGGAGTTTTTTCTATAAAGTCCAATAAGTAAGTATACTTTCCCTTAAAACTGCCATCAAAATCTGTACAGCTGAAACTGGGTATTGTGGTACATTCCTGTAATCCCAGCTCTTAGGATGCTGACAAAGGAAGATCACAAGTTGTTGGCCAGCCTGGACTACATAGCCAGACTTGTCTCAAAAAAAAATCTATATAGTTAATGTTTGTCTTTTCCCAGGCAAAAGCAATGAAGACTTGACTACAAGGTGGTCACTGTCCCAGAGATTGTGGTGAATATCTGAACATGTGATTTTTGTCTATGAGGCTGGAAAACCAGAGGCTCCTGGTTTTCCTGTGATAGCTATTTTTATATTATATTCATTTATGTTATCTTATCTATCTATTATCTATCTATCAATCAATCATCTATCTATTATCTATCTAATCTATCCCATGTGTTTCTTTCTGCGTATATGCCATAGCACATGTATAGATGTCAGAGGACAACTTGAAGGAATTGGTTCTCTCCTTTCACTATGAGGATCAAACTTGGGTCATCAGCGTTGGCCGCAAGTTCCTTTACCTACTAAGCCATCTCATCAGCCCCTTCTGAATGCTATTTTTAATTATCTCAGGTTTCCTAATATATTTTACTATCCAAATTCTCATGATCTGGCTTCTTGCTATTTAAGCTAGGGACTGAATAGATTTAGCTACTTTCCACCCAAGACAATCTGACATCTCTCACTATTGGAACTCATGCCTCTTTCTCTCTGAGACTCAGGAGCCATCTGCCTTGGATATTATTTCACAATCTGAGACTGAAGTTTTCCAGACCCAAATTGGACTTCTCAATGATTGGGTTGCTAGAGTTCTGCTCAGAACCAAGCTTGTGTTACTCTGACAATTATTTTTCCCTTACAGAAGCCTAACAAATCAATTTCTCTATCTCCCTGTCTCCCTGTATGTGCACACGTAGTATATGTACATGTTCATGTGTATGTCTTCATGACTGACACATGTGTGTGAGTGCACATGCAGAGGTCAGAGATCAATATAAGATGTGTTCTCAATTGATTTCCAATGATTATCATTATTGAGACAGTCTCTCCCTCAAATCTGGAGCTCATTGATGTAGGAAGCAAATGTTGCATTGGAAAGCTCCCTAGTCTAACTGCACAAAGTTGAAAAAGTTACCTCATTTTTCTGATTTTGTTTTCCTCTCAGGGTGATAAAGATAGCTGCTTCCTATGGTGATATGAAGAACAGATGAGACTGACTATGTAAAAGTGCAAGAATGCTCAGTTCTTCCCATGGGTCTCACACTCACTATGGGGCTGTCTCTGCCTCTCTACACACACACACCTTTCCTACTTCTTTACTCTTTCCTGGACATCCTCTCCTCCTAGAGACGGCCTGTATCCATTGACTATATTGTCCAATATTCTGCTTTGACCTTTGGCTACTAATTGCCACCAAAGGAAGCTTTAATAAAGGGTTGGGAGCAGGGAGGAAGCAGCAGCCTGGGTAATTCTTCCAGAACTTTCTCTTCTCTCTCTCCAGGCCAGGCTGGAGTGAGATCTAGGTTCTCTGCCCAGCTCCTACCCCTTAGCTGGATTCCTTCTGCTCTAGAGACCAATTGGTTTCCTATATTGCCCTGCATCCTGGGGTGCTCCCATCTATTCTTTCAATTGGTTTCCTGTATTGCCCTGCATCCTGGGGGAGCTCCCATCTATTCTTTCCATTGGTTTCCTATATTGCTCTGCACCCTGGGGAGCTCCCATCTATTATTTATTGGTTCCTTTAATTCTTCCCACATCTTTGAATATAGTTCCTTTGTTGGCATCTCTTGATGCTATTGCTTTGAAGATGTCATCTGCATTCTTCCAGGGCACTCACTAGTACTCTCTCCCAGGTCTTCAGGTGGTGACATCTGCCCTCTCATGTACTTTGCTGCCTTAAGAGACTATACAACTGACGACAGCAGCAGAATGCCCAGAGCAGAAGAGTCCTCTGTTTGGAAAGTGGCTCTGTGCAGGCAAAACCACTTTGTTTAGATGTTGGAAATAAGCAGGACATTCTTTTTTGGAAAATAATTTCTTTCTTTAACTTTTGGCCAACCATCCCTTCTTATTCTCTACCTAAAAAAGAAAAAGAAGATGCTCTGCCTTATATTTATGAGGGAGTCAGGCATGCAATTCTCCTTTCAAAGCTGTTCACATGGAAAGGAAACTGGCCTTGACATTTACACAGTCCAGGAGGATTCCAAATAGAATTTGAACAGATTGGGAAGTTACCATCTTGGAGTATGTGGGGAAAGCAATCCTGGTGGGAAGATGTGGTGACATATATGAGACAATCCATGGATGTGAGGAATGTGCTTCTCTGTTTTGCCTCTCCACTTCATGATCCAATGGGATTGCCAAAAATATGCATATGTTCTTTATGATATCACATGAGAAGGCCATCCAATTAAAGCACTCCACACTCAATGCAAGAAGTATAATTTCTGGGTATATTTATGATTGCATAATGTCAACAAAAGGGTCTTTTAAAAACAGCACATTCCTTATTCTGCACTCACAGATCATGCTAAACATATCCAAATGCACAAACCATAAAAGAAAGAAGAGGCAGTATCGGCCCCAAGCTCTTTGGTTCCTGCATCTGGCCAGCGTCCACTGGGAGGAATGTAAGTCAGAGTTTACCACATGGATTACAAATGTGCTGAATTGCAAGAAGGATTATTAAATAAAAATATCCACAGCACCTGCAGCTTGTCCCGGAAAATTCCCCCAGAGTGTTGTGGGTGCTTTTAAAAAATTTTTAAGGAGAAAAATGTAAGACAGTCAGATGCAAATGGCAACTCCAGCTGCTTATAGTAGCAACTCCATTAATGTTCCTGAAGGTTCCCAGCGTCAATGCCATCAATCTGAGCTGCTTTCGTTCTCAGCATGAGCGTGTTGGTGAAGGGTGGTGAAGGAGGGGCTGGGGGATCTCATTAGCCTCCTTCCTTTGAGGTTTGGATGATCAAGACAATGAAAATAATAGTAATGTAAACGAAAAGTGCTTTAATAAACATCAGGGCAGGGTGAAGCATGAGGCTAGCTGGGTGCCGTGAGCCAACAGCAGTGTTTATCCTGAGAGAAGAGCAGGCACCCTTTGGAAACAGAAACTCAACAGATGTGCATTGTTCATTGAAGTTTTGACTGTGTATGTATATGTACAACAATTTGCACATAGGTAATATGTGGCTGTGTTTCAACTAATTGTGTGTGTGTGTGTGTGTGTGTGTGTGTGTATGTGTCAGTGCCCATGTGTGTTACTGAGCATTTGAAAAGAACAATAATAAAGCTAAAAGAATTCCAGTGAGGTGGTTAATTTCTGAATTTAGAACTCAGAAAACTTGGAGTCAAATTACCATCCTACCACTGTAAGTACTTGAGAAAATTGATCTTTCTGATGCTCAGTTTCTAGTTATGAAATAATGATAATTATTAAAGCCATAATGATAAGACTCAGATAAGTTAATTGGTGTGAAAATGTTAGAAATTGGAAGTTAATCACTGAGTATTGGTTACTACTGCAAGAAATAGTTCTCCACTGGCCAAACTCCCACAACACAAAACTCTACAAAACATGTCAACATAACTGTGACTCACACATGTTTGAAATATGGAATGAGACTTAAATTTTTCAGTTGAATAAGTGCTTTGGGGTTTTAAAATATTAAAACAAATACATTTGACTTTCTGGGGATAAAAAATCAAAGTTAAATGAGTATAATATGTGTTTTTTTAAGTACAATAATTATTTAATGGCAATTATGAAGGCAAGGAATGCTTTATTTATAACTGTGGCCATGGGATTGAGAATGAGCTTAACTCTGAATGCAGCATGGGCAAGTGGTAATATATAGCCACGGAGAAGGGCAGGGGCCAGAGGATAGATAATTTAAGAAGAAACGTTAGGAGTTAAGGAGGATTGGGCCGGGCGTAGTGGCGCACACCTTGGATCCTAGCACTTGAGAGGCAGAGACAGGCAGATCTTTGTGAGTTCATGGCCAGCCTGGTCTACAGAGTGAGTTCCACGACAGCTGGGGCTACAGGGAGACCCTGTCTCAAAAAGACAAAAAAGAAAAAAAAAGGAGGATTGGATATGAACTGTCCTCAGAAAAGGGTCATATGTTGACAGTTTGGTCTCCAGATGGTGGTACATTTGAGAGGTGATTGGACCCTGAGGGATTTATTTTGATGGAGTAGCTCATTGATGGGTTCATAATTTGATAGCATTACTGTGAAGTGATGGTAATGTGAAGGAGGGACTTGTTGGAGAAAGTAGGTCACTGGAGGTGGGTCTTTACGGGTTGATCTTGTCCCCAGCCTCTTCTGTCTTTCTCTCTCTCTGCTTCCAGTTTGTCATCATGTGGTAATTATGCTCTACTTAGACTCTCTGCTGCCGAGCCCTGTCTGACCATAGGTAGGCCCACAGTGAGAGGACCAAGTGGCATGGATGAAACATCTGAAGCCGTGAGCCAAAGTAAATTTTACCTCCTAAATTGCTTTTCTTGGATTTATTTTATAGAAAGGGTCTCATGTAGCCCCAGATTGACCTTGAACTCACCAAGAATTGCTATGGACTTATGGTCCTCCTACATGTGTCTCCTGATGCTGGGTTACAGGTATATGCCACCACACCTAGCTTAGTCTCAGGTATTTTGTAATAAAGACAGAAAAGTTTATAACACCCAGTATCTATTAGTTTTGAATTACTGCAACAAAATGCCTGAGATGGGAAACTTAGAAATAAAAAGGGGTTTATTAGAGAGTGGTGGGACCAGATTAATGCTTTTATAATAACTCTCGGAGAATTAATAAGAGGTTACACAGAATCACCATAATATTTTCCCATTGGCTTTGTGATCTCCCCCTGTTTCTCACCTGTCGAAGGTCCCACATTATCTCCCTCAGCCATTAAGGACCAAGCATCAACATATAAAACCATCCAACACGTCTAAATTGTAACAGCGGGCTAAGGGGATTCTGCTCTCCCTAGGAAGGCACTTGCTAAATGATCACGCATTAATTACATGAGGGATGAGAGAGGATGGGGAACCCAATCCGATATCAACAATGATGTAGTATTAAGGATATGTGTGGGGTGTTGATAAATTGATGTCTTTATTAAAACCAGGTTTTACAAGGGAGGGCACAGATGGGTCCAAGAGCTTGACTAAAATGTGACCCAAAATAATCTTTGTCTATTTCTACCATGTGTGTGTATGTGTGTGTGTGTGTGCGCGTGCATGTGCGTGTGAAGGTGTGTATGTAGGTGCATTTTGTGGTGGCGTGGGCATGCATATGTGCATGTGTGTAGAAGCCAGAGGCTGTTCCTCAGATACTGTCCGTCTTATTTCTTACTTTGAGATAAGGAATCCCACTGGCTTAGCACTTGCCAAATAGGCCAGGCTGGCTGGCCAGTGAGCCCTAGAGACGTGCCTTTCTCAGCCTCCCCAGGGCTGGATTTACAAGCATGCAGCTCCACACTGGGTTTGTTTTATGTGGATTCTGGGGCTCAGACGTAGGTCCTTATTACAAAACGAGTCCTTTTCTGACTCTTCAGTTTGGTTTCTACCTTTTCTGAAATTGAGCTGTGGTAGCACAAATACACTAGGGTTTTAGAAGAGTGCTGGGGAGAAAGTGTTTGGCCCTTTTCTTACCCCCTGTCAAGAAGTACAGGAGGGTTACATGACATCTTCTGGGCCCTGGAAGTTGTGGTGTCAATTGGGTAAATTGGTGAAAAGAGAACTGAAATGAACCTCTGAAAAACTGAGCAGATTTGTAGCATAGAAGGATCTAGAATTGTGGGAAAGTAGGGAAACAGAGCTGGAGAAAGCACAGAGCTGCTGAATTGAGTTCTAGGAACTGTGTAGACAGTTGTGAGACATTCACAATGTGAGACATTCAGAAAAGGGATAGGGTTTAGGCTGCCAGACTGCGGTGTGTGACACTTTGGGAGCACAGTGATTGGAGGCAAATTTTCAATGACGTTTTCCTGTTTGCTACACAATACTTTATCCCTCTGTCATATTACGGAGTCCAATAAAAATTTAAAAATTTTGTAATTTCTCTTGGGCCATCTCATCTGATTTTACTGTTGGTTGAATTGAAACATGAAGGAATTCAGCTTTATTTGAGTCACATAAAGATCATTTTAGAAACAACCAATGTAAGAATTTCAACCTATATTTTGATGTTGAAGTGCTGAAAAGATGTGGTTTTGTTAGGAAAAGACTCAGTATACTTTGCTGGTGTATACAGTCAGAACAAGAAAACAACATGCAGAATGACACAGGAAGCTATCTATCAGTGTCTCCATGACAAAACTTTGAATGGCAGAGGCAGAAAACAAAGACAAAAGCGAAGATTGATTGAGAAACCCCTCATTACAGCCCAGACTCTGTGCACAGTAGCCAGATGCCTTTTCTCTTCCCCTGAGCCTTAAAACTGTCCAAAGGGAGTCCTAACCCATGGGCTGTTCCAACTACTTGTGGTTGTTGGTGTCATCCACTCATAGTTTGTTATTTAATATGTAGAAAAATTGGGCAAATAAGGGGAAGGAGTAACCCCTAAAACCTTCTAGAGGCATCTGAGCTCAAAGATTTTAATCTTTAATGCTGCTGTCAAGCTCTCTGAGAAGTATCCTCACGAAGACCCACTGGTCTCAGGAGGTAATGATGGAGAGAGGAGTCCTGCCACATGTTGAGCCACTTTTACAGACACACTGATGTCTCTTCCCCCAACCTCAACAATGTCAGGCAGCAAGCTGCTGCAGCCAGAGAACTGGGGCTTGCAGGGTGTGGGCTCCTGCTGAGATGGCTTCCGCTGCTTGATGAAGGAAATGGCCATCACTGTCTACTCTGTACAGAGCCTGCTGAGTTACTTTAATATCTCTCTGGTCTTTAACCTGAATCGTTGAGATTTCACACATGTGCCAGTTAACCACCTATGTAACATGCACACTCAATATTAGACAGGAAGCATATGCTTAGGTCTCTTGCGATGAGTACATGTGATTATATATAGGAGTCTACTTTCCCTTTTACAGCCAGAATTGGTGAGAGTGTACTGCTGAAAAACCTGAGTTTAAAATTCTTCCTAGGCCCAAGGCATTGCTTTTTAGAGATTCAGTGGCATAGCCAGGCCTAGTGGCCTATACTTTTAATCCTTAGTTTCAAGAGTCAGAGGCAAGCAGCTGTCTGTGAGATTGAGGGCAGCCTGGTTGATATAATGAGTGGTAGGCCATCTGAGGCTACAGGGAGACCTAATCTCAAAAAAAATTAATAAAGGTATTAAACAAAAGATCAAGTACAGTGCATTTCATAAGTATCACCACACTGGAAAACATTCAGACAAGAAGCTTTTACATCCTCTTTCTCTCTGAGTTATGTCACAGTCCAAATGAGAGCTATGTGAAGGAAGCAATAGAAAAAAATAAATAAAAAGAAAGAACATGTCTCTCTTCAAGCTCTTGAGTTTGGGGATATGGACAGGAATCAGATATCTACAGGGCACAGAAAATTGTGGAAAGTTATTTTTTAGTATTGCTTCTCCTACATTTCCTCCCACTATATGTACATTTTAATGATCTTGGGTCCCTGTGAGTTCCCTTTGGCTTTTAGGGGGCAGAAGAATATGGTCCTTTGGTGACCCATTGTAACATTCAGTATAGTCAGAAAAATACAGAAGTATTTTCCTTATGTCTAATGTAATTTCTAAATATAGATGTATGCTTCTGGCTATAGTGCAGTAGCTTATGGCAGACTTATACTCCTGCCAAGAACAACCTGAAGCCTGATTTAACAGGGCCTAGAGGCAGCCAGGAGTTACTGACACACAGAGACTTGAGGAGCCAGACACAGGAAGCAAGGTGAGGCGAACCCACTGGTGCGCTACTCAAGGCACTTGCTGGTTTCCGATATAGGGTAATAGACTGAGAACCAGTTACAGGAACATTTCTACTGGGCAGAGAAGAGTTGTAACCTCAGGTAATGTTAAGGTTCAGGGAGCACATGATCAGAATTCTGGCTTCAAGGTAGTTAAAACTCAAGGGCCAAGACCCTGAGGCAAAAGCAGCCATTACATTTTTCATATGTGATAACTGACATTCAGTTTAAAAAAATGACTGAGAATGTTAATAAAGCAAGATAAATTAATAAAAGAGACATTTAACCTGAATGCTCAGATGTTTAGATAATGGTTTAAAATAATTGTATAATCAATAGAATATATGACAATAAGGAAACCGGTGGCAGAATATTGTCATAGAAGAAGATTTTACATAAAATAATTAAATGGAAATTCTAGAAATCAAAATTCTCTGAGAAGAAATGAACAATGAATTTGTGAGCAGAATGAGTAGAGCTGAAGAAGACTTCAGTCATCTGGAAGACACGTTAGTGGAAAATACCCAGGATGAAGCATATAACAAAAATACAAATAAGAATTATAAAAAAGAATGTACAAGGCACATAGGAGGTGATAAAAAGTCTCGGACAGGGTTTGTAAACTCTGCACTGTTAAAATTTTGAGTAAAATAATGATTCTTGTAGGGGATTTGTCTTGGACAATAAGATCATCCCAAACTGAGAGCTTCTAGTCTGCTCCAAGTAGAATGTTGGGGTGACAAGGGAAGCAGAGGCAGTCCTTAAACAGAGACAGCTTTCAAGGACCAAAATTCAAGATTTTCAAAGGTCTTCTGACATTGGAGAAATAACAGGAGCACAGATTTGAATTCGTTTGTAATAAATCAAATAAGCACATGACAGGCTTCAATATAATCACTGAAACAAGAGTCAATTAATGTCCATTTAATGAGCTAATGGGGATGGGAGATGGGGTAAAAATAAAGCCTGGATCAAGTCAAAAAAGAGAGAAGAAGAAATAAAAAGTAACGAAACTAGTGATCATATGGAAAACAAATATTATCATGGCAAATATAAATCCAAATGTTTTTATTAAATGTTTACTATGGATGTGTATTAATTAAAAGACAGACTAGATTTTATTAAAAGTCTAATTATATACTGCTCAAACAGGATACCCCTTAAATATAAGAAGACAAAGTGGTTGAAACTAAGAATATATAGAAGATGAATCAGGCAAGCCAATAGGGTGCTGAGAAACATGTTTCTAAATGCTTACAAGATCTGACAGATGTGTGGAAATTTCGCCAGTCAGTTGTTAAATATTTGCTATAGACGGGCCACTATGACAATCTGAAATGCTGTAATTCAGAGGTTTTCGGTTTTCCTTTATAGAGAACTAATTAGCAGCACATCACTAATGCAAGCCCAAATCAAAGGAAAGATGGTGTGGTTCCATTGATATCAATCTTGTGTAAGGCAAGAATCACTGTACAGCTAAAATATTTATTAGTGATAAACCACTAGTAAGGTGTCCTAATTAAAATTTTTCTTGTACCTAAGTAACATACCTTCAAAATGAAAAACAAAATTAACAGGACTGGTCTGGCCAGTGTTGCTTTCGAGGGATGCAACTTCATGGACTGCATTCTAAACTCACTGAATCAGAGGCCAGCGATCTGCTTTAAACCAGCCTTCTTGATGGCTGGTACACAGAGAAGTGAGAGCCAGGGCTCTCTCCCTTTATTGATGCAGTACCAAGCCTAAACCATCCAATTCTCTCTTCTCTACCCATTCAAACAGTCCACTTTCCCTAGGAAGTCAGCTTCAGCTTCCCCAGGAAGTTCATGGGGGGTCTTGCTGAAATGTTGACACACCTGAACTAATTTATATAGAATTTTAAGCCGATCGCTAAATGGTTTCATTTGTGGGCGAGGACGAACTTGAATACTCCTTGAGAGCAGCAGTTTTGCGACTCCCCTTCTTCTTCTCTAGTCTGCTCACAGTACATATTTTTCTACACGGAACTGAATTCACACAAAACTCCTTTGTCTCTGCATGGAAAATAGTGATAATCTCTTTTCGGGTCATGAATGATGTCCAAAACCTAACTTTTTGTTAGGGGGGAATCTTCTTCCTATCTGAAATAAGGATGTCTAGGACCTAGAAATAAATTTTGGAAGGTTTGTAGCTTGTAACCTTCATTTAAAAGTCTTCTCCATCACTGGCAAACGTACTAAGGAAGCCAGATCTTTTCCCCCTCCTCTTAAAACACTGCAGTGTTATAACTACAAAAGTGGTGCTATTTTTTAAGTCTATGAGAAAAAGAGATAAGACTTAAAAGACCTCAACAAGTTGGTTGTTTCTTTTATGACCTTAAGAAATTCTTAGGTACATTAAAATGTTTTCCTTTAATTTTTAATTTTTGTTTTACGATAAGACCAATTAAAGCAACACCTGTTTGGAATGATATAGTTGGTGCTGGGTCAACATTTCCATTGGTTTATATTCCAGCTGTGAAAACTCAATTTGAACTAAGACTTGGGTGTATAATATGCAAACCCAGGGGAATTCAAAAGAAACACCAATATACCAGTGTGCATATTAGGGGGCAAAACAAATAGAAGCAAAGTGGTTTCAGGTGCTCTTTAGTTCTTGTGTAGTGTGCAAACATTTTTATGATTCTGGTTTGTAGGTGTTCAGTTCCTCATGTAGGTAGCCTGCCTTTGGGTATTTAAAAGAATGAAAATAGGCCAGTTTGGTCTATGTAAAACATCCGCTACTGTGCACGTGTAGAAATGGGTTTTCTCTCATCAGAGGAATCTTAAGATGTGAAATGACAGTTCCCATGTTCCACTGGATTTAAGAGTCCCAGTTTGATATATAACAATATGTCTTAAAGGCCAGCGGCTGCTTCTGTCTTTCTATTGGGAGGCCTTGAAGCTGAGATTTATTAGCACATCTCAGAAAGAAACTGAAACTTGGATTAAGGCTGGAAGTAACACAACAGACTAAAATCTTTGCTATAGTGATTGTCAAATACTTGTTAACATTTGCAAGGAGATGAATTAAGATTGGACAAAAGTGGAGCTTCTCAGATTGAATTAGGGGCAGCAGCTCCTTGGGTCCATTAAGGTTGCAAAAAGTATTATTTGAACAGCAGAGACTTTCTGGGCACGAGGCTGTTAGTGCCCCGCCTCTGCTACTGGTTACCAGGCAAAACAAGCAGACTTTTCAATCTTAGTTTAAAAGAGACTAGAAGCAACTTGGTGGTGCACACCTTTAATCCCAGCACTCAGGAGGCAGAGGCAGAGGCAGAGGCAGGCAGATCTCTGTGAGTTCAATGCCAGCCTGGTCTACAGAGCGAGCTCCAGGCCAGCTAAGACTAAAGGGAGATCCTCATTAAAAAATACCAAAGAGGGGCTGGAGAGATGGCCTAGCGGTTAAGAGAGCCGACCGCTCTTACAGAGGACCTGGGTTCGATCCCCAGCACCCACATGGCGGCCAAGAAACGTCTGAAACTCCAATTCCAGGAGAACTCCAGTTCCAGGGGAATCCGATACCCTCTTCTGACCTCCGCGGCGTTGCACCACACGGGTGCAAAAACTTGCATGCAGACAGTACATTCATACACATACAGAAATAAAAAAAAATACCAAAGAGAGAGAGAAGAGAAAATTTAATCAGCTTGCTTACAAGTGGAATCTAGATAACAGTATAGTAATATATAATATATATATATATATATATATAATATATGTATATGTATATATATGGCTTACATGCCAAGCAGTGGCTTTCTTTTCCCATGGTGTCTCTGGGTCCCCACATGGAGTCAGTGTGCTCCACCAATGGTGACAAAATGGCAAGCGATCCCCCCAGCCACACATGGCAGGTTTTTTATATTCCCGTGACCCCAACATGGCACCTGTGGTTTCCCAGAGTGCTGCAGAACACCTTAGCAAGCATCACAGGAATGCAGGGATCACAGGAATGCAGGGATCATGGGAATCTGGCTGTGGACTTGGCTTTGCCCTTAGCCCCTCCCTGTAAGTAAACCAGACTCCATCTTTGTAGTATGCAGCTTGTCCGATGGTAAGTCCACTTCAAGTGTATTTTACCCACAACAGCTAAGTAAACTGTAAGTTTTACTTTGATAGGCTCTTTTGAGAAGAACTTTGACTAGTTGACAAAGGATGTGAAGTAAGTGCTCACCAGGACTTACACACTCTAGAGAGCCAGATGCTCCAAAGTGTTAAGCAAAGAGCAGTAGGCTAGGATGGAGACTGGGGTCTTGTACACACTGTTTTGTATGTGGAAGCTTTTGTAAGCCACTGAGTTCTGAGACTTTTCCCTGGGGAAGGCATTGGCAATTCTTCCAAGTTCACGGGCTTCCTGTCCTTTCCCTGCTTTTCTTTCTTCCTCCTTTCCTCCTCCACCTCTTCCTTCTTTATTCTTTCCCCATCTTCTTTCTCTCTCTCTCTATCTCTCTCTCTCTCTCTCTCTCTCTCTCCACACACACACACACACACACACACACACACACACACACACAAATGCCACTTTGAAACTTTGGTGTGGGGATTAGGAATCAAGGAAAATGATGAATTTTAAATTGTCTTCTCCACTGTGGCCCAGGGTGAATAAACCCTTTTATGAGATTCCAAGATAACAATGTCAGAGAGTTAATTCATTGGGAGTGTAAGCCCAGAGGATAAGAGGAGACATCCTTCCTGGAAACATTAGAGAAATTGCATAGATTGCATATGGATGGTCTAACCAGTGCTCCATGGGCTTCCAATTCCCTTTACCACTTCTCACACCTCACAGCTGCCTACTACCCTATCTCTACTAGATTTCCTTATTATAGCTATTTAGGTATTTGATTGAGTCATCATAGATCATTTATGCTGGGCAAGGCATCAGAAATTATATTACCTGTCTTCTGCCTTGGCATCTAGAAATACCGGGTTTAGGCTTGGGTACTTGGATTCCCTGTTCAATGTCTCTGGACTAATGGCAGAGGTGACAGATTTTCCATTACTGTGGATTCAGATGCACACAGCATGGCCCTATCTTTTAGGGTCTTTTGCTTTCTCTCAGTCATTCTGGAGAGATGGAAAGTCTCTACTTGAGGTGCTGCTCTGGAGCATTTGGCCATCTCTCAAAGGAATTTTTATGTGTATGAGTATATTGCCTGCATGTGTGTAAGTGCACATGTTGTGCAATGCCCGTGGAGTCAGAAGAAGGTGATGGAACTGAATTTAAGAAGGCTGTGGGTGCTGATAATCAAACCTGAGGCAGCTGAAAGAGCAAATGGTGCTCATAACTGCTGATCCATCTCCCCAGCCCCATCTTAAAGAACTGGAGCAACAATCAAGAGCCTGTGTCACGTCCGTTGTCTTAGACACATGATGCTTTTCCATCCTCCAAGAATCACCCATATAACAATACCCTTGTCTAAATGTGTCATTGATTGAAAACAACTTTGATTCCTTGGGATTATATTTAATTATGAATAAAATTGATGTCAAAATTATGCATTTCTTATGGCTAGATTTTAGGTATTAGCAGATATGATATGGGGTGTTAGAGTACTTCTTACAGTCTTCTCATCCTACTGTGCTGTCCGTATCCACTTACAAGTGTTTTCCTTACTCTCCTTCCTCCTTTCACTTTAGTAGCATTTTAATTCTTTGAAATGGTGACTCCCTGACAATAAGAGGAAGGAGAGGGACAGAAATGTACAAATAATCTTTCCACCCAGATTTTCTAAGATGGTTTATTATGATTCTGTTTGGTTACTCTGTGTTAGAAATCTTTAGTAATGTGTAAATAATAATATCTTCACATGGAATCTGCCCTTTGTAGTCAGGAAGAGCAAAAAATTCTCTATATGATTGTGTGCCCTGATTTTTAGTTTTAGAAAAAGTAGGGCTGGGAATGAGAGACCCGCAAGTGGTTGGTGTGCCTTATGCTTTAGAGGTTATGAGACAAGGAAGAATTCAGGAGAGAAAGTGATAGCAATGAATGGCCTTTGTTTTCAGTTTGAAAATGTGGTGATAACTAGAGAGTCCTCTGGAGGCCCAACAAGCCATCTGTCATGTGAACTCAACGGCAAGCTAACCCCACTTGAGCTATTGGGGCCGGAGACAACCCGGGACTGCCAAGCCTCCAGCTCTCTGGATGCATGGACCGTTTCTCAGGAGGTTAAGAGCCTCCTCTTTCCAGTGGGCTTCTCCTCATTCATCTCACATAACTCACCAAGCTGGAATTTGACCTGTATAGCCCTAAATCCTTTTCTGTGTGAGTTTCCTGAAGTATGGCTTCCGCCCTAACATGCTCAAGGACATATAGTAACAGAGCAATCCCAGAAATGAAGCTATGGTAGCTGCTGATTCAGGGTTAAGCTGAAGCAGTTACCATCAGCCTAAGCCCTTTATTTTGCTAATCTTGAACTTAAAGTACAGAAGCTGCAATGGCTAAGCCTGGCTTTCAGAGTGCTTTAGTGGCAGCATAGATACTGTAGCCTGTCTTCTGTTTCTCCTTGCCTGAGAATAGACTTCCCAACTCATCTTGCAAGCATAGTCATATGAAAAAGAGAGGAGTCTTGTTTCTGAAGATTTCCTCTGAAAAGTGCCAAGGATTGGATTTTGTATAAGCCATTAGGTCAGCATAAACTCTAAACTCTCAATCCACAGGAGAGGCTTCTGGGTCTAAGGGTTGAAGAGCAAGTGGGAAAGGAAGGTTGGGGTGCACATGTTGCCATCCTATTAAATGCAGTCTGGTGATCCAGAGACTATTTTAAAGGAGTCTTATTTCCTTTACTGACCTTCT
This sequence comes from Rhizomys pruinosus, assembly GCA_009823505.1. Taxonomy (NCBI): domain Eukaryota; kingdom Metazoa; phylum Chordata; class Mammalia; order Rodentia; family Spalacidae; genus Rhizomys; species Rhizomys pruinosus. The sequence continues at coordinate 351,383 of VZQC01011677.1, read as the reverse complement.
GTATACACAGACTCAGGGATGAGGGCTGGGAGTCTACCTGGAAGAGAAGGCAAAGAATTTAGAGATAGGTGACCTGTCAGAATTTTGTCATTTACTACTTGTGGTTGAGACTTCGTAAGACATGACAACTAAATGGGTTGATCAAAGGGAGAAGAAACACAGGGGGAGTTCCAGACTGTCCACTGAGCTGTTCTACCTAGAGCTTTGAACACCAAATTGAGATAAAAGTGTACACAATAAACCTGATGGATTTAAGTGTCCTATTGCGAGCTAGAAACTCCAAATGTAGTCTTAAATTAAAGGAAATTGAAATGGAAGGTTCAACTGTGGAGATTTTTCTCATTCTGAAAATAAAACAAGAGACAGAACACAATTCTTATGATGAGGGTCTTCCCAAGTGTGGGCTACACTCAGTGAGTCACTTCCAGGGAACAGAGCAGGGTGGGAACAGGAGCTGTGTTTGGAGAAACATATGTTAACAGTGTGACCAAAGTTAACTCCATCAATGTTGTCATGTGATCATCGACTCTAATGATGTGAGCATAAGGGTACAGTAATATTCTTTTCCCAAATCTATGACCCTTAAGGGATATTCCATAGGGTACTTGAGCCATACTTAAGACTGTTAAGACCATGGAAAACAAAACAGCTGACCAGAAGATGCTGGGCAGATACAACAGGTGAATGCAGTGCACTGCTTTGGTTGGGATCTTGGAACTGAAAATGAACATCAGGGGAGAACCTGGTAAGATCCCCCAAAGTCTGGAATCTACTTATTAAGAATTTATCAATGTTGGTTTCTTGGTTTTGCTAAATATTAATAATACATCACCATCATTGGTGATGAAACCTGTTGCCATTGTGCAGAACTGGGCTGTCTTGTCAACTTCTCTGTAGGCCTAAAATTATTCCAAAACAGTTTATTAAAGAGAAAATAACCCATGAACCAAATTTCTGCTGATCCTAGCTCATTCGCTGTTTACACGTGTTTATTCCCAGTCCCCCTTCCCAGGTCTTCTGGAAGTTCACTCCCTAGCCCACTCTTCACTGATTTCTGTTCCACAGGACTCCACAGTCTGGTTGACAGTTTCCCCAGAAGCTTTGTCTTCCTTTGGCAGGTGATGACATACGTACTGTCCTCTCCTCCTCAGTTGCTTCTCTAACACAGGCTTCCTGGAGGACCTTCCTTCCCTGTGATTTTAGTTTTCATTTGTATGCATCAATGACCATAATCTACATTTCTAGCTCACACCCCACTCCCCCTTTCCTGGAAATTATCATGCCTCCTAGAAACTATTCTTTTGTGTATCCTAGATATTAATTCAATAATCCCCCAAATTCCTTCCCCTCCCTGAACAACTTTCACCACTCTCCACACTGGCAAATGGCATCGTCACCCATCTTCTCATCTAACCTTCAAGTAAACTGGAGATTTTAAGTCTTTCTCATCTGTCCCAGACTCCCTGTGCTCTCTCCAAGGCTTGTCACCAGGCTGCTTGTCATTCCCACGTGCTCTACTACCAGTTTCCTGTGAGGCAGTGGGGTTCTTGGGTGTCCATGCATACATGCATGAGTAGCCATGCCCAATGTAAAGCTGTTTAGCTCCTGTGCAGGGCCGGAGGTGGGGAAAGAGAGAGGAAGAAAGGGACTGGGAGGGAGGTACCCAGCAAGTCAAAAGAGACCTGGGAGTTGGCCTCAAGAGACCAAAATTCATTTATTTGCAGATTAGGGACTTATATACTGGCATTTGGTGGGCTTCTGATGAGAATGGAGGTGGGGGTAGCACAGAAATTCACAGTGCACCCTCTACAAAGGCTGCGTTTATGCAAGCTGGCAGAGGCTCCACTTGTGCTCCTTAGAAATTGTAGGAATGTGACACGCTTTTGCCCAAGTCCTCAAAAGAGGGATGCAGAGCTGGTTATCAATTAGCAAGTAGGGGCTGACTGGAATCCCCGGCTTTTGTAGGTTTATCTTTGTAGGTTATCAGCTCGAAAGCCAGGTCCCTTAAGGTTCCAGCCAAATGAAATATCAGGCACCCCAGTTTCCCACTAGAATCTCCCCCCTTTCTGCTGCATGTCTGCAGTTCAGCCTCACATTTCAAACAATGATACTTCTGGAAAAAGTTCTAAACTCATGAGTCCCCTTCTACACTGTCAGTGACTTCCTGTCATTCTATACATCATATCCAAATGTCTTCACAAGGAATCCAGGACTTTCTTCATCACACTTGCCTGTATATCTTCAGTTTCATCTTCAACTCCCTTCTTGTAGGTAGGTGTCTGTCAGCCATTGTAGAGTCCTGGCAATTCTTCAGTCCTTTCAGGCACCCTGCTTCCTCTCAACTCTCTGTAGGCTTTTACACCCCCCCCCCACAAGTCTTCAGTGGGTTTGGAACTACCCACTGCACCTTTCTTTTTTTTATTATTAATTTTATTTATTTCTGTATGTGTATGAATGTACTGTCTGCATGCAAGTCTGTGCACCGGTGTCGTGCAACGCCGCGGAGTTCAGAAGAGGGTCTCGGATTCCCCTGGAACTGGAGTTCTCCTGGAATTGGAGCTTCAGACGGTTCTCAGCCGCCATGTGGGTGCTGGGGATCGAACCCGGGTCCTCTGCAAGAGCGGTCGGTGCTCTTAACCGCTAGGCCATCTCTCCAGCCCCCACTGCACCTTTCAAAGCTAAGCTTTATCCCACTTCATCTACAGACTGAACAGTCAGAGAGGTTCAGAAGAATGCTTGTTCATTCTTAACTTACTCTTAACTTTGGGTTGTTGAGGACCTTGAATTTGCAAGAACTGTGCATTTGTGGTCTGTTTAGTGATAGCTTCCCAGAGAAGTCAAAGAGTTGACAAATATATAGTTTGCGGTTATCATAATTCTTCAGGAAAGGAACTAGGGAAAATAGCTAAAGCATAAGTAGTACTAGATATTTGAGAAAGGTGAGATTAACTACAAAAAGGTGAACATTCCCTCATGGCTAATTCCCAAATAAAAAAAAAATCTTTAATTTTAATTTAATTAATTTTAAATGTTAAGTTAATTTTAATTCTCCAATTATAAACGTTATCATAATCTCCAAGGAAAATAATGTCTTTGGGAAGTGGCTCCTAAACTGGCCTGGCTGATGGGTGATGAGAGAGTGACTGCTGAGGCCAAGGATGGTGCTGTCCATGATGAAGAAGCACAGATGACCTTGAGTTATGGGCTCTTATTCCACTTGGGATTGCAACTGAATAAGACAGTGCCGGAATGCGGCTTCAGATTTGTGTGGTGCATGTGAGCAGAATATCACTGAGGAACTGGAGCCAAGTAATACAAACTGGCCCTGAATTTAATGTTGTAGCCATTCACAGGCTTGCCACAGTGTGTTTTCTGGATACTGTGCTGTCTCCCTCCTCTTTTTTTCTTTCACACCCAGATGCTATTTAATTTACCTTTAGTTTTACAAACATAACTACAAGGAGTTGCCTTAAAGTAAATACTGCCAGAAAAGCTCACAGCACTGACCATTTTGAAACACTCCCATTGTAGGCACTTTGGAACAAAACCATTGGTTTCTTGTGGACTTGGTAAGTAAAGCATGTGGTTTAGAATTTAGATTGGCTCCCTTGACAAAAAGAGATCATTACCATTACAGGTTCATTGGTACTCCCACGAGTCCACTGATTCCTGCCCTCTTTTTGCCTGGACTAGGTTAGCTCTTTTTGCTGGGCGTGGTGGCCCATATCTTTGATCCTAGCATTCGGGAGGCAGAGGCAGGTGGATTTTTTTGAGTTCAAGTCCAGCCTGGTCTACAAAGTGAGTTCCAGGACAGCTGGGGCTACAGGGAGACCCTGTCTCGAAAAGACCAAAAAAAAAAAAA
>VZQC01011677.1:319548-347505 GCA_009823505.1 Rhizomys pruinosus | reverse complement strand
CAAAAAAAAAAAAAAAAAAACAACATTTGGTGTGTGTGGGAGCAATAGGCTGACCACCAGCAGTCCAGCACTCCCTACCCCCACCCCCACCCCATCCTTAACCCCACTCCACCCCCGGTGCCCAAGTAGGCAGAGAGAGGCCTTGCTACAGCCCCATTTCTAGCCCACCAGACTCCTCAGGCACAACTACTGGTGCCCAGCATCCGGGCCATGAGCCCAAGGTCACAGGTCCTGGGAGCTCCAGTTCCAGCTTGAAAGGCTTTGCTGTTTCCTCTCCTGGCACCCAGCAGGAGAGGCTCTTGACTCCCTGTAGCTACAGCTCTGGCTTACATGGATAGGGTTCCAGTACTGGTGCCCGAATCTGGCTCTCAGGGGTAAGACAGAGCCTGGCACATCAGTACACATCTGCTTCAGCTGCCTGCTCCTACCTCTCAGCACAAAAGACAAGGCTTGCCCACCCACCCAGAGGCCTGCAACTGGACCAGAAGTCTGGCTCTGGATCAACTCTGACTCAGCTCTTGGAAGCTCCAGCTCTGGCTTCCAAGAGGTGAGACAGAAACCCAGAGGCCAATATGGCTCCAGTGATATTCCAAAATCCAACCCATTAGCTAGGGAACTCCTTGAGTCACTCCTTGGCCACACACTAAGCTTCCTGGCCCTGGACCCAGACCCAGACCCAGACCCAGGGGAACTGGTAGGCTCACCTCACATGGTACAAGGTTGAAGCCAACTTGCTGTTACCTGTCCTGGGCCTCTGGAGAAGGTCCACATTAGAAGGACAAGACCTAGCTGGACCCTCCAGTACAAAATCAAAAGTGAAAACCTAAAGCCTCAACCATCCAGTCTTTCATTACTAATAAGAAGACAGTAAAGGCACCTCAAGAAAACATGCAAAATCACTCTTCAACTCAACTAAGAAACACTTGAATATCATAACAGAATACAAACCACAAATCAAATCCACATGCTAAAATCACAACAACAACTACAACAAAAACCAATAACATGAAAAAGTCCATACTAAATACTACTAATCTGGGAGAAGTCCTCCCAATGAGGACTCCCATGAAGTAACCCAGGACACAGATCTTAAAAGAACTATCATAAACATACTCAATGAATTCAAAGAATTTAAAGAATTCAAGGAATTTAATGAACACACAAACAAATGAATCAACGACCTAGAAGGAGATAGAGATAGACTAAAAGAAGAGAATGATAAACTTGAGAATGAGGTGGAAATATTGAAGAAAACTCAGGCTGAAATGAAAAAGGAAACTGAACAGTCATCCAGTCAATAGGAAAGAATGGGAGAAAGCTTCAGTAACAGAATGAATGAAGCAGAAAATAGAATATCAACACTGGAAGACAACATGGAAATATTGGAATGCTCAAGCAAAGATTATGAAAAATTAAAACACAGGAGTGAAACAATCAGGAAATATGGGACACCATGAAAAGTTCAAACTTATGCATCATAGGTATAGAGGAAGGAGAAGCCCAGGATAATGGTATTGACCAGATCTTCAACAGAATCTTAGAAGAAAATTTCTCCAAATTGAAGTAATACATACCCATACAAATAAAAGAAGCACACAGAACACCAAATAGACAAGACCAGAAAAGAAATTCCCCATGCCATATCATAGTACAAACACTAGATGCCCAAAACAAAGACAGAATACTGAAAGCCACAAGAGTAAAACAAGTCACTTACAAGGGAAACCCACCAGAATTATAGCTGACTTTTCAATGCAAATGATGAAAGCCTGAAGAACTTAGACCAAAGGATACCCAGTTCTAAATGACTATACATGCCAACCCAGATTACTTTACCCAGCAAAAATATCTATTATAGTTGAAGTACAAAGAAAAACCTTTCATGACATAAATATGATGAAAGGATTCATGTCCAGAAAATCAACCATTCAGAAAACACTCAAAGCAATTCAAAGGACAAAGGACGTGAGCAACTATTCTCAAGCAACAAGAGAAAGTAATTAATGAAGGTAAAAATGTGGAAATACAAACCTAGACCGAAAATGCAAACAGAAACTAAATTGATGGGAAGCAATATATATCTCTCAATATAACCTTAAATATTAGTGGTCTGAACTCCCCAATCTAGAGAGACAGACTGGGAGAATGGATTAGGAAATTGAAACAGGCTGGGTGTAGTGGCTCACGCTTTTAATCCTAGCACTCTGGAGGCAGAGGTAGAACTCAGGATCTCTGAGTTCAAGGCCAGCCTGCTCTACAGCGTGAATTCCAGGCCAGCTGGGACTACAGGGAGACCCTGTCTCAAAAAGACAAAAAAAAAGAAAAGAAATTGAAACTGTGTTTTTGCTGTCTACAAGAAACCCGTCTCGGGGCTGGAGAGATAGCCTAGCGGTTAAGAGCACCTACTGCTCTTGCAGAGGACCGGGGTTCGATCCCCAGCACCCACATAGCGGCTGAGAACCGTCTGTAACTCCAATTCCAGGAGAACTCCAGTTCCAGGGGAATCCGACACCCTCTTCTGACCTCTGCGGCATTGCACGACACGGGTGCACAAACAGTACATTCATACACATACAAAAATAAATAAAATTTAAAAAATAAATAAATTAAAAAAAAAACCTGTCTCACCTTTAAGGACAGACATAATCTTAAGGGGAAAGGATGGAAAAAATATTACAAAGAAAATGTGCTAAGAAGCAAGCAGGAATTGCTAATCTAAGAACAGATAAAATAGACTTCAAATTAAAACTTATCAGAAGAGATGAAGAAGGTCACTACATTCTTATCAAAGGTACAATTAACCATGAAGACTTCATAATCATGAATATATACACACCAAACACTGGGGGATTGAACTACATAAACACAATACTACAGGACTTTAAGGCACAGATTAATCTCAATACACTAATAGTAGGGGACTTCAGAGTCCAGGTGTTAACCATTACACAATAGAACCACAATAGTAGGGGACTTCAATACCCTGTTGTGCCCTTTGGACAGGTCAACTGGACAAAGAATGGAGAGACATCTGAACTGAATAATACGGTACACCAAATGGACCAAACAGACATCTACTGAATATTCCACCCAAACACCAAAGAATATACTTCCTATTCAGCAACCTGAGGAATGTTCTCCAAATCAACCACATCCTGGGACACAGAATGATCTCAACAAATAAAAAAAAAATGGAAATAATCCCATGCATTCTATCAGGCCACAATGCAATAAAGCTTAATATCAACACCAAAAGAAGCCTTACTGTCTACAAGAACTCAGGAGAGTAAACAACACACTCCTGAATAATGAATGGGTCAAGGGAGAAACAAATAAGTATATTAGTTATTTTTCTATTGCTGTGATAAAACCACCGTGACCAAGGGAATTTATAAAAGGAAGAGTTTATTTGAGCTTACAATTGATGGTACCAGGGAATTAGAGTCCATCGTGGCAGGGAGGCATGGTGGCAGGAGCTGGAACAGAAAGCTGAGGTTCACATCTTCCATTGAATACAGGAAGCAGAGAAAGAGAGAAACTGGAAACTGGCAAGGCTTGTTGAACTCTCTAAGCCCACCCCCAGTGTCATACTTCCTCCAGGATGGCCACACCTTCTAAGATCTCCCAAACACCAACTAGGGATGAAATGTCTGAATACTTGAAGCTTATAGGGCACATTTCTCATTCAAACCACCACATTCCACTCCCTGGCCCCCATAGGCTCATGAACATATAAAATGCAAAATGCCTTTAGTCCAACCTTAAAAGTCCTCATAGTCTTTACCAGTCTCAATACTATTCAAAAGTCTAAAGTCCAAAGTCCCTTCTGAGAAACAGGCCAATCTCTTAACTGTAAGCTCCTATAAAATAAAAAGACAAACGACATACTCCCAACATACAGTGGAACTAAATACACATTCCAGTTCCAAAAGGGAGGAATAGATGCATAGTGAGGAAATATAAGACCAAAATAAGACCGAAAAATCAGCAGGGCAAACACCAAGTCCAGTAGCTCCATGTGAGACTTCTGGGACTTTACTCCCTAAGGGCCTAGATGGCTCAGCTCTTCCAGCTTTGCGGGCAACATACATCTCTTTCTTAGGCTGGTACCATTCCCTGTATGCAGCTCTCTTTGACAAATATCTCAGAGCTTTGGCATCTCAAATGTCTTCTTTGGGTCTCCACTGCCAACCAGGCTTCATGTTCACAGCTTCACATAATGGCCCCATGTGCTGCTTAAGTCCCTATTTTCCTCTGGAAATATATTTTTCTCAGCACTGCTTTCTTCCCGGCTTCTACTAGAATGACTCATCAAGCTCTCTCCTTACAGCAGTCAAAAGCTTTTCTAGCCCAAAGTTCCAAAGTCTTCTACATTTCTCCAAATACCCACATGGTCAGGTTCTTCACAGCCAACAGACCACTCTCTGGTACCAAAAACTGTATTCGTTACTTTTCTGTTGCTGTGATAAAACCACCACGACCAAGGGAGTTTATAAAAGGAAGAGTTTATTTGAGCTTATAATTGATGGTTCCAGGGAATTAGACTTCATCGTGGCAGCAAGGCATGGTGGCAGGAGCTGGAACAGAAAGCTGAGGTTCACATCTTCCACTGAATACAGGAAGCAGAGAGAGAGAGAGAAAGAAACCTGAAACTGGCAAGGCTTGTTGAACTCTCTAAGCCCACCTCCAGTGACATGCTTCCTCCAGGATGGCCACACCTTCTAAGGCATCCCAAAATAGCACCACCAACTGGGGACAAAATGTCTGAATACTTGAAGCCTATGGGGGACAGTCTCATTCAAACCACTACAAAAAGTATTCCTGGAATTAAACAAAAAGAATAATACAACGCAACAAAACCTATGGGATACTCTGAAAGCAGTCCTAAGAGGGAAATTTGTAGCCCTAAGTGCCTACAGTAAAAGAAAGCACAAATAAATGACCTAACATTGCAGCTAAAAACATTTGAGAGACAACAATGAATAAATCCCAAACCCAACAAACAAAAAGAAATTAAAAAAATCACTGTGGAGATCAACAAAATAGAAATAGAGAAAACAATACAAATAATCAATGAATCCTAGAGCTGGTTCTTTGAAAGAATAAACAAAATATATAGAAAACTAGCCCAGCTAACCAAAAGAAAGAGCAACTCCAAATCAACAAAATGAGAGATGAAAAGAACAGATAATGAAAAGATCCAGGCAATTATATGAGAATACTTTAAAAACCCATACTCTATTAAAGTTGAAAACCTAAGAGAAATAGACAAATATCTGAAATCATGGAAAGCACCAAAGCTTAACTAAGAAGAGATTGATAGCTTAAATAGAGCCAAAACATATGAGGAAATTGAACTAGTAATACAAAACTTCCCAACTAAAAAAAGCTCAGGCCCAGATGGATTTACAGCAGAATTCTATAAGACATTTAAAGAGGACATACAACCACTATTATTCAAATTATTCAACAGGATAGAAACAGAGGGAAATTGCCCAAATTCCTTCTATGAAGTCAGCAACACTCTAATACCAAAACCAGGCAAGGATACAACCAAAAAAATAAAAGATCCATTTCTTTAATGAACTTGGATGCAAAAATTCTCAACAAAATACTTACAAACTGCATACAGGCATACATCAAAAATATCATCCACCATGGCCAAGTCAGATTTATACCAGAGATGCAAAGATGTTTCAATATAAGTAAATTGGTAAATGCCATAAATAGACTGAAAGACAAAAAACACACAGTCATTTCAATTGATGCAGAAAAGGCCTTCAAAAAAATCCAACAAGACTTCATGTTTAAAGTCCTAGAGGGAATCGGACTGGAGAGAACATTCCTCAACATAATTAAAGCCATATACAACAAATTCACAGCCAGCATCATTCTAAATGGGGAAAAATTAGAAGCATTCCCCTTAAAGTCAGGAACCCAGCAAGGCTGCATACTATCTTTACTGCTTTTCAATATAGTTCTGGAAATACAAGAGCAATAAGACAAGAAAAGGAAATTAGAGGAGTATTAATTGGAAAAGAGGAGATAAAACTATCCTTTTTTGTAGATGATATGACAGTATACCTAAGGGATGCCAAAATTCCAGCAGAAAACTCCTAGAAATGATTAACAGTTTCAGTAAAGTGTCAGGTTACAAATTTAACCTAGAAAAATCAGTAGCCTTTCTTTATGCCAATAACAAGCATTTGGAGAAGGACTACAGGGAGACCTTCCTATTTGTAACAGCTTCAAAAACAAAATCTCAGAACAAACCTGACCAAAGACACTGAAGATTTCTACAATGAAAATTTGAAATCATTGAAGAAGGAGATTGAAGAGGACATCAGAAGATGGAAGGACCTCCCATGCTCATTGATTGGGAGCATTAATAATAGTAAAAATGACCATCCTACCCAAAGCAATATATAAAGTCAATGCAATCCCAATTAAAATCCTGATGAATTTCTCCACAGAATTAGAAAAACAACATCCTGAAATTCACATGGAAAAACAAAAGACCCCAGATATCCAAAGTCACCCTGAGCACAAAGAGTAATGCAGGGGGTAGGGTGGAGTTACCATACCAGACTTCAAACTATATTATAGGGCTATGGTCATAAAAACAGCCTGGTACTGGCACAAAAACAGACTAGCAGATCAATGGAACAAAACTGAAAATCCTAACTTGAGCACGTGCAATTTCAGCATATTTGACAAAGGGGCCAATAAGACTTAATGGAAGAAAGCCAGCATCTTCAGGAAATGGTGCTGGCAAAGCTGGGTTACCACTTGTAGAGAATAAAACTAAACCCCTACCTTCACCCTGTACGAAAATCAACTCCTAATGGATCAAAGACATTGATGTGAAACCTGAATCTTTGAAAATGAAAACTCTGAAGAAAACATTGGCAGTAATTACAATATATAGGTGTAGGAAATGACTTTCTAAATCAGACAGCTGCTGTTGTGAAGGAAATAAGATCAACAATTGACAAGTGGGAGCTCATTAAACTAAAAAGCTCCTGTATAGTGAAAGAAACAATCAAAGAACTGAAGAGAAAAATCCACTGAGTGGGAGGAGCCTTCACCAGTGACACATCTGACAGAGGTTTAGCATCCAGATTGTATAAATTACTCAAAAAGCAAAAGACCAAGATAACAAATGACCCAGTCAAAAGATGAAGTAAAGAGCTGAACAGAGACTTCACAAATGAAGAAGTAAAGATGGCTGAGAAACATCTTAAAAATTGTTCAACATCACTAGTAGTTAAAGAAATACACATTAAAATCACTTTAAGATTTCATCTTACCTTGGAAGACTGGCTACAATGAAGAAAACAAATGATACCAAATGCTGGAGAGGTTGCGGGGAAAGAGGAACTCTCATCCACTGCTGGTTGGAATGTAAACTCCTGCAACCTCTATGGAAAGCAGGATGGAGAACTCTTAAAAGGCTGAAAATGAGCTGGGCTGGGGACAAACACCTTTAATCCCTGCACTCAGGAGGCAGAGCAGGCAGATTTCTGTGAGTTCAAGGCCTGCCTGATCCACATAGTGAGTCCCAGGACAGCTGGAGCTACAAGGAAACCCTGTCTCAAAAAGACCAAAGTTGAGTGGGAGCAACTTGAGCTTCAGTGTCACCTGAGTGGAGAGAGCCTACAGGGCCATGTTTCATAAACAGAGCTTGGACACAAGAAACAGAGATTTAGGCCGGGTCAGATGGAACATAGCAGCAGGGTCTTCGTTGGGAAGTCTGATTACAGTGGGTTACAAGTTCAAACCCCATGTTGGTGCCATTGACCTTCAGATGGGTTTTTGTCTGATGAGATGTAGTGTGAGTGTTAATCTTGATTGTCAACTTGACAGAATTTTAATTACCTAGAAGACAAAAATGTGACGGTGTTTCCAGGGAAGTTGGACTGAGGTAGGAAGACTCTGAATGTGGGAGGCATTATTTCATGACAGTCATAAAGGCAGGAGCAGCGGCGTTCTTCTGACTCTGCTTCCTGACTGCAGGAGCAGTGTGGCTGGCTGCCTCACGCTTCTGCACGGTGCCCTCTAAACATTAGTAAAGCAATTCCGTATTCCTCTGAGTTGCTTTTTGTCAAGTATTTTGTCACAGCACCAAGAAAAGTAACTCATAAACTTGAAGAAATGGAGCTTTTAAATTTTCCTCCTCATTTGCAACTCACAGATGAGTATGCTCTGTGAACTAGGGATTAAAAGACAGGCATACAGCATAGTTCTCCTTGGTTAAGGACCACTGAATCAACATGTATTGTCTGAGCACATTCTATTCATAAGGTGATGATGGTGTTGGGAACCAGAAATGAAAGTTGACATCCTGGATAAAATTCTCACAATCTTGCCTTAGGGACAATTTTTGAAAGCATGAAATTTGATAGGAGGTATTTTGAGAACTCTGTGAAGCTACCATAGGTTTAGTTTAAACTGTAGCTAAAGCTTGGGTGAGGGAGAGAAGTATAAGAGGAACAACTGGTAACGCTGTCTGTTGCCACCTCATAGGAACCTTGGGCAGCTAAGTATGGTGGTGTACTTCTGTAACCCCAGCCCCTGGAAAATGGACACACGAGCATCAGGAGCTCAAGGTGATCCTCAGCTAGCATGCTCTCGACCAGCCTGGGCTTTCTGAGACATGGCCTCAAATATCTAAATAGATATATAAACTCTCTCTTCTGCAAGGGGATGAATGGTGAGGTCATATGTGTATTTTAGATGACTTGTCAGTTAGATGGAGGGCAAGTAAGGGCTGCAAGAGCAGAAAACCAGAGGAATGCAGAAAACAAAGAAAATATGCCCCATGCCTTTTTTTCTTGTATTCTAAATAACTCCATTTCTAACATTTATACAAATACCACAGAAAATAGTATTAGTTTCCAACAATTACACAAGTGGCTTAAAAGTGGGATGGTTGGTCCATCCATGATTTCCCAGGCTGCTTTCCACAGGATCAGAGGCCCATCTGCTTCCCTTGGCTTAAAGGGGAAAGAGTAACACAAGATGTCTTGGATTGTCCTACCTGCAATTTGTGGGTACCTTTTGGTCCTGAGGTGGAGAGATGGCCTAGGTCATGGAGGGTCTCTTGGTACCAGGGAAACAGAGCCTGGGGTGGGGGCTGGTTTCTTCCATGTTGGCCCAGGTTCTTGTTTTTCTTGAGCTGACTTGCTGGAGAAGTGGGTGAAGTCAGAAACAAAATGCCACATTGCACGCCCACTGAAGTCTGGGCTCAAGGGAAAAGAAAGCGATTGCCAGAGCGCTAGCTGTTCCCAATCCACTCCTGGACCTTAGGCTGTCTTGAGCAGAGTTGCCAATCAGCTTGGTAGACTGGCCTTTAGGGGTGGGTGGGCAGGGGAGGGGAGGGAAGAGCAGTCTGTGCTCTATCTCAATTACCACATCAGAAGCAGCTTCCTTCCTGCAAGCCTCTGGTGTCCTGCACAACAGGGTGAGTCTTTGGCTTTACATGTGAACTTGTTGCCATTTGGATTTGGATATATATATATATATATATATATATATATATATATATGAAATGTCATTTGGATTATTTGGAATTTTAATCTTTCACTTGTTACTTTAAGTAAAAATTTCTTGGTAAGTTCAAAATCCAGTGGTAAAGTCTTAGAAAGGAATTATTGCAAAAGAATGATGAATGATATCAGCTTTTTGTGGTATTTTTTGTGTGGAAGAGTCTGTGATCAGGAAGTGGCATTATAGATACCTGGCAGGGCTCAATAGCCTGAGATCTGAGTGCCAGTTTCAAATCAGTCTGTTCTCTTCTTCAAACCCATTTACTCTGTCACCCTGTGTGCCTTGAGAAATGAATGTGCTGATGCTTTGAATCAGAGAGCCTTTGAGATTTTACAGTGTGGCAACTGAGAACTGAAAATCCTTGCAGTGTGAGTACTTGTTAAAGCCATGGACAGCCGCTATCTTCCTTCTTGTGGAGTTAGTGCATTTTGTGCTTTGTAGGTGCTTTGCCATGGGGCAGTGGACCGTCACTGCAGAGTTCCAGGTCGTCATGACTTCCTGGTCGTGTGGGTCCTGACATGAGTCAGTCAAGGCAGACTGTAAAGACTTAGATGCGTTGGAGACAGCAGACTTGTTTTTCCCATTGTTTGATGACAGCTGAGGATAACAGTTTGGAGAAGGCAAGGACTGAGGAGAGGTACTGGGATAGGAATGTCCCATTTGCCCCTGTAGAGTTGGTGGAGTTTTCCTGACACTGTGCCCGTGTGTCACTGACACTCACTTCTTAAGATGAAGTGTTTTGCTTGGGACCTCAGAAGTTTAGCAAATCATTCTGAGACAATCAAGGTAATCTAGGCATTTTGCAATGCTCTGCTTGGAGAATTTCATGCCTAGGGTCAGGTTTGCTGCACTCTGACCCATATCATGGTTTCAAATTTACAGGAAGCTGATAGTGTGGATGAGTCAACAACTCTGGGCTCCTTTAGCAATGTGGATGAGGAGGGCCGAAGCCCCCCAGCCCTCTTAATAATTCTCACGCTAACCAACACTTTCTTTTGTTTTTGTTTTTATTTTTTTTGATGTTTTATGTATTTCATACATCATTTTTCATTTCTGTTCAAGCATATTCCCCTATCCCTTCCCCCCACCCCACCCCAAACCATCCCAGATCATGTACTCTATCATAACTGTCCTGCATCTTTCAGTCTTTTTTTATGCTTAGGAATTCGCATTTTCCTCTGTTAATTTCATATTATTCTAAAATATGGATGCATACTCTCCACCATATACAGTAATTACAGAGTCTGAAAATAATTGGTGGGTAGATTCTAGAGCCCATTGAGGGATTCACATTATGACAACATAGTTTCTTTCAGATAAACCAAAAATATAACCATACTATTGTTCAGTTTGCCTTTCATCTGGTGTTAGCATCCACAAATAAGGGAAACCATTATCGGCTTGTCTTTCTGGGACTGTGTCACCTCAGTCAGCATAATGGCTTCGAGCTCCATCCAGTTATCTGCAAAGTTCATAATGCCATCCTTCTTTACCGCTGAATAGCACTCTTTCTATATGCAAGGAAAGGGCTAGAAATTGGTACAGTTAGAACAAAACTCAAGTGAGGTTATAAAATACTGGAATGTACCTGCAAAAAGGAATGAATCTATGAAAGGAGAAGTCAAAGCCAATCAGCTTATTCCTGGACCTTCAATTTAGAATTTTTAAGGATGATGTAGTTTCATAATAATAACAACAATTTGTTATTAAATAATACCTTTTAAGTGCTCTATGAACTGATTCACATCTTACAACAATCTCCTAACAATGTCAGACATTATTATTCCAGCTTGGAAGGAGAAATCAAGACACAAAGAGATGAAGTACCTTACTTAATTCACAGAGCCCACAGGCATCAGAGATGAAACACATATCAGGTTGTTTGGTTCCAGGTCTGGGCTTGAAAGCATCATGCCACACTACTCCTCTGAAAAGTAAGGTCAAAGCACATCCATATTTTTTTCAGCAGCTCAGCAGTAGAGTGGTTTTCATGGTGTCCCAGGCCCCAGGCCCAATCACCAGCAGCTCAACAACAATGAAACACCAGAAGTCTCTTAATTTACTCTTCTCCACACTTTTTTTTCTCCAGAAATGGCTAATTGTATTCTTTCCTGTTTCTTCTGATACTTATTTTCATATTGTGCTATCATGTTAAATTAGTGTTCAGTGCCTAGCACTACACAGTTATGTAATTATTCAAATATGAAGCATACAGGCCAGCAGGATGGCCCAGCTGTTAAAGGTGCCACACAAGCATGGTGACCAGAGTTCAATTCCTGGAATCCAGGTAAAGCTAAATGGTGAGAACTGACTCTACCAGTTGTCCTCTGATCTCTACATGCATGCCCCTTCACACACCTCATGCACATACCTACACATACACACAATGATAAGTTTATTTATAATGTGAAAGATGCAAGATTCAGTTACTATATGTGCTGGATAGATTTGGTTGTCAAATTGACACACCTCCATGGAGGGGACCTCAACTGAGGAATTTCCTCTGCTGGATCTGTCTGTGACCATGTCTGTGTGGTATTTTCTTGATGGTTGAGTGATGTGGGAAGGCCCAGCCCATTTCAGGTAATGCCACCCCTGGGCAGGTGGTCCTGTGTTGTATAAGAAAGCAAGCTGATGCCAGGAGAGGTTGTAGGCACCTTTAGTCCCAGCCTTTGGGAGGCAGAGGCAGGCAGATCTCTGGGAGATAGAAGCCAGCCTGTTCTCATAGTGACTTCCAGGCAGGCTGAGACTAGGGAGATCCTGTCAAAAACAACAATAACAAAAAAACAAACAAAAAGGAAAAAGAAAAGAAAATAGTCAGAGCAGAGGCCAGTAGAACAAGCCTGTAAGCAGCGTACTCTCTAGTCTGTGCTCTAGATTCCTGCCTTGGTTTCCCTTGATGATGGATTGTGAGCTGAAAGCCAAGCAAAGCCTTTCCTCCCCAAGTTTGTTTTGGTCAGTGTTTTATCATAGCAATAGAAAGCTAAGTAAGCCAAAACTCAGTACCAGAGAGTGGGATATTGTTGTGACAGACCTGCCTGGGAAGATTTTTGAAGTTTTTGGAGTTCGAACTGGAAAAATGCTTGGAGCTCAAGTAAAGTGTATATGGGAACTTGAAGGTAACAGTGGATGTGAGAGGTATAGACAGTAGAAGCTTTGCTTGTGAAGCTTTAACAGAAACAAATGTTTGTGTGACGTATTTTGAATCAAGAGTTTTGGGAAGCGAAGCTTTTTGCGTTGTGCTATGAGAATTGATGCTGTTCAGCTAAGGCTGAAAAATCAGTGGCGGCATGAAATCAGGATCATTGTGGTGAAATCTGGCAAGTATTTCTTGGGGGTCAGCACACAGAAGCTATGGTCCAGAAGGAAGGGGCTAAGGCTGCAGCCTAAATTGGCAGCATAACTTGGTAATGTGTAGGAGTCTCCCAGGTCATACTGATTTTGAGGGCATTGTAGCTAAGAGAATCTGAGGCTGGGTACCCTGAGAGTCCAGGAGAGGCTGTTGCCTCTCCTGGACTACCCAGCCACAGTTGCAGACAAGACCCCAGCATTATTGAAGATGCCAGGACTGTAGGACAACCACCAAGGGCAGTGGAGTGTGGTGGAGCTGGCCGGAGCCTATAAGATGAGCTGTGAGTACTCTAGACAGCAGAGTCAGAGAAGTGGATCTGGCCAAGCCCCTTGGCATCCGGAAGATTCTAAGTCAATTCCAGATGTCCAATATTCAGCTACTTGCTGGACCTTGTCTCTGCCTAAGGATGCCTTGGTTCTTCCCTTTTGAAATAAGACAGTATATAACTTATTTTGGATTTTACAGGAGGCCACAGTTGAGAAACTTCAGATTATTTGAAAAGAAATTGAACTTAGCCGGGCGTGGTGGCTCAAGCCTTTAATCCTAGCACTCAGGAGGCAGAGGCAGGCGGATCTTTGTGAGTTCAAGGCCAGCCTGGTCTACAGAGTAAGTTCCAGGACAGCTGGGGCTACAGGGAGACCCTGTCTCGAAAAGACGGAAAAAAAAAATTGAACTTAAGTGTTTCAATTTTTTAAAGATTGTGGGACTTTAAAAGCTGTATTGTTTATGTTATAATATTAAAGTAAACAAGACATCTTGGTGGTAAGAATAGAAAGGTTGTGGTCTGGTAGTGATATTTGTGTATCAAGTTGACAACAGGTCCATTGTCCTTAATAGCTTCAGTTGTCATCTTGACAGACCTGGGTGGATGGAACCTCAGTTTCCTCCATTGGATTGGCCAGTGGTCATTTCTCTGTGGGACATTTTCTTGATTGTTGTTTGATGTGGGAGAGTCCAGCCTACTGTGGGTGGTGCCACCCTGGGACAGGTTGTTCTGTGTCTTATAAGGAAGCAGGCTGAGCACTGGCCAGAAGAGCAAGCCAGCAAGCAGTGTACTTCTATGGTCTGTGCTCCAGATTCCTGCCTTGAGTTTCTGCCTTGGCTTTCCTTGACGATTGGACTATGGTGTAAGACAAATAAACCTTTTCTTCTCCAAGTTGGTTTTGATCGGTGTTTTAATCACAGAGATAGAACCCTTTGCTGGGAGTGGAAGAAAGCACTTCTTAGGCTGTGTGGACTTGGGAAGCGATTTAACATCTGCATCTGTTATCTGTGTAGCTAGCCTTTGTTTCTCCCCAACTTTTCCTACAAAGCACATCTCAATATGAACAGATGCTTCGGGCAATCTTTGGGGTTTATTTTTCTTTCTAGTTATTCCTCCTGGAGTCTCTGCCCTGTCTTCCCACACCAGTCAAGATTGTTTATGCTGTAGATATGCTGTAAGACTACAGTGGATACCCTAGGATTTGCCTTCAGCCTCATCCAGGGAATTTCCTTCATCCTAAGCTAGATCCCTGGTCTGCTGGATCAGATGGTGTCCTCCTTCTTAGTGGAGAGCTCTTCTAGTAGATCCCTTAGAAAAAACACACAAAAGCTGAGGACTAAGATTTCTGAATCTGTCTTTATAGATTTCTGAATCATACTTCTTTATAGCTGGAGGGTGTAGCTTTCTAGGCTAGATATAATTTTCTGTTTGAATTTTAAGGCATCACCCCCCATTTTCACCTACCTCCTAGGCTACTTCTAGCTTCTTCTCAAATGTATGAGGGCATTCTTCATTCCTGATTCTTTGTGAGAGGCTGATTTTTCTCTCTAGAATTTTTTTTTTTTTTTTTGGATTTCCTATATGCTCCGATTTCATGATGATATATCTTGATGAGCCTTTTACAATTTCGACATACTGGGCATGCAATATTTATTTCTGATTTGGAAGATCATATCCCTTGGCTCAAGAATATTTTCTTAAATTATTTTTAAAGTTTTTTTTCTCTTTTATCATTACCATGGGAAATCTCAGTAGTTGAGTATTTATTTGTCTTCATGGATTTAGTCATTAATTTTTAGCTTCTTGTTTTCTCTTTGAAGGCATCCTGCCTGCTTTACTTCTCAGATTTCCTTAAGTCACTATTTATTCTACTGAACTCTCTGTGTGTGTGTGTGTGTGTGTGTGTGTGTGTGTATACATGTGAGCACATGAGTGGGTATATGCAGAGGATACAGGAGGACATCAGATGTCTGGTCTATCACTCTCCACCATATTCTCTTGGGACAAGGTCTGTGACTGAATCTGGAACTAGGCTTGCAAATGATGAGCAAGCCCTAAATAGCCTCATCCCCCCACAGTGCTGGGGTTAGAGCTAACCATACCCAGCATTTTACATGGGTTCAGGGGATTTGAACTCAGGTCCTCAGGCATGTATAGCAAGCAATCTCATTGGCTGAGTCTTCTTTCTCCCCAGCCCCTCTATTGAACTTTTAAATGTTAGGTACTATAGTATCTTTATTTTCTAAGAGATTTTCCTGTTTGCTGTTCTTTTATTAATTGCACTTATTCTTCTTTTAGCACTTACTCTTTTTGCACAGATTTTACATCCTTTTTGCGTCCGAGAATACTTTTTAAATGTTTCCCCAACTTATCCATCGATATTCATGCTTAAAATCAAATCCTTAAAAAGCACGTTCTCTCTCTCTCTCTCTCTCTCTCTCTCTTAGCCGTGATAGCGAAGAGAGGAATTTATCAGCCTATTTCTGGGCTTTGTCCTGAGCTTGCTAAGAAGTTCCTGGTGGTTTCTTTAGCTCTAGTGTGAATCATGTTGGAGCTGATCTGTTCTCCTGTGAGGGGCTCTTCAAATCCATGCCTGGGGAACACAAGATGGCTCCTTGTGTTCCAGCTGCCGAGCAAGAAAGACACTTTTTCACTCCTTTGTGAGCAGTGTCTGGTTACACCACTCATTATTATTGTGGTGTCTGAATTCCAGGGTTCAACGGCCTAGTGTCCAGTCCAAAGTCTTCTAAGAAGAAAAATTATTTGTGTCAGGATGGAGGAAAAGCAGTCATTAGGTATGTGGGCTCAGGGATGGATGGAACATCTACTGCGTCTGGAAGTGTCTTCCAGGCCTATCTCTAGGCTCATCACTTACCAGCCCTTAGAGACACAGAATACCCCAAACTTTCTGGCTTTCCTGGATTGTGTCAGGTGAAACAGTTGTCATGTTTTTGCTATGAAGTCTGTTAAGTGGCAGTTAGCTTTTAATTGACATTGTTTATCTACTTTCCTATTCCTAATTCCCAAAAAAGTTGTTCCTAAGATTTTTGACTACTTTTTTTTTTTTTTTGTCTTTTCGAGACAGGGTCTCCCTATATAGCCCCAGCTGTCTTGGAAGTCACTCTGTAGACCAGGCTGGCCTTGAACTCACAAAGATCCGCCTGCCTCCACCCCCCAAGTGCTAGGATTAAAGGTGTGTGCCACCATGCCTGGCGATTTTTGACTACTTCTTATCTAGTGTAATGACATCTTTCATTTTTTTCTGATTTTAAGTTCATGACTTTTATATTCTTCCATACATGCACACATGTGCACATGCACTCCCCTGCATGTGCACACACA
Organism: Rhizomys pruinosus; assembly: GCA_009823505.1. Taxonomy (NCBI): domain Eukaryota; kingdom Metazoa; phylum Chordata; class Mammalia; order Rodentia; family Spalacidae; genus Rhizomys; species Rhizomys pruinosus. Next base: position 330,997 of record VZQC01011677.1, on the reverse strand, counting down.
GACACACACAGACACACAGACACACACAAGCTAAATGTGTTCATTTAGCTTATTTTCATTTTTTTATTGAATTTTTGTGAATTTCATACAGACATCTCGATCAATCTTAATCCCCTTTATACCCCTTCCCCGCTGGAACCTTTCACAGCCCTCCAACTGGAATTCATACACTCTCTTATTTGTGGGAAGACCCATTATGTCAAGTTATGTGTTCATTTAGTTTTGACTGTAGAAGTTGGGAAATTTCAGCCATGTCCTTCTAAGGGTGGAGTCAAGAAGGAGCCATTATCCTACTTGCTCTACCTTCCTGAAGACCTTCATGGATAATGCAAATGGACTCATTGTTATGAGGCTATTTCTTCCTCTGCTCTATCCATATGAATAGGGTAGCATTTTGATGTGAGTTGTATTGTTATATTAATATTACTAAAACAAGCAAATAAAACATGAATAATAAAATGCGTCATGTATTGATATTTAATATATTTGGATTATCTTCATCTTTTCACATTAAACTTTGAACAAGTTGTTTTCTTTGTGGAGACTTGCTGAAAATCAAGAGGAATAAAATTCTACTTATACATGGTAGATAAACTTTATCACAAAGCAAATAGGATCCCCAGAAGTGAGAGAGATTTTTTATAATTTTAAGACTATCATATTTGGGGGAGATTATAATTGATATTTATTCTAATGAGAGAGAGAGAGAGAGAGAGAGAGAGAGAGAGAGAGAGAGAGAGAAAGAGATGGAGCGAGACAGAGACAGAGAGCTCTGGTTTTAACTACCCCACCAGAGAACATCTGTGTTGTGGAGGGAGCTTGGTGGGGAGGACTGTTGATTGAGAATCTAATTTCTCAGCCTGCCTAGATTCTCCAGGATTCCCTGTAACTACTAAGAAAAAAAACTCTGGTAAGACTCAGAAAAATATTTAAGACATGTCTGGTAGAGTGCAGGGACTCAGGTGGGGTGGGAGGCATGGAAAAAGAAGTGTCTCTAAATTTGATTGAAAAATGTGATTTATGGAAAAAGTTTAATAACAATAAAAAATAAATTAAAAAAGAATATCCATAATAGTGCCTCTCATTAATTACTTTCATCCAGGTTAATAATTAGGACATTGTTTTCTTTTAAAATTTTACAATGAACCGGGCATGGTGGTGCACGCCTTTAATCCCAACACTTAGGAGGCAAAGGCAGGCAGATTTCTGTGAGTTCAAGGCCAGCCTGGTCTACATAGTGAGTTCTAAGATAGCTGTGGGTAGAGGAGACCCTGTCTCAAAAAGACACATGCACAAAATATCTTACAATGAATACATTATTAAACTTTATAGTCTTATAATTCCATTATGCAAATAAGATTTGTGTGGGTTGTTGTTGGCCATTCTTACTTTTTTATTTTTAAAATCTTATTAGAGGATGATTCTAAATGTAAAGTTTCTTCCTTCAAGCCTGACAGCCTGAATTGGTAGACAGAAAAAATTCACAGTTGTCCTCTGACCACCACACATGTACACACACACACACACACACACACACACACACACACACACAGAGAGAGAGAGAGAGAGAGAGAGAGAGAGAGAGAGAGAGAGAATAAATGTAATAAAAATGTAAAAATAACTTTATTTGAGCAACTTAGAACATTAGCCCAATGGCTAATTTCTATAAAGGTACTGGACTTGAGGAAATGCTTATGCCCATGAGGGTCTTGAAGAATGACTACATTCCCAAGCACATTTACTGTGCAGAGTCCTTACAGTTCTAGTACTTTCTAGAATGGTACTAGTGGTGAATGATCAACATGGTAACATGGCTCTACTTGTGACTACTCTGGACGCAAGTGGGGTTTCCTTGTTTGGTTTTCTTTTATCCAAAGAAGTCTCACTCACTATTCTTTTTCAATTAATACAAAGCCCTAACTCTGCCTCCAAAACACACTTAGCATTCACAAGTTTCTCTCATGTCTCACGGTGACACCTGAGAACATCACATGGCTTGATCGTCAGCACCACTGAGTGCTGGCAGCCCACCTGGGCTGGGTCATTTTCCCTCCCCCCAGTCTCATTTTATTCATCTGGAAAGTAGAAAAAGTAAGTGCCTGTAGCGCAGGAATTTGGAGGACATTCAATGTACTATTTAAATAGCTTGCAGTGCTCTGAGCTGGATGCTGGGGATGGATAGTCAAATAAGACACATCTGCTCTTCACAGAAGACAGTAGCTGCGGCACCTGGGTGGCCTTGGTCCTTGTCCTCTTCAGCCTTCTCAGTTTGGGAACACTGTGACTTTCAGACTTGAGAGGAAATGGATCAAGTCTGGTACAGAGCCAGGGCCCTTTCTCAGCAATAAGTTTTATTTGGACTTCATCTTGCCACATATCTCATACATCTAAGGCCTGGACATTCATGTAGCCCTGAGCTGAAGGAAGGTGCCACAAGCATGATAAGTAGAGGTGTCTCTAGAAGCTGGAAAAGGCAGGAAGTGAAACATCCCTAATGTTCCCTGAAGGATCAGACTCTGCTGACACTTTCATCAGTGAGGCTGATTTTGAACTTGACTTTCATGATGTAAGTATAAAGGTGTACTGTGTAAGCAACTAAGTTTATGGTAATTGTTCATAGCAGCGATAACAGTAAATAACAAAATAAGAAAGCAAAATAGGTCAAAAGTGGATTCTGAGTGCTTAGTTAGAAAGTTTTGATTTGCTCCCTGGGGAAGCTTCTTAGTTTTACTGTAAGAATATAACAGAGATAAGTGGGTTCCTGCTGAATGGGTCTCCTTTAATTAAGAGAACTGTGTTATCATGGTATGTAGAAGTGGTATGACAGTGGATGTACATGGAAGGGTGTGTGTGTGTGTGTGTGTGTGTATTGTAAGTTGGAGGGTGATTAGTTAGGAAGAAGACTGGGTATCCTGGAGGGGGAGTGGGATATGAGAGGGTAATGAGGGGTGAATATATTTATAATATATTGTATATATGTATGAAATTTTCAAAAAACTAAAATTTAAAATTGTTTGAATTCACAGCCAGCCTGCTCTACATAGTGGGGCTATAGATGGGGCTATAGGGAGACCCTATCTCAAAAAGACCAAAAAAAAAAAAATCTGGGTCTGTCCAGATGAAAAGCTCCTGCCAACCTCGTTCCCTGTAAAAGACAGCCAGACTGTATTTACTGGTCCCTTCAAAACTCTTACTTTCTTCTCCTATCTTTTTGTTCACTTTTACTTTTCTCCTGCCAAAATGTTCTTTCTCCATCAACTGCCAAAATCCTTCCAAACCAGATTCAAATGGAATTTCCTCCCTGATGCCATGTCCATTTCTTCCCAGGCAGGATTAACTCTGGGCTCCTGTTGGCACAGGTAGCAAGTGGTGTAGCTTGATAGCAGTTGTGTATCACTGTGTGCTGCATGTTCCACTCGGCTGTGGCTATTTTGTGTCACAACCCACCAGTCTGGTTCTCTAATCAAGCCACACTCTCTTGCCTCAGGCTTACACATAGAGTTAAGTGCTTACGAAGTATTCATTTAATTCAGTGGTTCTAGAATTGGGCTTCACAGTGGAAAAAGAAAGGATTAAATTGTCTTTTAAGTGTAGCTGCTTGGGAAAGGGAGAGTCAGTTTTCTTGAGTGTGGAAATAAGAATAAAAATATAAGACACCAGTGTACACCAGTATATATATTCCACCTAAAGATAATTCTCAATGCCCAGGAGTAGGCCCTGAGCACTGGTGTGTTGGCAGTTCTTAGGTAATTTCACTGTGGACAGGAAGAGGCAGCAGTGAGTCTGCAGACAGCTGGAAGGTGACTTTCCCCTTGTCCCCAGGCCTTGATCACTAGCCTCTCTGAAGATGAATCCATGCACCTGGAAAAATTTGGACTTCATTAAGGCTTTGAAGTGAACTTTAACTTCTAAAGAAAGCTGTGCTGACACAAAAAACAGGTAGGATATATGGTTAGGGATCAGCCCCCACATGTGGAAATGGTTTGCTGCAGTCTGGAATGTACCTGTGGAAGAGGCAGCTTTGAAAATGCTGGTAGCAGATGCTTCTGTTTCATTCACATGCAGTTGACCAAAGAGGTGCTCAATCACTTCTCACAGTTAAACTTGGCTGTCTTCTGGATGAGTTTCACTCAGTCAAGTCTATAGAGCTAACATGTAGATTATCCATATGACACCTTTTATGCAGCAAAGCTTCCTGGAAGTGTTCCAGTGATGTCCCCCAGCCCTCCTGCCTTTGCAGGTGCAATGCCCAGGGTAGAAGCTGACCCTCTGGTGCCAGTCCACTATTCCCTATGAAGCAAGGCTACTGCTATAATTCAGTAGCTATCAAACTTGAGCATTCATCAATTACCTAGAGGGTTTTAAAAAACTCACACACTGTTGGACCTAAATTCCAGAGTTTCTGATTTAGTACATTTTGGATGAAAACTGAGAGCTTTCCTTCCTAAACTCCCAAGTGATGGTGATGTTGGTGGTCCAGGGACCATACTTTTAAAAAATACTGTTTGAGGGCCAAGGAGAGATAGCTCCAGTGGCAAAATGCTTGCAGAACAAGCATGAGGACCTCTGTTCAATCTACAGAGCCCATATGGAATGTGGGGGCACTCCCTTGTAACCCAGAGCTGGGGAGGTAGAGACAGGTTAATCTAGCCAAACATGCACTCTTGTCTCAAAAACCCAGATGAGTGTTATTCCTGAGAAATGACACTAGAGATTGACCTCTGACTTCCATGCTCATACATACATGTGTATCCCACACACACAACATATGTGCACTCATATACACATACAAGTAATAAGCCACTCTTCAAGGTGCAAGAGCAAAACATGGGTAGGAATCAAATAGGATATATTAATCTTTTTAAGTAGTAAGAATTAAGGTTAAATACTTGTGAAGGCTAACTGGACAGAGGAAGAGCAATGACTCAGGACTTTTCTGCTGCTAATCAGTGCTATCCTTCAGCAATAAGGTGTAAAGAGTAAGTGGGCATGGAACTTGCTCTGATGGGCTGCTGGAGCTATGAGTATGTAGATGGAATTACATGGATGAGAATTTCTAAGGCAGTATGTTTCTGCTATAGAATTTTGCTTTCTCAGTTGTGTGGAGCATTGTCACAGAAAAGCTTGAAACAGTCTATTTCCATAAGAACCAGCTTTGCTGAGCACAGCCCTTCCCCTTGTACACAATGCACAACCTTGTTGATCTTCTGACAGGGGGTAGGCTTTCACACCTAGGAGGGGCAGTACAGATAGAAGAACGAAGCAAACAAAAGCAAACGAAACAGCAAAAGAAGGAACTTACTCTGACTTACAGCTTACAGGTTTATGTACTATTTTAAAGGGTGTGTGTGTGTGTGTGTGTGTGTGTGTGTGTGTCTGTGTGTCTGTGTGTGTGTGTCTGTGTGTAGAAGGCAGAGGAAATCAGGTATTCTGCTCTATCACGCTTTGGCTTATTCCCTTGAAAGATGGTATCTTATTGAAACATAAGCTTTCTATTTCTTGGCTAGACTGGTTGATGAGCAAAGCCCAATGTTTCTCCTGACTCTGGCCCCCAGAGTGCTGAGGTTACAATCTGGTCACATACACAACTGGCTTTTTATTATGCACTGGGCATCTGAACTCAGGTACTCCTGCTTTTATAGCAGGCACTCTACCCAGTAAACCACCTCTCCAGCCTTTTAATCTACAGTTCATATCTAGTAACTCTTTTTGAGCATTAAACACTGAATAAGCCCGAGTAAAATATTAAAAAATACTATATTTTCTTTTTGGCCAAACAGAACTCATAGCCCCTGTCTTAGACTTTGATTGAGAAGATGGAAAAGAAAGCTGTTATATCCTTACCCATGAAGAATTTATGGCTTTTTGTGAATCCAGTAAAGATAGGGGTGGCAAACCAATTGTTAACACATTACTAAAAGAGGCAGGAGAAGAGGACTAGGCTATCGGAGAGTCAGATTCTTACATAGAATAAATATTTAAGCTGATGCCATCCAGAAAACCAGACAAATCCATGGAACTCTAGTAACAGAATAGGATTTTAGGCTTTACAAAAATTGGGCTGGGCTTTTCGAGGTCCTCAAATTCCTCCCTTTCAGCATTTTCTTTCCAAGATTATCCTTCATAAACCTCAGCCTACTTTTCTCTACCCTTCACAGTAGCTCATAGATTATTCTCTGGTATGAAAGACGGGGTTGAAAAGTAGACTTTAATACGAAGCAGTGAGGGGAATGGGAATATGGAAACATGGGCTGACTTTGTCTGAGCAGCCACTGGACACATGTGTATATGATGGGTGGAACCTGTAAAGAGGAAGGGAGGCATGACATCCACATGACGTTTAGTTTCCAAGCTCTCATCTGTATAGACCCTGCCTCCTTTCTTAGGATCCCTGGATGTTTCCTGGCTTAGGACCACTGCGGACCACCCCCCATTCACAGCTGCTTCTTCCTGTCTGCAGGTGGAAATGCCCATTCCTCACACTTCCTTTACAGAGGATGCCTCAGATCTGTTTGCGTTGGAACTGAAAAATGTACAGCATTTTTTCAAGTACTACACCAAAGTGTTCTTTTGAGGACCACTTGGGGAAGATATTTAGATTTTTTTTCTCATTGGCACCTTATGTTCAAAATTCTTGCCTGTTAAATGCAAAAGAAAAAAAAAACCTTAAAATGATTTCTTTAAAAAGACTCAACTCAAATAGATCTGTGGAAACTAAGCATAATTTATTTTAAAATTAGGTTAAAAATATTTGCAGTGTATGCCCAAACTTTTCCAGATGTTAAAACAAGTAAACACCATTAGATCAAATTTAATTTGGTTTGCTGTTTTAATCAACTTGTACCTTGATTTTCATTTTTGCTCATAACAAGGCTTACTCGTGTGTTGGAGGTGGTCTTAAAAGTGTTAATTTTAGCTTTACTTTATAACGCAAACACATGAAGCAAGGCATTTTCTTATTATAAGCTGAGTTAGATAAACTTTCGGTGTAGCTCTGCTTCATTAAACCAGGAAGTTTATACACCCTAACAAAAAAAATATGTATTTCCATTTCATGTTGGCATCAATGGTGGTACTGTGTATAATGTCGTTAGTACTGGTAGCTGGAATTCTCCGTGGGAGGCTGATGAAAGACAGATGACAATAAAACAGGGCATCAGAAACCAAAAATAAATGGGGGATGTGGATAGGGAAGCTAGCACACACTTTACTAAGGCAGAAACTGTTTCTTGGGAGGTGGACTTCAGACCTGCAAGGAGGCTGAGCTTGGCATTTTCTGTAAAATGTGGCAGGTAGCAGGGTAAGTACCCAAGTTCCCAGGTGTGTGATGAATAGGTGCTTGGGTGCCATGTGAGTCCTGTATGGCAAGTTTTAAAAGTAGTTTTCTGAATAACTGAATGTCAGGGGACTGTGGTAATTGAGCTCCCGTTTTGGTGACCAATGACATGTCACAGTTTAGCCAAGATAAAGAGGCGGAACAATGGCGGCTGATGTTCGATCCTTGTAACAGCAAGCCTGCCTTTTTTTCAATGTGCATTTTTATTGAATTTTTGTGCATTTCATACATCTTAATCATATTTAGATCCTCCCCCTATCTGCACCCTCGCATAGCCTGCCCACAGGATTTCATGCATTCTGTCACATATGCTAAGGCTTATCCCATCAAATTTGTGTCCTCAGATGTCTCTTGGTGTGAGTTCATCCAGCGGATCCTGGTCAGCATATCTAGCATCACTCCCTTAAAGAAGATCAAGTCTCTCTTACCCCATAGTGGTAAGTTGCCAGTAGTTCCTTAGCTAAGGTTGGGGCCTCCTACACATTTCCCTAGCTCTATGTTGGTTTCTGTCAGATTGAGTTTGCATGAGTCTTATGTGTGCTATCACCATTTCTGTAAATTCATATGAGCAAGTTTTCAGAAGCCTGGAGGATTCTGTTTCCTTATGGTCATGGGCCACCCTGCCTCTTACCGTCCTTCCATTCCCTCTTTTGCAATGGTCCCTGAATCTTGGGTGGGTGTGGTTTAACATGAGTCCTATCCAGGGATACACAGTCAGAGAAAGCTTTTCTTGAACAAGATTCTTCTAGATTCTTTGTGTTAAAAACACAACATAAAGTCTGTCTCTAAGTGTATATTTTTAATTATGAATTGGTTATACCTAGGTGCAATAAAATAATAAAGATGTTGTTAATGGCATCCACCTTTCTTGTCATGCTAAGGATGATTTGGGGTTGTCCACTTTGTACCTGGGGTTTTGTACAGGTGTGAACAATGGTTGAGAGGAAGTCAAAATCACCAAACTGATTTGCATGGATTATATTGGAAAAGACAGAGAGATATTCCCATAAGGGAAGGGATTCTGAAAGTGAGGAGAGACAAAGAAAGATGATGAGCAACTCAGGACACCTGTGAAAAAGCTTTGGGGTGCGGAGGAAGAGAGCCAATGAAAGTCATCATGCTGGGCTCAAAGGCTGTAAAGCATGAACAGCAAAGAATAGTTCAGCTTATTCCAGTGCGTAACAAGAAAGATAGGGAAGACTCACTCAGTGCTCCCTGAGAATTACCGCAAACCAAACAGTGTTCTGTTTTCTGTATGAAACCCTTGTCTTGTTTTATTTGTGGCACCGTTGACTAGCCCTCATTTTTAAAGTATCTTTGCTTGGCTTTCTAGAGAATCTGCCAGATGGCAAGTTCATTTTTTCTGTAACAGTTTCCCGTTGCCATCCATTAGGACAATATGGACTGCATGTAACACATGATCAGTTTCAATGTGCTTGTTTTTTCCATAGAAAAAGAAATCTGGAGATGGGCAGTTTAGGGACAGTGCAGATGCTCAGGAAATACTTTTGTTTATTAGAGTAATTTTTTCAAGGTGGCTGATTTACTACCAGGCATCAGAACTGTGTTTCAAGTGGAAGAAGGTCAAGAAGAAGAAGGAAAACAAGCATAATTCAGCTGAAACTCTTTGATCAGAAAAACAAAAATTTACATATCTGATATACTTCCTTATAAATTTTTACCACAATCACATTACCTGGCCTAGCACAAGCTAAAAGCAAGCTTGAGAGTAAAACATTTTTCTCTATGTACATTGCGGCTCACTGTTAATGAAATCATGATTCTATAAATAAGGTGAAGGAAGAGAATGAATATGCAGTAGGCTGCTTAATAATGTCTGTCCCATCTCCAGCTTGCTACATAGGCTGGCTACATAGGTAGAGATGGGTAGAGATATATACCATTCTCTCTGAACCCTGCTGCATTTATAAACTTCTAGTCTGTGATAATTTTTAGACTTATCATGTCTTTCAATGTGTCCTAGATGACCTCGTCAAATTTACACAGTCAGTATTAATAGATCAAGCTGGATAAACCTCCTCTCAACACCAGATTGGCTTTATACCAATATAAGAAAGAGTTGTTACCAGAGCCCTACTCATTTTATGAGAACGGTCCATTGATGATGGGTCAGAGTTGGAAGCAGTGAAAACGAAGGTCTGTCTCTTAACAGCCACATGAAGGAGCATGAGTTAGAACTTCTTGGGCTTCTCCAACCACACTGTGCTTTATAATCTAGCAGAAGACAGTCAATTTTCCTCTAAGTTTTTCTGGATAAAGACTACCTTTGAAAACTTGCTGTCAGTTTTTTAAACCCTGGGAGAAATTTCATGTTTTTTTTTCTTATAAGAACGTAGGCTCCATGCTCATATTTGATTACCTGTATTGACTCTCTTTTTTGTCTTCATAAATAGATCAGGTTGATTTAGTTATTGTTGTTTTTTTCTTCTTTTAATATTTTATTTATTTTATGTGTATGAGTGTTTTTTTTTTTCCTGCATCATTGTAAGTGCATCACATGTGTGCGGAAACATCTTATAAAGGAGGAATGGAAGATTATGGAAACTTTGCCATTTTAGTAAGTGCCCTATGGGCCCATAGTTTCCATTGATTTGCCTATAATTGTTAATTGAACATGTCTTTTCATTTATGGAAAAAATAAATACTACCTTTTTGATATTACTATTGAACTTTCTGTATGTCATACAAAACATCTTAATCATCTTTATACTCCCTCCCTAATCCACATCTTTCCATAGCCCCCCCCCAATTTCAAGCATTCTGCCCATTTATATTAAGGCCTATTGTTAGTGTACCCAGATTGGGGTTTAGTGCCCATTTCCCCAGATCTATGCTGTACATTTATCTGCTCAAGTTTGAATGGGTCTTGTGCATGCTGACACCATTTCTGTAGATTCCTATGAGCAAGGTCCCAGGAATGTGTAAGATTTTGTTTTTATATGGTCATCCACCACCTCCCCAGACTTTCATAATCTTTCCATCCTTTCTTCCAAAATTATCCCTGAGCCCTGAGTGGATGAAGTTTAATATAAGAGTCATATCCAAGGGCCCATACTCTGCAGTCTTATTCTCTACACTGTGGCCATTTGTGGCCTTTCGTGTTAGTTGCCCTCTGTTGTATGAAGGAGCTTCATTGATGAGAGTTGAAAGATACATTGATATTCTCTCTCTAACCCTTGTTTCACTATGTTTCATGATCCTTAGGTGTAGAGGTTCCATTGTAGATGTGCCACTTAGGGCTTCACAGACGTATTCTCTGTGTGTGACCAGTTGTGGAACTCTGTAATAGTCTCTGTCTGTGGCAAAAGAAACTTCTTTGATCAGTGTTGACTGCTATATTTGTCTGTAAATGTAAGGCTCCATATTTAGCATGTAGTAAGGAATTATATTTATATAGGATATGACAGTCTTGGGGTTTTCGCTAAGATCTATGACCTCTCCACACATGTATATTTAGCTATTTTTTCCATTACTTCTTTATTTTTTTCATTTTTTAACAATAAGTAATAATTTATGAGTACAAGCATCCTTCATGTAAAACCAATTTGCAAACAGTTGTGCCCACACAGCCCAAGGGTCCCACCATACAGCTGGGGGGGGGGTCTTGTATGTTCAATCAAGTTGACCAAATAAGTGTCCAGACTATATTTCTGTAGTTTCACCATTCACGCCAATTGCAGCCCTTACATTCTACCACGCCCCCTCTTCCGCAGATTGTTCCCTAGGCTTAGAAAAGGGGCACAGGTGGAGGAAAAGCAAAACAGTCTACTTTCTCTGGAGCTGTTGTTTTGGACTCTGGTCAATTCTGGCTGTTTCCTTTCATGGGCTGACAGTTTGTCCAGGAATAACCTTTCAATCCTACTAACGAAGCACAAACAATTAGATATATAGGTATTTAAACAGTACTAATTGTTATGGTAGGTTACTTTGGTATAGTCACAGATGTTTGGATGGTATGTTAATCCATTAATTACGTTTTTTTCTGTAAAATATGACAGGGTCTTACTGTGGCTTATAACATCTCCTAACCACTAGAGGATGTAAGCTTGTGGCATCAGCCGTGGGTTATTCCTCCAAGGAGAGAGCTAATAG
>VZQC01011677.1:279528-317287 GCA_009823505.1 Rhizomys pruinosus | reverse complement strand
GTTTGTCAATCTGTTCCTTTAGTTCTTTCTGAAGTTTATCATTGTATCCCTCTAGGTCCTTTTTGAGTTTTTCCTTCTCTCTCTTTAGTTCTCTGAATTCTTATTTTCTTTAATTTCTCTGCATAGGTCTGCAATTATTCCTCTAAGATCTGTTCCTTGGGTCACCTCTAGGGGGATCCCATTGTAGCTATCTCCTACAGGTTTGGTAGAGTCTGGTGTGGGATTATCCTGTGCCTTTCCCATGTTGTCCCTTCATAGTGTCCCTGGCATGTGGGTTTCCCTTTTGTGGTTCAAATCACAAATGTCTTTTCACTATGTTAGCAAATGGTTTTGCTTGCCTCCTTCCAATGCTTTTTTTTTTTTTTTTCCTTTCCTCCTCCTTGTTTGTGGAGTATTGACTAGGTTTCAGGCTTTCAATTTTGTTTATATATTGGATATTGGAAGCCTAAGTCACTCTTCCTGTTCTGAAGGTTCTCCAAAAAAAAAGTCCACTTGGATACTCTCTCACCAATTCCAGTTGTTGTTGGTGGTGGGGGGATATATGCCTGACTTAGCCCACACCCCAATACGTGCCTGGAGCGACTTCCAGGTTCCTGTGCCTCAGAAACCGGCCCACACAAAGCCACAGAGGCACCAAACCCAACCCACAGGTAGGTCACTGTCTGCAAAGGCGAAGGGCGGTTTCACCCAGACAGCCACCCTCTACAAAAGGGTTCAGAATTGGGACCCTTTTCCAGCAGCCCAGGAGACAATCTACCCTAAAATCTACCTGCCTGGAGTGACTTCCGGGTTTCTGTGCCTCAGGAGCCAGCCTGCACAAAGCCACAGAGGCTCCAAACCCAACCTGCAGGTCACTGGCTGCAAAGGCCTATTTAGCTATTTTTACAGTACCACACATAAGCTCCCTCCCATTGAGTGGGCTTTAAGTCCAATTAGGTAGCTATTGATTATTTCCAAGATAAAAGTGCCACTGTGGCCTCAGTGTATTTTGTGGTGGTCATTGTTGTAGTTATTAGGTCTTAAATCTGAGGTTGGACCATCAATTATATTCTCCCTTTGCAGCTTGCATAGTGTCCTCTAAAACTTTTTGAGCTAATTTTCATGGAGGAGACTTCTATATCAGATTTAGCTCTATTGCTCTAAGTCCTGTATCTGAAATATGTCTTACCTTTGAGTTCTAGGAGGTGATCAAGGGCTGTGGCAATAGCCTGTGTAATTTTGGGATTCTCTTGGACTACCCTGAGCAAAAACTTGAAGAGAGGTTTCTCCTGTCTGCCACTGTTTCTTGTTATATAACCTTTAGCTATACACATGGACACATGCAGGGATATTGTATGTGTAATATTTCAGTAGGCTTTTGAACTAATACTCTTGGCTCTCCTATTAATGTGACCTAAGCATTGTTTACCTCTCCTCTCCTGATCTCCCTGTCTAACTTTCTCTTCTTCCTCTCCAGTTAAAGTACCTCCATTTGCCCCATTTCACCCTTGATAAAACACATCTCCTATGACAAATACATAGTATCTTATCTACTAAGATTTCCTACAGGGGCTGGAGAGTTGAGTCAGTAGTTAAGGGCACTGACTGCTCTTGCAGAGGACCCAGGGTTGATTCTCAGCACCCACATGGCAGCTAACAACTGTCTATAACTCCAGTTCCAGGTGACTTTGATTGCATCACATGAATGTACTTATATATAGGCAGGCAATACACTCATACACATAAAATAAAAATAAAAGAATTTCCATAGTACAACTCCTTTCTAACCATAATCGCTTTTTAAAATGTTTTATTGAGTTTTTGTGCATTTCATGTAATATATATTAATCTAATCCCCCCCACACACCATCTACATCACCTATAGCCCCTCTAACCAGATTTCATGTATTCTGTCATATTTTTTTTTTTTGGTCTTTTTAAAGTCATTTTCAGCTGAGTGTGGTACTTCTCATGCCTTAATCACCGCACTTGAGAGACAGAGGCAAGTGGGTCACTGTGAGATCAAGGCCAGCCTGGCATGGTCTATAGGGAGCTCCAAGCCAACTGAAGCTACATAGTGAGCACCTGTCTCAGAAAACCACAATGAAATAAATAAAATCTTTTTTTTCAAATGAATTCTTTAAACTGGCACACAGGTGTTATATGCAGTTATGGGAGAAAGAATGACAATCTGCCTGCACAGAATATGTAGTAATCTGATCAGTGTATGGTTATCATTTTTTTGTGTTTGTTGGGAACATTCAAAATCTTATCAGTCATTTGGAAATATCCAGTCAGTTGTTGTCAACTGTGATTATCATTTTAATAAAACCTCATTCCTTTGCTTTCTTAGCTCAATGATTTATGCTTTATTTGCAGCTCATTTCATCTTATCTGTTCTATTTTGATAAATATAAAAATCAGAAGAATGGGATAATAAGTCTATATAATGCTGACTTAACAGATAATACACAGTACTATGTTCCTTCCCATTGTGATAGCTTAAAAAAAATCTCTAGATTAAAAAAATCTTTAGATTTGATAATCTTATACAAAATATATATTAAAAAAATAAATAAATGAAAAAAAAAAGAAAAAAAAATAAATAAATGACCTCGTAGCCAAAAATAAAATCTCATATAGAAGAGTAATGGAAGTATTCACAGAGTGCCATGTTCTCTGATTTACAACCATTAGAAAGGCCAGGTGAAATGCAAATGTCATTGTTTAAAAGCATTAGGAGTCTCATGGGGCTGGAGAGATAGCCTAGCAGTTAAGAGCACTGACTGCTCTTGCAGAGGACTGGGTTCTATCCCCAGCAGCCACATGGCAGCTAAGAACCGTCTGTAACTCCAATTCCAGGAGAACTCCAGTTCCAGGGGAATCCAAGACCCTCTTCTGACCTCCTCAGCATTGCACAACACAGGTGCACAAACCTACATGCAGACAGTACATTCATACACATACAAAAGAATAAATAAAATAAAAAAAAATAAAAGCAATAGGAGTCTCCAGAAAAAGATGCAGGACACATATGGCAGAGTACAGGGACTCAGGTGGGGTGGGGGGCATGGAAAGGGAAGTAACTCTAGGTTTGATTGAGAAATGATGTAAGACTTATGGAAAAAGTTTAATAACAATGAAAAAAATAATGTTGTGAAAAAAAAGCATTAGGAGTCTCAAGAAACAATGAGGAATGAGTAGACTGAATTTTCAGAGGTGCAGAACCACACAAAGGGAGATGAAGATGGTTGCTGTTTTTCCATGAGGATGTACTGATTCCAGGTGAAGGTTAGAGACTGAGAGTCTATGGGGAAAGAAAAAATAGGGAGCTTTAATGAGCGAATAGAATTGGTTTCTTGGGACTAGACTATATGACTAATTCACCCTTACACACTTGATAAATTTAAGGTCACATGGAAAATAATTAAAGCTCTACAGATTTTGAATATAATAAAACACCTGTAGTTTAGTTTTTAAAATCAAAGTGATACCAGGGAGAGTTACATGGCAAACAAAATAGACAGGAATGAACTTCCTACAAAGAGAGGTAAGCTGACTTCTTTCCTGCTGGGTGCTCTCCATTAATTCAAGCTTAGATAAAAGGTTAGGAATCCAGGTTTGGCCCATGGCAGAAGACTATTACAGACTTGAAATTAACAAAGACAGACTGTCTAACTGGGAGACCAGAGCTAATAGCACAGAACTCATGGGCCTTTAACATATTTGTAAAAAATTGAAGCACATAGTGGGTGAAAGAAAGCTAAGGAATTGAATTGAAACAAAACAGCATTAGTTAGTGCTCAGCTTTTCCAAATAGATGACAAAATGCCTATCACATTCTGCATCAAAAGAGCTAGAACATGTGGTCATATAAAGAAAAATAATTTCAATCAAGAAATCCAGTTCAGTTAGATTTGAGAGTTGAATTCTCCACTGGTTGCATACTTGAGGCAAGAATGAATAATTTTCTGTGAAAAGAAATGATATGTGAATTAAGTATAACACACACAGACAAACACACACACACACAAAGACACACTGACATATACACAAGCATTTTGTAAATTACTAAGTATGCAAAGAATGCATGAATAATAAAGACAAAGTACCAGACAATTGAGATACAGGAGTTAGCAAGCAATGGCTTTACAATGAGCTTGATTAATATGTTAAAGGAAATAGAAGAAAGGATTTGAAAATAGACAAAAAAAGTAAATATTTCAGCTGAGGATTTAGATGTCAGACAGAAAAAAGATACTCTAGGACTGATAAAAAATAATATCTGAGATTAAGAATACAGTATGGGTCTAATAGCAAGTTGAATATAATGACTTCAATATTGAACACAAAAACAGGTCAATGGAAAATATCAAGGTTGAAATGCAAATATTAAAACAAACAAGCATTGTTGTGGTTCATGGACTTTACAGTTGGATAGGATCATTGATTGGTTTTCTCTCTTGGCAGTTTATAAAGTATTTTCTGATATTACGAGAACTAGTCTTCAGGTATGAGGTTTCCAGATCAGTTCCAGCTTGATTGCTCCAAGTTTTGTGTCCAAAGTACATCCTATCTTCAGCAATAGGGTCTTACCTTCAAGTTCTGGGAGGCAATCAAGGGCTATGGCAATGGTTTGTGCTTCTTGGAAGTCTCTTGAATGACCCTAATCAACAACTTGAAGGAAAGTTTCCCCTGCCTGGCACAACAATACCGGCCCAGCAAATAATCTCTACTGGTACAGTCAGTCATGGGACTTTTACCTTGGGGGACAATCAACAGGTGTCTAATTGGACATAAGGCCTGCTCAGTGTATGGGAACACATGTGTGGAAGTGTAAACATAGCCAAATACACATGGCTGGAGAGGCCATAGATTCTGGAGTAAAACCTACTTTTATTAAAGCTAGACCAGTGTAATTTCTTACTGTATTCTAAACATGCATACTTACCTTTACAGAGAAGTCTATCTCTCACTACTCATTAAAGAAGCTTCTTTGTGCCACAGATAGGACTATTATAAAGTCCCACAACTGGTCAAATGCAGTGGATTTGTGAGGTGCTCAGCCTTAAGTGACATATGGAAAATGCAACATCTACTCCCAAGGCTCAGGGAGCATTGTAGAAGAGGGATTGGAAGGAATGTTAATGAATCCCTCTGCTCTTGGGAGTGAAGCTTCCTCATGCACCACATAGTGATTAACCCAGAAAGCTACAAGTGGCTGGAGCGCAGAGAATAAGAGAGACTGCAGAGTGCTTATCCCTGAATAGGACACCTGGATCAAATCTCTGCCACCCAAGACTCATGGACTGTTGCAGAAGAGGGGACAGAAAGATTATAAGGACTAGAGGTGGTAGATGACCACAAGGAAACAGAGTTTTCCAGACAGCTAGGAAGTTACTCATATGAGCTCACAGTAATGGTAGCACCATGCAGAAGTCTCATTCAAGCTCAGTCAAGACAAAATTCCACCATAGAAATGGGGGAGTAAGAAGTCCCAACATTAGCTTAGGAAAAAAATGGCAACCCATAACGAGAGAGAGAGAGAGAGAGAGAGAGAGAGAGAGAGAGAGAGAGAGGAGAGAGATGAGAGAGAGAGGAGAGAGAGAGAGAGAGGAGAGAGAGAGAGAGAGAGAGAGTTTTATTTAAGGGTATGATGCTAGATAGGTTAACCAGCTCCAGTGCATGGAAAAACTCTGAAGGACACTTGGGGACACAAGCTTGATTCAACTTGTGTGTGTGTGTGTGTGTGTGTGTGTGTGTGTGTGTGTATGTGAGTGTGTAATCTAGGAGCAGGTTTTAAGAGGGGTACAGATAGGGGAGGTTCTAAATAGGATCTAAATATATTGTCTGAAAGTCACAAAAATTCAATAACACGGGAAAAATATCATACATTTTACCGTAAGATGTCTAAATGCAAAAGATTGTAAAAGCCAGAGGGGGTGGATGACCACAGGAAAGAGAGTCTTCCAGGCAGCTGGTCAGTTACTCATATGAGCTCACAGCGATGGTGACACCATGCACAAGCCCCATGTAATGTCAAACCAGACAAAATCCCAGCACAGACGTGGAGAAGTAGGTAAGAAATTCTAACCCAACCTAAAGAACTTTTGGAAATTGATGTCTGCTGGGAGGGGGAATGCTGGGCATGGGCAGTGGAGGAGGTCCGGATAGGGGAAGGCTCTAAAGGCCATCAAACCATATTGTATGGAAATCTCAAAAATTCAATAAAAGCATAAAATTTAAAAATTAGAAAATATATCTCATTTATAATAGCTAAAAAGAAAACCCTAACGCTAGTAATAATCCTAATTACAGAAGTGAAAGACCTCTACAATGAAAACCTAAAGACATTGAAAAAGGAAATCAAAGAAGAGAATGAAACTACTCCTGGTTTGGCAGAATTAATATTGTGAAATAGCTATCTTACAAAAATTAAGATGAACTTGCCCTGAGGAACATCTGGGGATACTAACTTGACGGGTCAGGTCAAGTGATGGAATGTATGAATTCCTGTGCGGGGGTCTAGGAGGGTGTCAGTGGAGAAGAGGGTGTAGATATGATTAAGAGTGATTGAGATGCTCTGTATGAAATACACAATAATTCAATGAAAAATTTAGCAATAAAGAAAGCCTCAAAAATCAATAAAAATAAAAAAAAACTAAAGAAATTAATCTATAGGTTTAACACAATGGCTATAAAAATTCATGTTATATTTCACAGATACAGGGAAAATCCAAGAATTCATATGAAAATACAAAAAAGATTATTAATATCCAAAGCAATTCTAAAGAGTAAGAACTCAGCTGGAGGGATCACATTACCGCTCTTCAAATTATAGTGATAAACAGAG
The DNA here is from genome assembly GCA_009823505.1 of Rhizomys pruinosus. NCBI lineage: Eukaryota > Metazoa > Chordata > Mammalia > Rodentia > Spalacidae > Rhizomys > Rhizomys pruinosus. Next base: position 310,455 of record VZQC01011677.1, on the reverse strand, counting down.
CTGGGTACTGACATAAAAATAGACAGAGCAGTGCACCAGAACAGAGGACCTAGGAATGATAAACCGACAAGACTATGGCCACCTGGATTTTGAAAGAAGCTGACAAACAGGCAGTGAATAAAAGTCTATAAAAATGGTTAGACTAAAAATTCCAGGATCTGTTCATATGGAAGTCCTTCAGTGGCTTCATTACACAGTAGCATGCTTGATGACAGCAGTATGTTGACTACAACATGGGCTATTAATATCTCCCTTAGTAGACCCATTCTTCAGTAACAAGCAGGAGATGCACTGCAGTCTGAATGCATTTCCCAAAATAGAATGTTGAAAATTAATCAGCAATATAATAATATGAAGGAGTGGAGCCTTCAGTGATGTCACTTTCCAAAGCAGAATCCTCATGGATGGGATTAAGACTATCCCTCCTACATGGAAGTATTCATCCATTTTTCCCTGTGAGAACTCTGTGTTTCATCCCCTCTTGGGAAGGGAGCAGGGAGGTGCTATCTGGGACGCAGAAAAAACTCTTTCGCTTGTGCAGGACCTGCTGCTGGTAGTTTGATTTTAGATTTCCCAACCTACTAAATATACTACAGTAGGAAGCATTCCTTTTATGCCAAACAGGGACCACGCAGCCCTGCTAACACAACGCATGCTTTGCAGACACTGTGGGGAGCTGGCTTCTCAGCGCAGAGACCAGCAGGCTTCCGTAGCCCAGCCTAAGTGGTAATTCCAATTTAGGCTCTTAGCCTGGACACACAAGATACGTGTTCCACTCTTGGCCGTGACTTCTCACCTTCCCAGATCCTGGACAGGAATTTCATGCTGATGGCTGATCGTCTCCCTTCAGCCAATACCCACTCACAACATCGGCTACACAGATTGGTGATCTGCAAAGGAATCTCTTTCCAAACCACTGGCCACCGGAACAAAATGCAGGCCTACCTTAGCCTGTATGCTGCAATAATTAATAAAAATAATGGCCAGGAATTTTGTGATGATGTTACTGTGAAATTCAAATTTACTCCTTGCTACAGCCTGCTTTTATAAGATAAATGACGTCAGTTTCCAGGACCAATCATAAGCCCCCCAACTCCGTGCCACTGCACACCTTGCCCCACCCAGCATCACGCACCTAGGCCACGCTGTTTGCTCCTCCTAGGGGCGGGGTCAGACCCTCAGCCATGAGGTGCCCTGAGGCATGCTACATACTACTAGTGAAAGTCTATTGCTTATAAATCATTCCTTGTGTACTATTTTGCTATATCCACAGAAACGAATTGAGAGAGTGGTTCCTTGAGTTTCTGCTTAGAGTCAATTTCTTTAGATGCATCAATTATTCCATAAAATAAAGAATATAACCTAATGAATTATTTCCTACTTTGTCGTTCTGAATGCCACCAATATAATAATGACCCATCTGTGATTAAATAAAATGTGCGAATTTGTCAATGCAACAACAAAAAAAGATAGCCTAGTCAACAAATGGTGCTGGCAAAACTGGATATTCACCTTGCAGAAGAATGAAATTTGATTTATATCTTTCACCTTGTACAAAAATCAACTTCAAATGGATCAAATAATTTAAAACCCGAATGACTGAAATTGCTAGAGCAAATCATAGGGAAATCTCTCCAAGGCACTGGACTAAGAATGGACTTTCTGAACAGAACTTCAGTAGCACAGGAGCTAGCCCCAAGGATCGGCAGAGGGAACTAAGTGAAATTGAATAGTTTCTGAAGATAAATATAAACTATCAGGAGAGTAAAGGGACAGCTCATGGAAGGGGGGAGGGGAGAGGTAGGGGTTTAATTTCATTCTTCTACAGGTGAGAACCACTGCTAGCTATATTTTAGACTGAGGACTAATATCTATAATTTACAAAGAACTTCAGAAATTAAACACCAAAGAAATAACATCTCCAATCAAGGAATGGTAATGGAATGAACAGACACTTTTCAAAAGAAGCAGCACAAATGGGCAATAACCAAAATTGGGCAGAGTAGAAGGAGGGAGGGGCACAGGTAGGGCAGGAGAGTCTAAGTACGATCAAATATCTTGTATGAGCCAGGCATGGTGGTGCACACCTTTAATCCTAGCACTCGAGAGGCAGAGGCAGGTGGATCTTTGTGAGTTCAAGGCCAGCCTGGTCTACAGAGTGAGTTCCCAGGACAGCTGGGGCTACAGGTAGACCCTGTCTCGAAAAGACAAAATATATTGTATGAAAACTGCAAAAATTCAGTAAAAGGAAAATAAGTGTTCAACTTCTCCAAGCACCAAGGAAATGAAAATTAAAACCCTTCGGGACACCAACTCACTCCAGTCAAAATGGTTATCAAAAAGAAATCTGACGACAAATGTTTGAGATGATATGGGAAAAAAAGGAGCCCATATATACTACTACCAGGAGTGCAGATTAACACAGACATTATGATAAATCAGTTAGAAGTTTCTCAAAACATTAAAACTAGAACTCAGACATGACCCAGATAGTCTACGCTTGGGTATATACCCAAAGAACTCCACATCCTATCACAGAGATATTTTCAATAGATGTTTATTGCTGCTCTTTTTATGATAGCAAGGAAACTTAATAAACCCAGATTTCCATCAACAAGAGATGAATGGAGAATGAAGATGTGGTTCATACATAAAATGGAATATTATTCACCTGTAAAGAAAAATGAAAAATTTCAGGAAAATGAACGAACTTATAAAGTTAAAATATAAAGAAGAGTGACCCAAATTCAGAAAGAAAACAATATAAAAGTTGTCCTTCACATGCAGATTCTACCTTATAATGTATACACAAACATATATGCATATATATGCAAACAGGTGTAAGTGTGTGTAGCACACAATTTAGAAAGGAGACCAAGCAAAGGTAATAGTAAATGATTAAGAAAGAAAAAAATGCAGCTGAAAGGACACTCAAGTCATGAAAGAGGATATAAAGATATTTTTGTAATTTCAAATCAATTATACTTTCCTTTTTCTCATTTCTTTTGCAGTGAATAAGTGAATACAAATGTAATTGATAATGGCAGTGTAAAACCCTAAGTCAAGTCCCATCACTTCAGAATGGCCACTGTAGCTGTGCAGAAGTTCTCTGAGATGCAAAGTTTGGGACTGGGCAAGTGTTTGACTGGCTTTCTTAATCTAGCTATGTGATGTTTTACTTGTGAGTTAATTAGAATGAAATGGTTTTATTAATAATAATTAAAATATTTTAAAAGAGTGATTTATATTACAAGTAACCCAAAACCAAAAAGATAAGCACAAAATCAATATTTTAAAGTGTAATAAAGTTAATAATCCCAAATTGCTTCTTTGAAAAGAGATAACCAAGTGACAAAATGTAGCAAGATGGATCAAGAAAAATAAAAAAGACAAATTATCAGCATTTGGAATTAAAGAGAGGGGATACCACTACAGATCCTACAGCAAGTACATGCTTACAAACATATAACCACACGCAGAGTTGAAAATAGTTACAAAACTGACAAATTCTTCAAAAGTTACTATAACTGAGAGATGAAGAAATAGAAAACAACCTTGAATATTCACTATCTACTAAAGAAACTGAGTATTTAAAAAAAATCTATAAAATAAGGGACCCGATGGCTTCCAAATGCATAAAAAATAGAGCAAATAAGTCTTATACAACTCATGTCAATTATATAAAATGCAGGTGGCTTGACAATTCTTTTAATGAATCCTTGTTGCCCAAATGTGGTGATTAGTATAAGCAAGGAAAATTATAGCTCTATCTTTCTGTGGCTGTAAAAGTGAAAACCCTGAACAAAATTTAATAGATTTAAACAATATATTAAAATTGATTATATATCTTGCTTACTAAGTTGGGTTAATTCAAGAAAGCACCAGGACTGACCAACTATTTCTATTAAGAAAATAATGTAAAACACATCGATCACATCACTTCAATGGACAAAGGAAAAGCTTTTAAATATTGAATACCTATTCATTATTTAAACTTTAAACAAATAAGGAATTCTCCCATTATAATTGTGTATTTTTTAAAAACTACAGCAAACATAAAACTACATGTTGAAATATTTACAGCTCTCCTGCTGACTGGAAATGGGGAGGGGTCTCCTTATTTCAACTTTTAGTGCATGTTCTCCTGGTCGACCTATAAAATAAAGAAGCCTGGAAAATAAATCAATGTCATGGAATTGGAAAGGAATGATCGTTTAATTTTATTCTGATGACTGGGCTGTGTACTTCAATAATTTGTCTCATGATAAAACAATACATTTTAAAAGTGAATATAACTAAGTTGTTGGGTAGAAAATCAAGACACAAACATTAATTTTATTTCTACCTTTCACTCACAAAGAGAAAGCAAAATAAAATATCATTTATGATGATATTTTAAAAACTGAAGCTGATGAAATGATATTAAAGAATGCTACACTAAAAATTAGAAATGTCATGGGAAAAATTTAAAAGTTTAGTAAAAATTGCCTCCTATCCCAGTACTCTTGAGGTTGAGGTAGGAGGCTGGTAGGTCTAGGCCATCCTGGGCTGTAAGGTAAGGTCTAGGCCAGCCCGCATTACATAATTAGATGATGTATTAAATTGTTTTTGAAATCTAATTTAATAACAAGAGAAAACATTGCATACTTATGGCTTATAAAGTACTATGTTATTTATAGTTATCTTTAATATTTTTAATTAGTCTGAGAATCTTAATTGTATAGAATCCCAAATAAAATATCAATATTGCATAATATTTAATTGAATAAAATTCCAAATAAAATATCAGTAGTTGTGGAGGTCATAGGCTGTAGGGTGAACCCATTACTATTATCTTGATAAGTTGATATAGTATTAAATTGACTCCTAAATACTTTTCTTTATATCTATAGATTACTGTACCTCTCAGTTCTCATCAGAAAAGCTTATTTTTGTAGTGGACAGCAGTTAATCCAGAGACTCACAGCTGGTCAGAGTGCAGAGAATAAGTGACTGTGGAGTGCTCTGTATTAATGAGACATCTATATTACCTCCTACCACAAGGCTCAGAGAATATCCCAAAGGAACAGTGGAAAGATTGTAAGAGCCTGAAGTTGGGGAGAACCGCTACAGACCAATTTCTTCTAGATGTGACCTGGTTGCCACACTTCTGACCTCACCACAGCTGTGGATAACTGCAGAAGACCTGAACAAGGTGGGGCTTGTCAACATTTTATCAGCAAAGCCAGAACAATTTGGGAGGCCCCTCCGTTAATAGTCTCTGAAGGACTATTAACAGTTAATGGTAGCTGAGAGAAGGGCTGCCACTTCCTTTAGTGGTGTAACCACTAATACATTGCCCATGCTCAACCTCCCACCTATACTCCTGCAGGCAATCCTAAGTAAACCAGTAACACACACACACACACACACACACACACACACACACACAAAGTGGGAAGGGAACTTGTTGGTAAGAAAGGTTTAGGTGGAGGAGGGGATGACAAGGTATTATGGAATGAGAAGAACTAAAATTCATTATACACACATATGAAACTGCCAAAGAGTAAAAAATAGAAAATCAGAAAAAGATTTTTTTTTTATTTTATTAACTCCCTTCCCTATTTGGACACACTGTGAATACCCCCTCCCCACCTGATTTCATGTATTGTACTCTGTTATATAAAATAAGGCTTACAGAGTCTAATTTGTGTCCCCAAACTCCCTTCAGTGTGCATCCATCCACTGGCGTGTAGTTAACCTATCCAGAGTCACACACTTAAAGAAAACCCACACTCTCAGTAGCTATCACAAGCCAACAGCTCCTCAGCTAGGTTGGGGCTTCTTATCTACCTTCCCTCTTCTATGTTGAAAAATTTGTCTGGTTTGAACTCACATGAGTCTAGTGCATGCTGCCACCATGGCTATGAGTAACTGCCCAGCTGTCTGGAAAATTCTGCTTCTTTGTGGTCATCTGACACCTCTGGCTCTTACAATTGTTCCACTCACAATTCCTCAATGTTCCCTGAGCCTTGGAAGGTAGAGGTTTGATATCGGTGTCCTATTTGGGGAGAGGTACTCTTCAGTATTTCTACATGTTGGCCAGTTGTGGGTTTCTGTGTTAATCACTACCTGCTGCAGGAGAAAGCTTTTCTGCTGAGAGTTGAGAGATGTTTTAATCTATAGGTAGAACATTAAGTCATTAGGAGTAAGTTTAATAGTGTGTCTAGGGCTGGAGAGATGGCCTAGCGGTTAAGAGCGCCGATCGCTCTTGCAGAGGACCCGGGTTCGATCCCCGGCACCCACATGGCGGCCGAGAGCCGTCTGAAACTCCAATTCCTGGAGGGCTCCAGTTCCGGGGGAATCTGACACCCTCTTCTGACCTCCGCGGCATTGCACGACACGGGTGCACAGACCCGCATGCAGACAGTACATTCCTACACATACAGAAATAAATAAAATTAAAAAAAAAATAGTGTGTCTATATAGCAGAATAATAGTAGTAAGCTCTCCCTTACGGTCTGTGAACTGTCTAGCCACAGACTCCTAGGCCTGTTAACAGTCAGGTGTGGGCTTCATCTTGTGAAGTGGACCTTAATCCAAAGTGTCTGGTTACTCCCATAATAACAATGCCACTATTGTACTAGTAGGCATACCTTGCAAAAGAATAATTTTTGTGTATATGTGCTTTTATTGATGTTTTGTGTATTTCAGGTATTATTTCTCAATTTAGTTCAAGCATATTCCCCTTTACCTTGCCCCCACCCCACCCCAGATCATGCATTCTGCCACAACTGTCCTGCATCTTTCTCTCAGTCTTCTTTTTTTTTATGCTTAGGAATTCACATTTTCCTCCATTAATTTTATATTACTCTAAAATATGGATACATACTTTCCACCCATATACAGTAATTGCAGAGACTGAAAATAAGTGTTGGGTGGATTCTAGAGCCCATTGAGAAATTCACATTATAACAACATAGTTGCTTTCAGATAAACAGAAATACAGCAATAATGTTCAGTTTGCCTTTCATCTGGGGGATTTGCTGTTAGCATCCACAAATGAGGGAAACCATTCAATGTTTGTTTTTCTGGGACTGTGTTACTTCACTCAGCATAATGGCTTCGAGCTCCATCCATTTACCTGCAAAGTTCATAATGCCATCTTTCTTTACTGCTGAATAGTACTCCATTGTGTAGATGTACCATATTTTTGTCATCCACCTGTCTGTTGAGGGGCATTTGGGTTGGTTCCAGCTCTTCGCTATTGTGAAGAGAGCTGCAATAAACATGGATGTGCATATATCTTTGCAGTAGGATGAGTCTTTGGGGTATATACCCAGGAGTAGTATGACTGGGTCAGGTGGTAGGCTAATTCTGAGTCTTTTAAGGGTTCTCCACACTTCTTTCCATAGTGGTTGTACAAGTTTACATTCCCACCAGCAGTGGATGAGTGTTCCCTTTTCCCCACAACCTCCCCAGTATCTGTTGTCTTTTGTTTTCTTGATCTTAGCTAGCTGTACCAGAGTGAGATGATATCTGTGAGTGGTTTTAATTTGCATTTCCTTAATTATTAATGATGTTGAAAACTTTTAAAGATGTTTCTCAGCCATCTTTAATTCCTCACTGGTGAAGTCTCTGTTCAGCTCTTTACTCCGTCTTTTGAGTAGGTCCTTTGTCTTCTTACTACTTTTTTTTTTTTAGTAGTTTATATATTCTTGATGTTAATGCTCTGTCACATGTATCACTGGTAAAGACTTCCTCCCACTCTGTGGGTTTTCTCTTCACCTCCTTGATTTTTTCTTTCACTGTACAGAAACTTTTGAGTTTTATGAGGTCCCATTTGTTTACTGTTGACCTTGTTTCCTGTGCAGGTGCTGTCTGATTTAGAAAGGCTTTTCCTATGCCTATGTCTTGTAGGTTGTTGCCAACTTTTTCTTCTATCACCTTCAGGGTTTCAGGCTTCATGTTGAGATCTTTGATCCACTTGAAGTTGATTTTTGTACAGGGTGAGAGGTAGGGATTTAATTTTGTTCTACAAATGATGATCCAATTTTGCCAGCACCATTTGCTGAAGATGCTATCTTTCCTCCATTGAAGTTTTTTTGCCCCTTTGTCAAACATGAAGTGGATGAAATTGTATGAGCTCAAGTTTGGATCTTCAGTTTTGTTCCATTGGCCAATGGGTCTGTTTTTATGTGAGTACCAGGCTGTCTTTATGACTATGGCCCTGTAATATAGCTTGAAGTCTGGTAGAACAATCCCCCCTGTATTGCATTTTTCACTCAGGGTTCCTTTAGCTATTCAGGGTCTTTTGTTTTTCCATATGAATTTAATGATTTTTTTCCAAGTCTGTGAAGAAGCTCATAGGGATTTTTATTGGGATTGTGTTGAATCTATATATCAATTTGGGTAAAATGGACATTTTTACTATATTAATTTTCCCAATCCATGAGCATGGATGTCATTTTCAATCTCTTTCTTCAGGGGTTTAAAATTTTTGTTGTAGAGGTCTTTGGTGTCTTTGGTTAGGTTTGTTCCCAGGTATCTTATTAATTTTGAGGCTATTTTGAGTGGGAAGGTCTTCTTATATTCCTTCTCCACTTGTTTATTGTTGGTGTAAAGAAAGACTACTGATTTTTCTAGGTTTATTTTGTATCCCGCCACTTTACTGAAACTCTTAATCATTTCTAGAAGTTTTCTGGTGGAGTTTTCAGCATCCCTTAGGTAAACTATCATATCATCTGCAAAAAGAAATAGCTTAACTTCTTCTTTTCTGATTAGTACTTCTTTAATTTCCTTCTCTTGTCTTATTGCCCTAGCAAGTGTTTCAAGCATTATGTTGAAGAGGAGTGGCAATAAGGGGCAGCCTTGCCGGGTTCCCACCTTTAAGGGAAATGGTTCCAATTTTTCTCCATTTAGGATGATGTTGGCAGTGGGTTTGCTATATATGGCTTTGATCATGTTGAGGAATGTTCCTTTCAGTCCTGTTTCCTCTAGGACTTTAAACATGAAGGGATGCTGGATCTTGTCAAAGGCTTTTTCTGCATCAATTGAGATGATTGTGTGGTCTTCGTCTTTCTTTGGTTCATTGGTCATTTTCTTTTATTATTATTATTTTTTATTTTTTGAGACATATAGCCCAGCTGGCCTGGAACTCACTCTGTAGACCAGGTTGGCCTTGAACTCCCAGAGATCTACCTGCCTCTGCCTCCCAAGTGCTAAGATTAAAGGCGTGCACCCATGCCCAGCTTAGTCATTTTCTTTTTTTATTTTGGCCTGGGATCTTTTCAGTGTTTCCACTTCCTTCCAGAGTTTGTAATTTTCTCCCTTTAGATCTTTCCAATGTTTGTCATTGTCTCCCTCTAGGTCCTTCTTGAATTTTTCAATCTCTCCCTTTAATTCTTTCCAAAGTTTGTCATTATCACCCTCTTGGTACTTGTTGAGTTTTTCATTATCTTTTCTTAGTTATCTAATTTCTTTGAACATATCCACAATTACTCTTCTAAAGTCCAAGTCTTAGTTTCCTTCCAGGGAGCTCTTGTTGTAGGAGTCTTCTGGACTTTTTGCAGGCTGTTTTTCTGCAGGATGCAGGTGAAGTCCGCTCACCCCACATGCTGGGCGCACGCTGGTCACAAAAGAATAATTTTAAGATGGTGATCAGGAATGCCAACCAAACCGTTATGAGTGTGGGGTCCTATGTGGCTGCAGGGGATACACATTCAGGAAGCCAACTTTGACCACCTTTTGGGGTAGTTAATTAGCTTCCAGGGCTTTTCCTGGAATAAGTTGAAAGAACAAATCCAACTGGGCCCAGTCATATAACAGAGCAGTCTCTGAATTTCAGAATTAGCTGTATAGTTTCTTCCAGCTACAGAGCAGAAAGCCTCATTCTGAAACACTTTCTGAGCCCACTTTCTTGCTTCTTTAGAACCCTAATGGGCTGGTACTTGGTCACAACATCACACTCCATCTCCACATGGGGCCTTTAAAGTCCCAAGGACTGCTCACTTTGATGCCTATGGTCTTCCCTAGCCCTATGGCCTCCTATGTCCCAGATGGGACATTGTCCTTTCTCTAAGCTTTGAATTAAAAAACAATAAATAAACGACAAAATGTGTGGCAAAAAATCAAAAATTTAAACTCTGAATTAATGGAGATATCACTAAGATACTCTGTTGTTTAAAGTTGCCAATATTTTTAAATTAACCTAAAATTTATTCATTTTTAAAAATTTTACGCATATGAGTGTTTTGCCTAGATGTATGTAAGTGTACCACTTGTGTGCAATATCTGCAGAATGCAGAAGGGGGGCATTGGATCCCCTGGAACTTAAGTTAAGGACAGTTGTTAACCACTGTGTAGATCCTGGGAACTGAATCCGGGTCCTCTGCAAGAGCATCCAATTCTTTCAACCATTGGGTCATCGCTTCAGCCCTGCCAAAAGCTTTAATTGCATAAACCCTCAATAAAATATAGAAATTAATGAGTTGATTCTACAATTTACTTGTAGATACAAACAAAGGAAGTTAAGGGATTTTGTCAATAGGCTTTTTAAATTTGTAGCAGGTTTAGATTTACAGAAAATTTGCTGATTTACAGAGAATTCTGTATATCTCCATACCCAGTTTCACTTATTATCAACATCTTACTTTATTAACACTATAACTAATCAGTGATTATTGGCACACTATGAATGACTAAAACCTATGACTTTATTCAAATTTCACTAAGGCAATTTAAAAGCTGGACATTTTGCACTAAAAGGTTTCAAGACTTCTCACATGGCTGTTGTAATTCAGAGACTGTAGCATTAGCAAAAGCACAGACCAGCTCTCCAGTGGACCAGGATAGAGTCCAGAAACAGGCTCATGCACAGTAACCAGGCTTGTGGCCAACACTGTTTTTCTACCCATGATTCTGAATGTGCTAAGGCAAGCTTTTGAAAATCATATTACCCAAGAAGCCTATATGCATTTTTAATCAAGGTTTCCAGAGGACTATGCTAAAATCATTCTTTCTGATACAGCATTTAATGAAAGTTTTTTTTTTATAATTAATTCACACTGAGTTTGTGTTTTATAGTTGTTTGGATAGATTTCAATAAACCTGGATAGAATTCATAACTGTCTGTTTTTTATTCATCTGTGTTATATACCATGATGGCTTTTCCCAGTTCTGTACTCCAAGGAGATTTTCTTTCTTCAGTATATGCAATCTATTCTTTTTCTTATTCTTTTATTTCAATCCTAAATTTCTAATGGTTTTTAATGTCTATGTTTAATCTTTCATAACTTCTAATTCTTCCATGATGTTATTCCTTCCTTTGGCTATTTGAGAATTTTAAACATCCAATGTTTATTTTAAAGTCTTTTCCAAATACCCCAATCATCTCTATATTGTCAAGAGTAAACAGTCCCATCTGCTGGTTCTTTTGACATCCCTTCTTGGCATCAGAATCCTCACACACGTTGCTTCGTTTCTTTTTCCTCTTCCATCTACTATCAGCATGTTCACTATTTTTTTTATTACACTTGGTTTCAAGCTCCCTTTGGTTGGAAATTTTATTTTACTTAAAAACATTTTTGAGATGGTTAAACTTAACCTAGAAGATTCATTCTAAGATGTCAAATAGTGTCATCCCCACATTCGTGACAGATTTGTATCACTTCAGAACTACATGGGAACACTTAAGCCTCCAGCCATGTTGGAAGCTTAACTGTTAGTGAACTTTCACTCACACCATAAACAATGAGAAATCTTGGTTAAAATATGTGAGAGAACTGTTTTTGGACCTTGGGCAATTGGCTGTGCAGTACTGGATTCCCCAAGGGAAAGGAAAGAAACAAAGCGAAACTAATGAGCATGTTGGCTTTATCCCTGGAGGGGCTTGTGTTCGGAAGCACAGGGAGGGGGCCCTCAGTAAAGCTTAGTGATTCTGCTGAATTGAGAGATTGGACCCCGGGAGGCTCATGCTCCTGGAATTTGATGAGCAGAGCACCATAGAGATAGAGGAAGGAACCACAAATGAGAGGAGTGGCAGATATCTGTTTTAGTCCCTTTGGGATGCTGCAACTCGGGTCCATTATAGGCAACAGGATTCAGGTTCTTATATTTATGGAAGCTGGAAATGCAATTGATAAGTGCTAGCCTAATCTGTGCATGGTGAGGGATGGGTGGCTTTTTGATTGGTAAATAGATGATATATATCCTGATATAGGCAGTGTGCTGGATAGCTTTAGTGTCAACTTGACACACCTGGGTTGAGGGAGCCTCAATTGGGGAATTGGCTCCATTGGACTGGCCTGTGGCCACATCTGTGGAGTATTGTCTTGATTGTTGGGCAATCTGGGAGGGCCTAGACCAGTATGGGTGGTGCCACCCTGGGCAGGTTGTTGTGTCCCGTATAAGAGGGCAGGCTGGGCATGGCCCAGGAGAGCAAGCCAGTAAACAGCATTCCTCCATGGCCTGTGCTTCAGCTTCTGCCTCCAGGTTCCTGCCCTGAGTTCCTGCCTTGGGCTCCCTGAGTGATGAACTGTGACCTAGGAGATGTGAGCTTAATAAAACCTTTCCTCCCCAAGATGGTGTCAGTCAGAGTGTTTTGTCACAGCAATTGAAGACAACCTAGAACAGGCAGTGAGTGAAAGTCCTATATAGACACTGTCTCATATATATATATATATATATATATATATATATATATGACAGTGTCTTCTTATAGCCACAGCTAGCCAGGAACTCACTGTGTAGACAAGGCCAACCTTGATCTCACAGAGTTCCACCTGCCTCTATTTCCTGAGTGTTTTGAGATTAAAGTTGTATACATGCACATCCATTCCTTTGAGACCTCTTTAAGGGTACTAATTTCATCCATGAGGATGAAACTCTTCTGACCTAATTGTATCTCAAAGTCTCCAACTCTTTTTTTTTTAATTTTTTAAATTAATTTTATTTATTTCTGTATGTGTATGAATGTACTTACCATCATACTGGAGGCTAGGATTTCCACATAAGAATTTGGGGAGGAGGGCAAAAAATAACCAGATCATGGCATCTGCTCTTAGAATTTTCCCTGAATACCAAAGAGAAAGAGAGAACTCATGTCTGGTACTGTGAACCTAGCCAAGAACCTGTGGATGGAGAGCTCATAGGCTAGAGGATGACATACTACTGCCATTTTGATAAATTGACATAGTATCTGGCTATCTCCTAAATACTTATCCTTGTGCCCACACACTAGTGAAGCTCTCATCCTTTGTCAAAGAAATTTTGCAGTTGATGAAGACTGTTACAGAGTATCACAACTAGTCAAAGTGCAAGGAAGAAATTGCTATGAATTACCCACCCAAGGATGTGACATTTGTAGCATAACTCCTATTCCCAAGGCTCAGGTAACATTGAGGAATAGGGCACAGAAAGATTGCAAGAGCCAGAGAACCTGTAGAATTGCTATGACATTCTGGACATTACAGGGATGATGTATCCATTGGGATCTATAGTTGCCTACACAAGATTACCCTAGTCAGCAATTCAACATGAATGAGAGACAGGTTCACAGGCTGGACCCCTAGTTGAGGAGCTCCACGCGGGTGTTGAGGGAGGGAGAGCTAGTGTCCTTCAAGGAAGAGGCCCTGATGGGTTGTCCATACTCATATGGGCAACTCTAACTGAGAGGAGGATGTGGAGGCAGCACGGTAGGAGTTTGAAAGAGGGAGGGCGGACAGGATCCAGATGCCGTCTATGAAGTTCTACAAAGAAGATGCCTTAAGAAAAGTCAAAGAACAACTGCTAAAGAGCTGTAGGTTGGATAATTCCCAGAGCTCACAAAGGACTGTGAGAATTTCATATTTCATCTAGCCAGAGCAGTGAATGTTTGTTGAAAACATAATTGCTCAGTATATTTTTATTACATGAATAGCTCTCAATAAAGTAGCTTATACTTGCTTCTCTCCTAATTTCCAGACTTCCACCACCTCTTTGTTCTTCCATGCCAGCTGTAGTGATGACAATCAGTAAGAGGCCTCAACCTCAGACACATCACTCCTTTGATTGCTGTTGCTGCTCACAAGTAGTGGACCCCAACTCCTTTGTCTGTTTCTCCCAGATTCTGCTATCCACTGAATATCTCCATTGACAAACATCTGTGGGCAGAACTCACTAAATAATGCAAGAATTAAAATCAGATATGTGTTATAATGCAAAATTTGCCTCATGTACTTGTGTTTTGTCTTATATTTGAAGTCAGGGTTCAAGCATTAGCTTGGCACTTCCAGTGGCAAATCACTGAACTTCTTTAAATATTTCCTCACTACAATAGCTAATTCTTGATTTGTTTGAAAATAAAATATAATGGAGCTCGTATATGTGCCTTATAAGCTGAAAAGGATGATACCTGTATCTGGTTAGGTTATCTGTTATCTGTATGAATCCCTGTCAGCCATCCCCACAGCTCGAGCAGCCCTAGACACACAGAAGTTACTTAGTTAATGTCCAGATACTGATGAACTAGGGACTGGTTGATTGATAAGATTTGAGGAGTACCAAACCAGTAAGAGAATCTTTCTTTAAAAAAAACGAAAAATAGGGGCTGGAAAGATGGCCTAGTGGTTAAGAGCACCGACCCCTCTTACAGAGGACCCGGGTTCGATCCCCAGCACCCACATGGCGGCCGAGAACAGTCTGAAACTCCAATTACAGGAGAACTCCAGTTCCAGGGGAATCCGACACCCTCTTCTGACCTCCGCGGCATTGCACGACACGGGTGCACAAACTTGCATGCAGACAGTACATTCATACACATACAGAAGTAAATAAAAAAATTAAAAAAAAACAACAAAAAACCCCCCGAAAAATAGAACTAACATAACATCCAATTATCTCATTACTAGTCTGTTAAACAAATACCTGCATTCTTCTCCTCATTGTGACACTATCCACAATAGCCAAGATATGGCATTAATCAACAGATGAGAAATAAAATTTAAATACATATTCAATGGAATATTACTGATCCATAAAAAAGAATGAAATCCTGTCATTTGTGGCAACAGGGATGGGACTGGAGAACATCAAGTGAAATAAGCTAGCCACAGAAAGACAAGTGACACATATTCTTAATCATACACAGAAGCTAAAATAGCCTGATCTTCTATAAATAAAGAGTAGCATAAAATAGTGGCTACTAGCTACTTTCCCAAGGGAAAGGAGAGAGAGAGAGAGAGAGAGAGAGAGAGAGAGAGAGAGAGAGAGAGGAGAAAAAGAGATTAAAAGGAAATAAGTCTTGGTGTTTTACTGTGCAATAAGTGAGTATACTTCACAGCACCATATTACATGATTTTAATTTTCTTAATTAATTTATTTTTATTTTATGTGTATGAATGTTATACCTACATATGTGTAAGTGCACTTCTGTCATACAGTGTCCTTAGAGGACAGAAGAGGGCATCAGATCCCTGGATGTATAGTTATGGAGAGTTGTTGGGTGCTGAGATTCAAACTGCAAGAACAGCCAGTGCTCTTAATCACTGAGCTCTCTCTCCTGTTCCATATTTTATAAATAATTAAAAGAGAATAGTTGAAAAGTTTCCAGAATGAATACACATATACACACCCTGTTTAAGAATATAGAAATCTTAATTACCCTGATTTGATCATTACATGTTACATATTATCTATTATATACATCATATATTTTTTCACAATTTCTCATAAATATGTGCAATCTGGATAGGTAAATTATGTTAATTAAAAATAATGGACTGACCCCAGAAAAGAAAACAATGAATGGTATCCCTCATTTGTTGATGCTAGCATCAAGGCAAACTGAGTAACTTTAATGTTATATTTCTCTTTATCTGAAAGCAACTGTGCTCTTAGAATGTGACTCCCTTAATGGACTCTAGAATTAGCCTACTACCTATTTTCAGACTTTATAATTTTGGTACAAGGGTGGAGGGCATGTTTGCATATTTTAGAGCAATATAAAATTAAAAGGGAAACAGGAAAAATGTAGATCCTGAAATATGATTTGGAAATAACATAGAGTTTATTTTCAGAGGACGTGATTTTAGTATATGTGTGACATACATAAATGCATATGGTGAAACAATTCGGATTGGAGGGAACGATAACAACAAAAGAACTGGGACAGGGAGCTGACTGAAGCAATAGAGTTCTCCCCCCCCAAAAAAAATAATTTTCTGCTTTGAAAAACTTTGAAAAGATTCAGAAGGGGAAACAGGACATGTATGGCAGACTGCATGAACTTGGGAGGGGCAGGGGGCATGGAGGAAGAAATGAGTCTGGATTGAACTGTGAAGTGATGTATGAAATACACAAAACTTCAATAAAATATTAAAAAAATAGCCAGCTGTATGGCATACATTTGTGATCCCAGCACTGAGAAATGGAAACAGGCAAATTAATAAGGCTTACTGTCTAGCCTAATTGGTGAGCTTCAGGCCAGTGAAAGACACTGTCAAAAAACAAAAAACAAAAAAAAGATGAATGGCACTTGAGCAACCACACCCAGGATTAACGTCTGGCCCCTGTACACACAGCATGCATGTGTGCCTGCACACACATGTGAAAACACACACAGAAGACTTGAACTAGAATCACCAAAAGAAAATTATTCATTACTATAAAAAACAAATAATCGTTAATAGAATTCAGGCAAGAGAAAAATGTACTATAATGTTGTTGGGTGGCAATCATGTTTGGTGGACACTAATGCTAGGAGCCATGTGACAGAGGCTTCTGCTTCTGGGAGCCTAGTAAAGAGCATTGCACTTCTGATCTGGATGCTGATTACATTTGTATATTCATTTGCTGAATATGCTTGATCTGGGCATTTTTCTGTACATATTCTATACTTCAGTAAAGAGGTTAAGTACTGGGAATAAAATGGAGAAATAAAAAATAGAAGCATTTTCAAGTGGTCAGGAAACAAAATGATTGAAACAAGTCCAATGCTGTTCCTTTTGGCTAATTGAACATAGCTGCATGTGACTTGCCAGGTGGGGAGAACTGTCCTGAGGCAGTTCAACCAGCAGTACCAAACTGTGCTTCTGGAAAACATAGAAAATTCCCACTCTCTTTCTCAACTTTGAGGGAAATGATAAGGAAATATTTTTCTAGTCTGGAAAAAGGACAATGTAATAACATGTGTATGTTTAGCAGGGCCTGACTACACATAAGGTCTTGATAACATAGTCTCAGGAGTCACTAAAAAAAATAATGGACTGAGATGCCAGGCATTTTTTTAGTATTCCAATCAAGCCTAGGAAGAGAAGAAGGAGGATGAGGATGAGGAGCAATAAGAGGAAGAATTTGTAGACTTGGAGGAGAAGCAAGAGGAGGAGGAGGAAGAGAAAGAGGAGGAGAAGGAGAAAGAACAAGAAGAGGAAGAATTAGAGGAGGAGAGGCCAATTTCCCATCTTCATATCTTTTTTCCCGTTTTATTTTTTCTTCATTTTTTATTTGATAATTTCATGCATGCGATGTATTTTGCTCACTCTCCTCTCCACAGTCTTTCAAGTCTCCCCCCATCTGTATCAACACCCAGCCCCCATTCCTCAAAATTTCTTTCCCCAAATTATGATCTTTGGCTTTTATTTGCAGTCCAGAATATGTCTAAGAATCCTTTCTGTAGATAATTTTGTTAGTTTTTATAAAATTCAGAATGAAAGTCCAGGGACCCTTCCCCTCCACACCCTCCTTTCCCTGGCAACCAGTGTGATGTGTTCCTTTCCTTTCATGTTGGACTTTCTCCATGTCACAGGTGAGGATGTGGTATGGTGGTGTCTTTATTGGCATCTCTGTAAGAAAAAAAAGGACAAATTCTCCACAATCCTAGTCTTTTCTTTTTATCCTTAACTCACAGATGGACAGTTGAGGAAGCACAGCCAGTTGGCTATTTTTTACAGTCATCAAGTTTTTTGACTTAGTAAAAGTTGCTTTTCTTTCCCTTCTGTCAACAGGATGGGTCAGGGACACAGTGCTCTTCCAGGTGTGGGGTGCTGCCCTTGCCTACCTTTACACACTAATCCCAGATGGCTCACATTTGGCATCTCACATCTAGTCTTGGCAGTGTTCACTTAGATGGCCAGTGACCAACATTTTGTCTCACTTCTATTTGTAGTCAAGGCAGAGACTAGGGTCCCATGGGCAAAGCCTCTTACACTTCTCGGGCTATTTCCAAAAATAAAGTTGCTGTAATGCCCCAAACACTAGACAAGGGACAGAGTTGTCACAGTTGTTTTCTGGCCTTTCACCTCCTAGTGGCCAGAAGCCAGTAGTCTGCAGGGCCACTGAAGGCTGTGTGATGTCCCCAGAGGCTGCCCTCCAATGTTTTTAGACTCATCATGAAATAAACTGCCCCAGGATGCCACCTTCCATCAGCGCTTCCCAGGACTTCCAGAGGGCACTGGTGACATGCAGATGGCCCCTGAACTGTTCTCTCACAGCTGCTGTTTGCCTGTGCTCTACTTTGGAACTCTTCCCATGACCTTTGAAAATATCCTTTTCTTTGTTCTGTTCTTAAACTCAAAGGCTGCAAACATTTGCAAAACATTTCTTTAATTCAAAGGGGAGCTACATACTAATTCTAGGCATTTACTTTATCCCTACCCTGCACACTTCACTTATCCTTCTCTCCCCTTTCCTCTCTCTTCTCCTTCCCCATCACTCTTCTCCTCTCCTCTCCCCTCTTCCCTTCTGTCTTCTCTTCCCTTTCTCCTTTTCTTTATAGCAACACCTGAAATCAAAGATCCGGAATCCTTTGCAGAAGGGATGAAAAGAATGACAGAGCAAAGTTGACAGCAAAATAAAAGCCTTGTATATATATAAAAAAGCCTTGTATTAGTGCCTTGAACATAGGCTGGCAGCCTCCTGTGAACTCCAGATGCTCACCAGCTGAGTGCCCAGAGCTCACACTGACCCTATTGTATCTATAGGCAAACCCAGGCACTTCACAACAATTTAAATCTTCCTGCAACTTAATCTATTCTTCATGAGCAAAAACAGAATTCCCTTTGGGATCTGGTCCTAGGAATCTGAAACTCATACATTGCTGACATCTATGGTGGCTGGAAATGATGCAGGATGGAAGGTGGAGTCAGGAGGTCACATGTGTGCAAAGAGAAGAAACTTAAATGGAATCTTCTGAAACTGAGTGGAATGGTCCAAAATTCGTGGAAAGACTGAGTGGTCTGAGATTTCTGATATGTGATCAGGACAGAAAGAGAGGCGGTAAACAAATGAATCCCATACAGACTCTCCTGTGCACAGTAACTTGGCACTTCAGTGCTTTATATCCTTCTTTACATAAATTTTTAACCAGACCTTGAGCCCTTTTGAAGATTACATGTATGTGAGAATGTATATGCACATGAAAGCAGTGTTCACAGAGGCTAGAGGTGTCAGATCCCCCTGGGCTAGAGTAACAGGCAGTTGTGGGCTATAGACTTGAGTGCTGGGAACCAAACTCAGAGCTTCTGCAAGAGAAGCAAGCGCTTTTAACCACCCGGTGATCTCTCTAGCTCAATGTCAGCCCTTTTAGTAAAAGGTTTAAATATGTTGCGTCTCTGTATCCTTTTCAGCAAAAATATATTCAGAATTCATCATAGGAGCCTCTCAACCAGCCTCATAAAACATTTTACATAAATATTTAAAAGAAATTTTGTATTTCAAAAACTTTGCCATATTTTCAAACTCTGAGATGAAGGTCTGCTACAAAAAGTTAACCATAGTTTTCAATGAACTACACCACCCAAAAGGAAATGAATTCTAACAAATTGAAGAACAGATATTTTTATACTTTAGCTAAACTTTTTAAACAAATAATAATGAAATTCAAGCTTTCTAAGAAATTTAATTTTTATTTTTTAAGGTGTGTGGGTATTTTGCTTGCATGTATGTAAGTACAAGAGTGTCATGCAGTGCCTTCAAAGGCCAGAAGAGGGTCCTGGAACTGGAGTTACATATGGTTATTAGACTCCAATGGATGCTGGGTGTGTGGGTGTTTTGCTTGCATGTATGTAAGTACATGAGTGTCATGCAGTGCCTTCAAAGGCCAGAAGAGGGTCCTGGAACTGGAGTTACACATGGTTATTAGACTCCAATGGATGCTGGGTATGTGGATGTTTTGCTCGCATGTATGTAAGTACATGAGTGTCATGCAGTACCTTCAGAGGCTAGAAGACAGTCCTGGAACTAGAGTTACACATGCTTATTAGACTCCACATGGATGCTGGGAACTGAACCTAGGTCATCTACAGGAGCAGCCAGTGCGGCTTAACTTCTGAGCCATCTCTCCAGACCCCTCTAATACATATTTAAAGCCAGAAAACATTGATACTAGTTCAAAGGCCAAATCTCAATACTAAAGCAAAACAAAACAAAAATACAAACTAAATACAGTACCCTTGTGAAATCAGAGGACAGCTTTGTAGAATCAGTTCTCTCTTTCCATATTTATGTAAGTTCCAGGGATTGAACTCAGATCACCAAGATTGTGTGGGAAGCACTTTTACCATTAAGCCAACTCACTGCCCCCTAAGCGTCTGTAATTTTTGCCTTTAAAGAAATAGATAATTTGTTGTTTTTGGTCCTTTTTGATAGAGTTCTATTCCATGCTGACCTGGAATTCCCTAAGTAGAAATTCAACGGTGACCTTCAACCTCTGATATTCCTGTTTCTATTTCCAAGTGCTGGGATTATAGCCCTGTATCACTATACCCAGTTTCTGTGGTGCTGGGGATCAAACCTAGGACTTCCTACATTCTAGGCAAGGACTCACCCAATGAGCTACATCTCCTGCCATGGATTATTTGAATATATAAATTTCCCTTTAAGTACAACTTTATCCTGCATATGATTTTGATACAGTATTTTTTTTTTTTTTGCATTTTTGAGACAGGGTTTCCCTTTAGTCCCAGCTGGCCTGGAGCTCACTATGTATACTAGGGTAGCCTTGAACTCACAGAGATCCACCTGCTTCTGCCTCCTGAGTGCTGGGGTTAAAGGCATGTGCTACCATGCCCAGCCTTTAATACAGTATTTTAAGTAGGAAATTATTTGCCGGTGTTTATTCCTCTTCAACCCTTGCCTGATTTAGAAGGCTATTTTGACTTTCAGCTTTAATGTATACAACAACTTAACTTTTAACTATCAATATCCAATTTAGCAGAACCGTGCTTAGAGAATACACTTTATAATGTCGAGCTTTATGTTCTCTAGGATTAATGTTGTGAATATAAGTAAAAATAACATAAATTCTTTGTTTTGATGTATAAAGCTCTGTGTGCCTGTGAGGTCAGTTTTTATGGTCACTTCTTTGATGTTCACACCGATGTTCTATGTAATTGATCTGTCTGGGTTGGGAGGAGGTCTATTGACAGCAGCTGATTTGAGGCATTCAGACAGTTTAACATTGCAGGCTTCTTTGGCTTTGTGATTCTTGGTGCTTATTTAACATCTTGATTCTGTGAATTGTTACCTTTCGTTGAGTTTTGTGTTGCACTGTTTGATGTTGTCCAAGTCCCTGAGGGTGTGTGCTTTTCCCTCTCTTCTTCACCTTGGTTAATTTCTACCACCTTGATTTCAAATTTATGTTGCACTGGGCTTTCCCATGTCCTTTCAGCTGTTAAATCCATTTAGGCAGGTTTCATTTACGAGATTGCAGTTTTCAGGTCCAGAACTTCCTTTTTCTTTCTATTTATATTCTATAATTTCCTACTTCTCTGTTGAGAATTTTATTCATTGAAGGCATGTTCTTTTACTTCAGTAAGGATAGTTATAAAAAAGAAAAGCCAAATCCTTATTTGTTTCTTCCAACATCTGGTTTATCTCAAAGCAGGACTAAACTGAATTTCTTTTATTTTGAGAAAATCTGACAATTTTTATCAAAAAGCTATTTCTATGTGCTAAAATTATTTTCTCAGTAATTTCTACATACTGGAGTGGCTTCATTAGACTCATTTATTCTATTTGTTTTGTTCTTTGCATGTTTTTATCTTGAGCAAATTCAACATTGACATCATATAAAAGTAGAATACATTATGTTTGTGTATTGGGCTCCTTACAGCAATATGTTTATGGCAGGGATAATAGGCAATATCCAAATGGATAGAATCAAATTCATGTCAGATATATTTTTTTTACATTTGTAAAAATTTTATTTATTTTGTATGTGTATGAATATACTGTCTGCATGTAAGTCTGTGCACCCATGTCATGCAATGCTGCAGAGGTCAGAAAAGGGCATCGGATTCCCCTGGAACTGGAGTTAAAGACCATTCTCAGCCATCATGTAGGTGTTGGGGATAGAACCCGGGTCCTCTGCAAGAGCAGTCGGGGCTCTTAACCACTAGGCCATCTCTCCAGCCCTATATTTCTAAGGTTAAAAAGGACAAAGTCAAGTTTATATCTGTTAGACATGTCATGAGGTGATTTTATTTATTTTTTTTTACAATTTTTAAATTTTATTTATTTTTTATGTGTATGCATGTACTGTCTGCATGTAGGTCTGTACACTTGTGTCATGCAATGCTTCGCAGGTCAGAATTGGGTGTCGGATTCCCCTGGAACTAGAGTTAAAGATGGTTCTCAGTTGCCATGTGGGTGCTGGGGATCAAACCTGGGTCCTCTGCAAGAGCAGTCCATCTCTCCAGCCCCATGAGGTGGTTTTATTACTGTGTGTGCATATCAAAGTAAATTAATCAATAAACTGCTATCATTTATAAAAAAAACCTTTTGTGTTGCTGTTATTGATGATTACATATTACTTTTCAATATTTATGTTACAAATAATCTTTAGCCAAAATGCATTTCCAAACATCAAAATTGGCTAAGAGAATCTTAAGAAGCTTCTCTTTTTCTGCATATATATATATATATATATATATATATATATATATATGGAGGTATACTCACATATGTGTGAATGTACATTTGTTTACAGGTGCAAGTGCAGGCATATGGTGTGTGTGTGTGTGTGTGTGTGTGTGTGTGTGTGTGTGAAGGTTATAGACTGATTTGGGCACCTATCTCCATCAGTCTCTTGCTAGAGCTGGTCCTCACGCTTTCAGCCACACTGGCTAACCAGCTTAATTCAGACGGCCTCTGTCTTTGTGCCTTGTACACTGGGATTATGTGCGGTTCTGTGCCCTTCTGAATTTTTATGTGGCTTTTGATCGTCATTGTTGCATGGCAAGTGCTTTACCCACTGATCCATCTCCTCAACCCAAGACTGTCTAGAAAATCATGCCTTAGTTCATGTACAAAATACACAATCTCACAGATTTGTTGCTTTAAAAAAATTGATTCTCTCTATCTTTCACATGTCACCAAGAGGATGAAGCCAAAGTTCTTTAGCTTCAAGGTGCATTGAGTAAAAAGATTTATATTTCTGACTTCATTGGCTACAGGAAGAGGCAGTCGCTGTGCTGGCACCCCTACGCCTATGGAACATTCAGTTGAGAATCTTTGTCAGAAGACATGATTTCCATGCAACAAAATTCTGTTCTTGGCACTTTGTTTTTCATATTAAAGTTTCTTCATTGACTATCTAGTTAGAAAAATTTTATAATTGTTTATGCCACGTGATGGTCGGTTTTAGAAAATTCCAAAATATTAATACTGTTTTCCATTTGAAAATGTGATAATATAAAGTTAAAAGAAATGAATCTTTATAGCTAAGAAATAGAAGCACTCCAAACACCCTAGTGAGTGATCATGGCTGGAGTATTGTCAGTAGAGGGGTTCAGCACATAGCATTTGCATTGGCTTTGGTGACTGTCAAGTTTGAATTTTGGTTCTGAGTGACCTTGGACAAATCAACCTCTCCATGCCTTGGTTTCCCTTTCCTTCCTTTCTCTCAGTTCTTTTTTCTTTTTTTTTTTCACATGAAAGTCAGAGTTCATTTTTTTGGTGTTTCTGGTACTTGGCAGAGCACTGGATGTGCTATTAGGTGGTATGAATTTGGTTTTGGATATCTCATGTATAAATTGTCCATTTCATTCTGTTCTTTCAGAATCCAAAGCTCTGCTTTCTGCCTAGGAATTACAGTCACCTCCACTTTGTGTGAATCTTACCTATACTTTAGGTGAAAACATCATTTCCTGAGACAAATCCTGTCTCAATTATCTTTTTGTGTGTTCTGAAATATCTCAGAACGTTTTCTCTAGGCCACATAACTCTAGTTTTAACTGGCTGTTACAAATCGTTTGTGACTGGCTCCCCTACCAGATTCTACAATTCTATAAGGATGGGACAAACCCTGTTACTTTGTATTCTTAACATGACTACATTGCTTGTAATATAATAACAATAATGCTCATAATATTATAGGCAACAAATGAGATAAATCTTATAAAGTCTTTATCATAATTCAAGGCCAAGGGTTTATTTTAGAGAATTATTACAAGTAGCATATAAAAATATCCTTTCCCATTTGTTTGTGAACAATCTCTGATTTAGCAAGATGTTCATAAACTCTTACTCAAAGTTGCTGCTTAACTGAAATGTGTAGGACAAGGTCAATGCCTTTTGATAGCATCATCAGCCACAGAAACTTTCTTCAAGCCAGTGTTGCAGAAGAGACACTTGAAATTTGTGCTAGGAGAATAAAATAAAGTGACATGGGAGTAGGAGCTGATTTGCGATCTGTAAACTTAATTAGTTGATATGTTCATTTGATTGCCAGGAGACTACTTGTGTTCATTGATTATTGTGACATGCAGTTGACTTACCTCTTGGAGAAAAAAATAATACACTTCAAATTTCATTTCCTACTGTGTCAAAATCTTTTTTAAACTTGGGTATACAGGGATAAAATAGTGACTTTTGAAAGGTGACAGGTTTTGCTGTACAGTTGGTTTCCCTTGATCTTGCTTGGTCCAGATAGCAGAATGTTGTAGGTGGCTGATGCTTTTGCTTGGCACCAGGGTACAGGATTCCAAACACATGGAGCAGTTAAAGCCAAGTCCCATTAATGATTTCATTGCTGAACTGCATTTGTAATGTAAATCCTACAGAGGTGCTCCAGGCCCTTCTATTCTTAGCCAGAAAGTCACGAGCCTGAGGGTGCGTCACCTTCGCAATCAGCACCCTTTTAGCTCATAATGCAGAACATATGGTGGTTGAAGAGGTTACAGTGTTACAGAAATGTCATTACAGAATTTCTCTATGTTAACATGTATCATCTGTCACATAATTGTTTGTTTTACAGCCCATACCTATAATGGGCTAAGTGGGGGCTATTTATATCAGTTAACAATGAGTGCCTTTAATTAGTATTTCATGCAACTGGAACATGTTAAGGAAGCTGACACAAATCTGGCTGGGGTGGGAGATTCCATGTGAATTTCATTACAGAATTGCTAAGACATTAGAGTTGCACAGGTACCAAGGATTCTGAGGGGACCTCAGCTGCTGCCACGCCTGCTGTGCACACCCAACGTGTGTGAAAATGACACACTATTCATCGAGGTTCACTCTCAACATGGGCATGCCAGACTGGTTCACTTTGTTTCCTGACACTCAAATTCCTTGCACTAGCTCATCAAGAAGCCTGCATGGGCATGTGGATACCACACAGTAGAGACTGTGCAAGCTTTGAGGAAGAACACCAGAAAAGGGGAAAAAAAATGAGTCAGATGTCATAGTCAAAATACTTAATACTAAGTGAGAGGTTGGCAGTTTGAAAAAAATATTTTCGTTAACTGGTGAAAATGTTTTAATTTTCCTCCTTTCTTAGTTTTAGATACCTTTATTGTTTCAAAGACACCTCATCAGCATCTTAGATGGACTGACGTAAAACTGGCTTAAGTAGACAATGAAGACATAGTTACCTGTCTAGACCTATAACAAAGTGTCTCTAGCTAAAGATATTGAAGAATATTATCATGTCAGCAAACTATCCTTCAGTTCCCTTCAAAAGGAATCACCTTACCATTACCACAATAGAGGCTGGCTGTCCATGCCAGACAGACAGACTTGGAGCCCAGCCGTGTCACCATGTGTCCTTATTCTCTGAGGATTTTGTAAGGTATGCACAGTATATTCTAGCTGTTGACTTGGTGTACATAACCAGACAATATTATCACTGCTGATCTCAACTTTGGAAAGAATGCCAGTTATTTTGACTAACTAAAACAAATTTCAAACAGTGAAATTTTGTACATGTATATATATTTCTATAAATATATGGTGATTTATTGTTGCTTAGTATAAAACAATTCTAGTTTTGTGCATTGTAATTTTCCTGAAGTTGCAGTGATATGCACTGAAGTTATTAATGTTATACTGTTTTCTGTGAAATCTTCAAAACATGGTTTAGTGATAATTTATACACACTATCTAGTGAATCCACCTTGCAGTCAGAAGCTGCTTATGTTAACAAAGTACCTTTGCTCAGTTAATATACCCAGATCATGAAATATCTCCACCATCACATACAATTCTGGGATCCAAAACCTTGGAAAATTGCTAGAGTCTCTGCTTCTTGTTACCTATGTCACACCAAAGTGTACAGATTATGATGTTGGTTCCTAGTGAGCATGTTACCCTGCTGGACTATAACTCCGGGCAGCTTTATCTGTCCCTTTCCTCCACAGTTCTGCTTCCTCTAAGCTCTGAGGAGGTAAACACATAGCATATCTTTTCATATAGTATCATTTATGGCCATAATTTTGCTCTCTGCAAGGATTTTGCTGTAGTTTTATTATTTATCCCTAAAGAAAATATGTGCTCGCCTATCCATAACCACAGCTTCTTCTCTCTGTGTGTTAATGACTCCATCAACTCCTATTCTATGTCACAGTTATGTGCTACCTCAGTCTTGACAAAACATTCACAGTGAGCCTCTTTATATCTGAGGATTTGAGTCATTTCTCATTTCTACAATATACAGTTGACTGAGTTTTCCACAGTCAGCAACTTCTCTCATAGAAGCTTTGCACAAATTATTTGTAGATGCATTTAGTGGCAATCATCACTTTTCAGTAATCTACACTTACACATGATGTGATTCTTACATTTTTTCTTTTGGTACGGGTACTACTATAGTAAATTTTTTATTTCATTCAGAATCAGATAAGAATATGACTTCCATTTATAGTTATTTTCTAATATCTTTAGCATTGATGCTAAAAATCCTTTAAATACTTCTCGTGGGTCACAGTTAAAAGCATAGTCTATTTTAAATCTAATTAAGGGGCTATAGGACATGAGGCATCTTCTACTTCCAGGTCAAGATAGAGTACAGTACAAAACAAAGTATATAAAGGGTTTTGGGTCGGGGGAAGGTTCTCCCTTTAGTCCCAGCTGGCCTGGTGCTTGCTCTTTAGACCATGGTGGCCTTGAACTCACAGACATCTGCCTGCCTCTGCTGGGATTAAAGGCATGTGCCACCATGCCTGGCATATACAAAGACTATATTAAGATTTGTGGGTCATGCTTCAAAAAGGGAAGCCTGGTCTAACAAGACCTGACATTGTCCTTGAGTGGTTGGAACTGGTAAATGAAAAGCCAAAAGGAGCCAGGGGCTCCCCACCTCCCAAAATCTGAGTGACCCCTGAGGACCAGATCCTCAACTGACCTAGAGAAAACAAAAACCTTGGTTAATCCGAGTTTACTGTGTGGCCTTAAACATCCAAAAAGAAAGTATAACCAGAAAAAAGAAAAAAGTATCAGGCTGGTGTAACTTAGCCTTCCTGGATGCCTAATGACCATATAATGCCCATACCAACTTGGCCAAGGGTCTTAATTTGGCCAAGGGACCTAGTGATAACTTTGTTCCTTGCCCTCAGAGGTCAACTAAGTCCCAGGGGATTATGCATGGGGGCATCTCTTGAAATGTCCTGCAAATGCGAGTCACCAATCTTCCTGTGCAAGGAGGTCTTGGAGATCCACTAATGGAACTTCAGCCAGTGTCCAGTCCACAAAGAGGGAAGTCTGCTCATGCTTCAAAAAGGGAAGCCTGGTCTAGCAAGACCTGACTTTGTCCTCAAGTGGATGGAACTGGTAAATGAAAAGCCAAAAGGAGCCAGGGGCTCTCTCCCTCTGCAAAACCTGAGTGACCCTGAGGACCAGATCCTCAACTGACCTTGAAAAAACAAAAACCTTGGTTAATATGGGCTAAGTGGGTGGCCTTAAACATCCAAAAGGAAAGTACAACCAGAAATAAATAATTAGTAAAACCTGAAAAACTGTACTTCGAGTATAAAACTTGAGATCTTAGTAAAAAGACAAAAAGTAAAAATTGTTTTGCCTGTCTTACTGGCTAGTGCAGCTACCCTGTAGCTGCCACTGCTGTTTTTGCCATCCTTCAAAGACATGAGACACAGCTTTTCAACCTTCCAATATGGACTGAAGACTCATGCCTCTCCAAGAATCCTCCAAACCTTCAGTGCCAGATGGGAATGCTGGGACGTCATCCAGCTTGTGGGCTGAGCTACTACTGGGGTTTTAGTCTCTTCAGAGTATAGACTGCCATTGTTGGACTACCCAGCCTGTATCACCGAAGCTAGTACAGGAAGATCAAGACACTACGAGTGGCTTGCTGGACCTCACTTGGTGACCAGGGGAAGGGAGAACCCCAGTATGGAGCACATGAGCAGGACTGATGGTTGTTTGAGCTTGCCAAAGAGGAGCCTTCAAACATGACATCTTTCAGCCTAATAAAGAAAAGAAAAGAAATCATAAGCTGAAGAGACTAAAACCTCTAATATATGTGGCATGCATATATGCATATTTTGGAGTGATTCAAATTAGAAGCAACAACAAAAAGATTGGGCAAAGAACTGACTGAAATGGTGAACTTCTGCTTGAAACAGTAAACTTCTGCATCAAACATTTTAAAAGAGACTGAGAAAAAGATGGAAAACCTGTTTGGCAGAATGCATGAGCTCTGGTGGGGTCGGGGGGCAAGGAAGGGGAATGGGTCTGGACTTGATTGGAAACTTTGAATGAAATGCACAAAGCTTCAATAAAATTTGACTTTGGAAAAAAAACAAAAAGGGAGAGTCTGAACGAGCACAGATCATCCACTGTGTGTGCTTAAGCATTGACGAATGAGCATTTCAAAGATTTATTATGCACACGACTTCAAACGTTGACGGAAATTCTTCAGCCTAGTCCCAGATGGACCTTTAAAACTTCTGCTTGTAGACTCCTATCAGTTATTTTCATACTGGATTATAATACAAATACAAATTAATAATTTTAATGAATTATATTTTCTGCTGTGAAAAAAGATTTGTGGGACTCTAAAATTACTGTAAGTCTTCTAATTTCTAAAAGTTCACTCTGGAGTTCATGTATCCTCACTGGAGACAAAGCCTGGGTTTTCAGCCTGCATAGTGTTATCTAAGACAGTTTTTAAAATGTGCTCTCAGATTTGATGCTTGTGTGGTGTAGTCAAAACAATCCAGTGAGTGAAGAGGAAAAGATAACAACGTTTTTGAGGTGGAGCCTTTGTTACAAGCAAAGGGAAAGCCTTATTGGGGCAAGTGGATCCTTGGGGAGGGCTGTGAGATAGAGGCTGCATTGAAATACTGGCCCAGTCCATTATAGACAGTGGTACATGAGAAGGTATACAGGGAGAGCTGTGCATAGGGTAGTGTGTGAAGCAGGCTAGAGGTGAGATCTGCTGCTACTCAGGTACTGAGTCCATTGGACTAAACTAGCAGAATTACAGGTATAGTGCAGCCCCACTCAGTGAAAAAGCTGCTAGAATATTTAGCGGGAAACCCCCAAGCAAATTAAAGGATCATGATGTTAAGAAAAGGCACAAAACTCTCAATACCTGCTAGCTTAATTTATCTTTTCTCAATTGCTAAATTCTACTAGCTAAAATATCATAGCAGATGCTGGTTAGATGGCTTTACCGCTAAAGGTGTTTGCTGTACAAACCTAGCAATCTGAGTTCTATCTCCATAATTCACCTAAAAGTGGAAGGAGAGAACTGACTCCACACACTTGTCCCCTGACCCCCACCTGCACTCCATGGCATGCACACCCACACATATACATCATGCCCAGGCATGCATCTTACAATAGTAAATATTTTTAAAATACATAACAGTATTTGTGAACATAGAAATATACCTCTTAATTTAAAATTATTATGAGGCAGAACAACCTATGCTCTCTATCAACTAATGTATCATCTTTATTACAGAGCTCAAAGACTTTTAATTCTGGAATCACTGGAAAGTGGACAATAAAGTTGTTTTACCTGTAAGTTAAGAAAGGATTAGGTATGGCTAATCCTTTTAAAGACTTTTACTGAATAAGAAAATGTGAAGCAGAAAAAGTTTAAGTACTATGAAAACAAAGCTACTCTAACCTCTTTCTATTATGAGTCTGGAGACATACAAACACATCAACTAGATTAAACTGAAAGAAAGGCAGTGCAATAGATATCAATAAATTCTTGTCCCAAAGTAATCATTAGAAATATAGTAGTTTGTAAACCTCATGTGTTTAAAGTAACAGCAACTTATGACAACCAATGTTTTTAAAATATTTTTATTGAAGTTTTGTCCATTTCATACATCATTCCTCAGGCCAACTTAGGTTCATATCTCTTTCCATGCCCCCAGCCCAACCCGAGTTCATGCATTCTGCCCTACATGTCTTGTATCATTTTTAAAAAATTTTTTATTGATGCTTTGTGTATTTCATACATCATTTTCCAATTCAGTTCAAGCATATATCCCTTTCCCTTCCCCCCACCCCACCCCTACCCATCCCAGATCATGCATTCTGCCATAACTTTTCTGCATCTTTCTCTGTTTTTTTGTTTTGTGTTGTTTTCATTTTTTTTAACAATAAGTGATAATCTGTGAGTACAAGCATCCTTCATATAAAACCAATTTGCGAGCAGTTGTGCCCAAACCCACACAGCTCATGGGTCCCACCATCCAGCGGGGGGTGGGGGAG